>VZRS01000303.1:0-60355 GCA_013398055.1 Ifrita kowaldi | reverse complement strand
TTCCTTCCTTCCTTCCCACATGCAGAGATTTTTGAGAGCTCTGGCAAGCTCTAAATACTATTTTTGCTGACTTCTGGCTCCAAATACTCATTTTGCTTCTCAGCTTCTCACACATTTTTAATCTTTAAATGGAAATCTTTAAAAAGCAGCATGTGGCTGAGCAGGAGACTTCGAAAACCAACTCTCCAAGACCAGCTGAGCACAACAGCCTGGAGGTCTCTGAGCTGTGTCTCTTTATTTTGGGAATCTGCCATTTGGAGAATCTGTTGGCTTGGAGAAGCCTCCCCTGAATCCTCAGTATCCCATCTTCCAAAAGCTCGGTAAACAAGCAGAAGTCAAAGCTTGTGTCAGGGTTATGAGAACTGAAAGAGAGCCTTGGGAAGTGCTAAGAACAGAGAATTTATTTAGGTTGGAAGGGACCTTAAAGATCATCGGGTTCCAACCCTCTGCTGTGGGCTGGGACATCGTTCAGCACCTTTCCTAAACTTGCAGGCTGCTCAGAGCTCCATCCAGACTGACCTTGAATACTTCCAGGGATGGAACATCCACAACTTCTCTGGGCAACCTGTGCCAGGGCCTCACCTGTCGTGTTCTGTGGAAATTACTCTCAATGAGGGCTTCTTTTTGAAGCCAAACTGCTTTATTTTGACAACCAAAGACCATTTCCAAGAACAATTTCCACATAACAGGATTTAAGACGCCCCAAGAAGGAGCTGTTTCTTGTGCTCTCATCTTGCTGCATCTCTCTAACCATGCCCACTGTCAAAACAAGCGGTAGTGTTCCTATTCCAGTTTATTTTTAGTCAAAACAAACATCAAACCGAACAAAAATATCCCCCTGGCTGCTTTGCACAGAAGATCAAGAGGGATGGCACCTTCAGAACCTCGCTCTGTGCTTCCTACAAAGGAAATAAATCTGGCATTTATGGCAGGAGACCTCTATTTTTAGTGATCCCAATCCTGTTTCCTCTTCTTTCTGTGTCATTGGCACTGCTGGGGTGCTAGCACTGAGTGACACTTTTGGCTGCCTGCTCAGCGTCTTCAAACTTGACCGTGACAACTGTTGCACCCCAAAATATCTTGCTTTACCAGCTCTACATCGTTTTGATGCTTTCACAGTACCCAGTGCACCCAAAAACCCACATTTGAGGGTGACCGCTTGAAGAAAACAAAGTTCTCTCTTTCTCTTGGAGCCTCGATGCTTTATGATCTTTATTTATTCCAGTGAATCGAAGCAGAACACCCTGAATTAAATATAGACAGCCCAGGAATGGTGCCAGCTAATAAATTCTACAGTAAACAGGGAATCCCACCTGCTTGCAGGTGTCTCTCTCGTTTTGTGGGATGAGAGCAATGGGTTTAGTGATGTTACACCACTGTAAGTCATTTCAAGGAATTCCCAGAGCGGGAAATTGCCATGGTGTAAGGATTATTGGCAGAGATCTCCTGCAGCAGAGTTCAAAGTGGAACAGAAGGATGTGAACAGAGGAGCATCCAAACTGAGGAATTCACGTTAAATTGTTCTTTGGAATAAACTCAGCGTCCAAGGAATTATCGTCCCTGCACGATTTTTTTCATTAAAAAAACTATAATAAAAAAACCCCCAAACCATTGAAGAGTTTATTCTTAAATCTTTGAGGAAGATATAGGGACAATGTTGCTTCCCCAACTGCCAGATTTTAAGAAAATGAGAAACACAAAATGATTATTCATTGGAAACTTTGCAATTTTTTTTTAGTTGCCTCTACTTACCTCTAATTTTTCAGATACCACAGAATCACAGAAAAAGCTTGGGTTGAAATGGACCCCAAAGAGCATCCAGTTCCAACCCCTGCTGTGGGCAGGGACACCTTCCATTATCCCAGGTTGCTCCAAGCCCTGTCCAACCTGTCCTTGGGCACTTCTGGACATCCTGTGCCAGGGCCTCACCACCATCACAGTAAAAATTTTTGGCTGTCTAAGGAACAGATAAAATAACCCTGATCGAACTGAAAACATGGTCCAAAACACTGATTCTGATAGCCCAGAGCATTTCCCAGAGTACTAAACACAGCACCTTGAAGGGAACCTTTGCAGAAAGCAAAACTGCACTTTCAGGGCATGGAGGGAGGAAATTAAAGGGTTGAAACCAACCAAATTAAGATCTAAGATCAATGAACTGATCTTTGAAAAGAAAAGGGGCAAATGTTGTTAGAGAAAATGCGTTAGAGAAAAGGATGTTGCTGGTCAAGCAGGTGCTCTGGTGGTTCCTGGGATGATGGTTTGTGCTTATCGTTCATTATTCACTCTCTTCCAATTGTTTCTTCCTTAATTTTTATCTTTTTGGCCTGTTTAGGTATTCAATACATTTTTAATCTATCCAGAAAACTCCTTCTCACTCTTCAGTTTCAATGCGAGGATCTATTTTCCACTGTGATTTTGAGACACTGGCCATTAATATCCTGTAATAATTCTCTCCAGAAAGAGAGGCTCTTGAATTGCCATGTATACAAGCGACATTTCAACATGTCTGCTCTTCATTAACCCGCAGAGATTTCTCAAATCCTAATTAGGAGCTAGAGGAGGAATCCGCTCCCATCCTTTCAAGACCTCCCTTCCCCCAGAACTTCTGCTGTAATTTTTAATTACCTTTTCCTCTGCCTTTTCATCCCACACGAGTGCACCAGGGCAGCTTTCCTGTATATCCTTTGCATTTTCAGAGTTTATGGGGCATGGAGAAAATTCAGGAATGGCATTGTAACCATCTGGAAAATGGGTCTTTTCTGGGATGAGAAAAGAGGATAATGTCCTGTTTTTGTGGGTTCTTGGCCAGCAAAGCTGGGTAAACTCCACGCTGGACACATGAGAAACTGCAGCTCCTCTCAACCACAGACTCGTGTGATAAATGTCACATAGACAAAGAGAATTATAGAAGGGTTGGAAGGGACCTTAAAAATCATCTAATTCCACTAATCAGACTGCTCAGAGCCCCATCCAGACATTATGGGATTTCTCCTGGGTGCCAGGTGAGTCAGTGAACCTCCAGCGGCTCAGACAGGTCTTGGATTTGCAGTTCAAACCCAGTTTCAGATTGATCTCAATCTCTGTCTCAGACAAAAAAGCTTCTTTGGCTGGTTTCAAAGGAGTGATATTTCCACGAGAAATGTCTCCTTTCAGGGGATTTGTCTTTTTTTAATGAACAAACCAAACATCCCCTCTTTTCCCCTTCACTCCAATCCCAAACCATCACTTGACATTTTTCAGTCTTCTACCAAGTCCCTCAAAGTTTTATATTTCATCTGGAAAAGTTGTCAGGACTGAAAAGTTCGATGAGAAAAATAAACCTTGTGGCCGTATTCCACGCGGTCTTGCTTGTTCTGTGGGCTCTGTCTCAGTCAAATCCATGAGTTTTTCTTGGTGCCGGCTCCAGGGAATTTTGATGCTGTGGCCACCAGGAGCCCAATTCACAGAATCCCAGAATCACTGAGGTTGGAAAAGACCTCCAAGATCATCAAGTCCAACCTGTGACTGATCCCCACCTTGTCACCCAGACCAGAGCACTGAGTGCCACATCCAGTGGTTCCTTGGACACCTCCAGGGATGGAGACTCCAGCACCTCCCTGGGCAGCCCCTGACGATGCCTGGCAACCCTTTCCGTGAGGAAATTCTTCCTGAATTCCCCACTCCAGTTGGATGAAGAGTTCCGTGGGTAGCAGCATCAGCTGTTTCAATGCAGTTCCTCACTTGTACCACTGAGGGAAGAGCCAGCCCTTGGGTTTTGTGCATCCTAGTGCTCCTGGAGTGGCACAGAACTCTGAATTCAGCCCTATTCCATAAATTCGGGGGAATTAGCAATTGGTACCCTGGAAAACCATAGAATGGCTTGGATGGGAAGGGACCTTCAAGAACATCTTGTTCCTGCCATGGGCAGGGACGCCTTCCAGGTTACTCCAAGATCCATCCAACCTGGCCTTGGACATTTTCAGGGATGGGGAACCATGATTTGGCTGTCAGAGCAGATTCCTGATAGAAACATTAATCATTGTTATGCTTCTCATTACACAATTAATATATTAATCTGTAAGAGAAGAGGATTGGGGAAAATCTGGCGTCCCGGTGATTCGTTTTGTTTCTATTTCTGCTGCATTTTAACATTTGTTGTGCTGTCACCACATTAAAGGTGAATTCCATCTCAGGCGGGTTTTGCTTAGCATGGATATTTTACCATGGAGATCTGTCTTCGTGCATATGCTGGGTGATATCTAAATTTGCCTTTATGTTCGCTGCCCTGAACTTACATTTACAGCGAATGGTTTCACAGATTTCCATTCCATATCCCAGGGACTTATTTATAGAGAGTGGAAAGAACATTGGGTTTTTTTCTTTACTAATTTGTCACTTTTAATGCTTGTCAGCCAGATTTCACTTTTGAAAACACACAGAAGAGGGAATATGTAAATCCAGTTTATATTTCTGGAGGTTTCCCCATATCAAAAGGATTCAGAATTAAAAGAANTTCTGCTGCATTTTAACATTTGTTGTGCTGTCACCACATTAAAGGTGAATTCCATCTCAGGCGGGTTTTGCTTAGCATGGATATTTTACCATGGAGATCTGTCTTCGTGCATATGCTGGGTGATATCTAAATTTGCCTTTATGTTCGCTGCCCTGAACTTACATTTACAGCGAATGGTTTCACAGATTTCCATTCCATATCCCAGGGACTTATTTATAGAGAGTGGAAAGAACATTGGGTTTTTTTCTTTACTAATTTGTCACTTTTAATGCTTGTCAGCCAGATTTCACTTTTGAAAACACACAGAAGAGGGAATATGTAAATCCAGTTTATATTTCTGGAGGTTTCCCCATATCAAAAGGATTCAGAATTAAAAGAAAAAAAAAAGAAAAGAAAAGATGAATTAATCTTATTTGGAAAGAACTCAATCCTTCTTCAGTGTTTCTTTACATAGGATTCCTGGCTTTCCATCAAAAAACCCTCCTTCCACAACACCTTACATTTTTCACCTGGAAGGTCTTCAGATGTTGGAAAAACAAAATCATTTTTAGGATAAGTCTGCTAAAAAGTAAAAACTGCTCACCTTTAAAATGGGAAAATTCTCTCTGTTCAAAATCTTTCAAATCCAGTTTTAAGGCTTTCCTGGTTTTAATTAAAATTTGAAGACTTCTGACAAATACAAACTCTTTGCATGGAATCTTGGATGAATAAAACCCTTTTCCCTGAAAATTTATGATTTCTTGCAGCAGCCATCGGTTTGCTTGGACTCGTAGCTAAGATCCCTTTTCCTTGGTAGTGTGCAAAAGCAAACACGTTTTTTAGGGAGTTTCATCAAGTTGTTGCTCCTCGTTTGCAAAGAGGGAATATTGTGTGACTTCCTGCAGGGTGTACGAGAACAAAAGGCTCCTCACACTCGATATTTTATCCCACACTCCAGAGTTATTCATCCAGCCCCGAGTGAAAACCCTAAATAGAACAGGCAAAGCCTCTCTTTGCCTTCCTCCTTCCCCTATTTCATGATGATGAATGCCAAGCTCCGGGCAATGAAAAAAACCCATCCATAGCTGGGATTTTTTCCCCTCAGTAAATAACAAATAGATACAGGAATGTAAATTTTCATCTCCCCACAAACACGGTTTTGAGTAAGAGTGGTGGATGGAATCTTTGCACAGGAGACAATGACAACCAAATTACTCAGTTTTGTCACACTGGGAGTGACTCTTGTTCCTCCTTTTACTAATCCAGATTTTACTTTTTTAGCTTTTGCATTGTCTTAACCAACCAAACCTCTGCAGGCAGACTGAGAGATTTGGGACTGTTCAGCCTGGAGAAGGGAAGGCTCTGAGGAGACTTCAGAGCTCCTTCCAGTGCCTAAAAGGGCTCTGGGAGAGCTGGAGAGGGACTTTGGATGAGGGATGGAGTGACAGGACAAGAGACGATGGTCTTGAACCAAAAAAGGGTGGGTTTAGATTGGATATTGGGAAGGAATTCTTCCTTGTGAGGGTGCTGAGGCCCTGGCACAGGCTGCCCAGAGAAGCTGTGGCTGCCCCATCCCTGGAAGTGTTCACGGCCAGGTTGGATGACACTTGGAGCAACCCGGGATAGTGGAAGGTGTCTCTGGCCATGGCAGGGGGGGGAATGAGAGAATTTTTAAGGTCCCTTCCAACCCAAATCATTCCATGATTCTATGACTGCAAAAGACTTCTTGTCCTCCTGTAACCACCACGACTGAAAAGCCAATTTACCAAAGGAACAGGGCAGTGAATGAACCATCCCCAGCTTCCCCAGACTGGAATTTTGTTCCTGGGGGTATCCTCCAGCCTGCATTCAACTTAAATGAGAGCCACTTTTACTGTTGTCTTCCTTGGAAAAACTTTAAACTGTTCAGTTTGCAGAATTTAGGTTTTCTAGTGGCATTAGAGGTTGTGCTGTGATTTATTTGGATGCTCCCCAAAGAGACAAACCCGCTGTGCTCCTGAGCACCACAAAAATGTTTATCCAGGTCTTACAGAAATAAAACGTTTTTATGGCTGCCTTAGTTAATAGCATCCTTCAAAATTATAAATGGAGTTCAGATTACATTAAAAAAAAAAAAGCAGCATTAAAAAAAAACCCTAATAAAATATGGCGGAAACACGGCTGCAATATTTAACTCCTGTAAACACATTAAAGTTGTGAGTGGGGAAACTGCAACCTCCAAATTATAGAATCATGAAGGTTGGAAAAGACCTCTGAGATCACCGAGTCCAGCCTTCCATCCAATACCACCACGTATACTCCACTAAACCATACCCACAAATGCCACATCTGCTCATTTTGTGAACACTTCCAGGGATGTCGACTCCACTCCTTCCCTTGGGAATCTGTTCCAATGCTCAACCACTCTTTGAGTGAATGTTCATATATTTGAAGTAAACTTTTTTCTTATTTTCATATCTCCAGAATGTTTTTCAAAGGAAAATTCTGAATCTTCACATAAACCCACCCAGCACTGAAGTTAGGGCAGTTCTTGGGAAGGATTCACGTCCTTGTGGAACAAGACCAGAGAACAGGAACGATACAAGAGAGAATCCCCAAATCTTTGAGGATTCCTCCAGTGCATTTACAGCATGATTTGCCTTAGATCATTGAGTGGTTTGGATTGAAAGGAAATTCCAAGATCACCCAGTTCCAAACCCCCTGCCATGGACAGGGACCCCTTCCACCAGACCAGGTTGCTCCAAGCCTGGCCTTGGACACTTCCAGGGATGGAGCATCCGCAGCTTCTCTGGACAACCTGTGCCAGGGCCTAGCCACCCTCACAGTAAAGAATTTTTTCTTTTATCTCTGATCTAAAACTCTCCTCCTTTACTTTTAGTTGCCAAAATGTTCTTTCTCAGACTGATGTCTGACTTGACAGAGCCTTCTGCTCCTTGAGCTCCATGGTTTTTCTGCAATCCTGCTCACACGTGGATCTTAAACCTACCCCAAACCTGGTGGGTGTTTTGGAGGCTGTTCCAAAACCTTCTTTGCCTTTGATGCTTAGAAATGTTTTCCTTTCCAGCCAACATTCATTTGAGCCGAGTTTTTAGCTCTTTGCCCTGGTGCCAGCTTCATCCTGCAGCTAAAATAATTCTTCTTCCTTCCTGCTGCTTGTCTGGAGGCAGAGTCTGCAGACCAGGCCCACTCCTACTCAGCTTCCAGCTCCAGCCAAGCTCTTCCAGTCTTTTCTATTAAAAGAAACTCTTCTCTGGCTCTGACAGTCCTTGCAGGTTTTCTTTTCCTGCATGGATTTCGCACTGCACCATCTTGCCTGACTGAAAGTGAGTGGACTGGTTTGTGATATTCCAAATAAACTCCCAGCTTGTATAAACACGGAAACTTTGCTCTCACCACAACATTCTCTGCTTTGCAGTGGTGCAGCATCACAATCCCCTTTTTCACACCTTTAATATTCGGAACTGCCCTGTGATTCATTTGTAAACACAGCTTATTTTTCTTCATATTTTCAACTCGTAAATCCCAGAAATAAGGCAAGGAAGGACCCAGAGGAGCAGCTTCAGCTGCATGAATTAAGTCAATGTCTCACAGGCCAACTCCTGATTTCTCTACAAAGCTTGGGTTTTGTTTGGAAGGCCACCCAAAACGTGATGGGTTATCCTTGCCCTCCAGAGGTGATCACTGCTTCCCACTCCAGTTTTTAGCCCAAACTTTCCCTGGAACTGTCCAGTACTGGAATCTCTTCTCCGTCACTGTCTGTCTTACAAGGTGTTTCCCTTCATCTTCCTCGCTTCAGTTGGGGCTCGTGATCCCTCATCCCATCTCAGGGGTCTTGCACAAAGTTTGTGTCCCATTCCTTTGGCACACTCTGGATGTCACAGGGATGGCAGTGAGATGTGTTCATGGCAATATCATTTACTGAGAGCTTCGCTTTGTCAGGCCAGCCCAAAAAATGATAAAATTATGGTCTGAAAATGGAGAGAGAAACGATAAAAAGGATTAATCCCTGCTACTCACCCAAGTGATGCTCCTTCCTGCATCCCTGCTTTGGGATAATTCCTCTTGTATATCCTTTCTGTGTTTTTATGTACATATTCACACAACTCTATCTTTTGGACTGACAAACTCTAAGCATTTCTCAAATCTCTGCTTAAAAAAACAAAGAAATGCAGGTGGGAATTGCAAAATGTTTTCATGGAATCATGGAATTATTTGGGTTGGAAGGAGCTTTAAAGATTACCTTGTTCCAACCCTTGCCACGGACAGGGACACCTTCCACTATCCGAGGTTGCTCCAAACCCCATCCAACCTGGTCTGGAATACTTTCAGGCATGAAGAAGCCACAGCTTCTCTGGGCAACTTGTGCTAGGGCCTCACGACCCTCCCAGGGAAGAATTCCTTCCCAAAATCCCACCTAACCCTGCCCACTTTCAGCTTAAAGCCATTCTCTCTTGTCCTATCACTCCATCCCATGTCCCAAGTCCCTCTCCAAGCCTCCTGGAGCCCCTTTAGGCGCCTGGAACTTTCTCTTCTCCAGGCTGAACACCCCCAGCTCTCCCAGACTGTCTCCAGAGCAGAGGAGCTTCAGCCCTGGGATCAACTTGGTGGCATCCTCTGGACTCACTCCGGCAGCTCCACATCCATATTCTGGGGACTCCACAGCTGTCACAGGACTCCAGGTGGGTCTCACAGGAGTAGAGTAGAGGGGCAGAATCACCTCCCTCAACCTGCTGGTGCTTCTTTTGAGGCATCCCGGGATACTCTTGGTTTTCTGGGATGCAAATGCTCATTGCCAGTAATGTTGGGTTTCTCGGGATGGCGTTTGCTGAGGATCTCATGATCTCGGGATCATCTCACCCGAGGCCCAAGGTCCCACATTATCCACGTGCACCTGCCAGCTCCCAAGTGCTCCCAGCTCCCTGCTGATGGCACAATTCCAATTAATTCCTGCCACAAACGATCACACACCCTCCAACTGTCGCAGTCTCCGGCTTGGTGGTTCCGGATTGTGAGGTGCCGTGACCTTCCCAAAAGCGTCTCCAAGGCGAAGCCGCTCGGCAGGGCCACCGCACACTCACACACGTGTGCACGAACACACGCATGGACAGCTCCAGAAAGTGGGTCGACGGCAAAGAGGCAGGAAGGGTCCTCACACGGGGTTCCACAGAGGAGTTTAATGCAGCCACACTCGTGAAGGGTTCCAGGCAGGATGACAAAGAACATGGGAGGGTCCAGGTTTATATATGGGAGCAGGCGAGCATCAGAGACCAATGATCTGAGGGCATAGGGGCAGTGCACAGGCAGGGCTAGGGTATGGGAGCCAATGGGAAACTCTGAGGGAGTGGCAATGGAGCAAGGGCCAATGGGGGAACAGGGAGTGGAGAACCTTCTAGGGCACGGATGTATTAGGTAAAAAGGGGCAGGGAGCCCAACGAGCCAACCAGGGAAGCAGAACTGGGGTACCTTTACATAACAGAACAGTGCGTTCTGGGGGAAGCCTTTTCTGTCACCCTAACCTGGGGAGGATCTCTGATCTTAGGGACTGTTCTACCAGTGGACTCTCCTCTGTCCCTTGTACCACAGGCCCACTGGCCTCCACATCCAACCTCTTGTGCATGGAGGTCACTGTGCAGTGGCCAGGAAAACACATGGAAAACGAGAAAGGGAAGAGTTTGATGTGGGTCAGACACCTCAACTAATCCCAGGGCAGCGAGGCAGAGACCTCTTCCCAAGATTTCTTGCTTGGCACCAGGGCACTGGGACAATCTGTCCCCAAACTGCTGACCCCCTGTCTCTAACTCAGTTGAACTCCCCCTTTTTAATTACTCAATTTACAGAGATATTTTGGTTCCTGTGTGCTTTAGGCTGAGTTAGGTTATGATTTTTTAATGCCACAAGAGGGAAAAAACTCTTTCACTCAGAACTGACTCTTTAAGTTTTTTTTTTTTGATTTTGCAACCAAGATAAACAAAACCTGCATTCTAGTCTGAGACTAAAGTTTGTTGTTTTGAACTCTCTGCCTCTAGAGCTGAGCCTGGAAGAGATTTTTCTTCCCTCCGGAAAGTTCAATATCTGTGAAAACAAAGGTCTGTTTACGCCTTTTATCAGCTGGTCACAGGAGATATCACTGTGCAGACGCTGCTGTTCCTCTGTGCCACCCCTTGGAAGCTCAAATACTTCACAAAACTCAAACTTATCAGCACAAGACCGTTTCTTCTGGGTTTCATCTAATGTGGGTGGTGCTTTCACTTCTCATTAGCTCAGGATTAGGTGTATAATGAACTGCAGACACCAGCATCTCAGTACCAAGATATTTCAAGCTCATAGACAAGTCAAGCAAGACTTTTTTAGAAAATATTCTTGAATATAAATATCTAAATTCTGCTTACTTGGCTTTTTAGGCAGAAATCTGTTATTTTTTTACCTTGTGGTTTAACTCATCAGTGCCTGTTTCCTGTCAAGATACATGAGGATAAATAAGGCCATCACTTCAAAGGAGAAAGGGGGGAAAAGGATACTTTGACCTTCCCAAAATACTTGGAAAGCCACAGAGAGAGAGATTATCCATTCTTCAAGACTTTTCATAATGAAGAAAGCTTTTCCTAAGCTCAGGTCTTCGTGATTCTTCAGCCGTAGAGAATAAACTTTCTGCCGTTAAGCTCAGTCTAAAGGCTTAGACGCTGCATCAGGTTAAAACTGAGCCAGAAAAGAAAGGCAAGTCCGGACATCAGCACTGAACTGAAAACAGTTTTGTGCTCTTTCCCGGAAGAGCTGAGGGCCAAACACAGAGTTCATTCCTGCTTCCCATCGGTGACACCATGGGGAGCAGAGAAAGACCAAGTGCAAACCCAAGCAAAGGAGGGAAGAGCTGGGAGGGCAAAGGAAGACTCAGCAAGAGCAGATCTAAGGTGAGAAAAGTCATAGAAAGTCATAAAAGCCATAAAGGTTCATAAAGTCATAAAATCGTGGAATGGTTTGGGTTGGAAGGGACCTGAAACATCATCTTGTTCCAAACCTCTGCCACAGGCAGGAACACCTTCCACTATCCCAGGTTGCTCCAAGTCTCCCAACCTGGTCTTGAACACTTTCAGGGATGGGATGCCAGCAATTTGTCTGGGCCAGGGCCTCACCACCCTCACAGGGAACAATTTCTTGCTAATATCCAAATTAAATCTACTTAGTTTCAGCTTAAAGCCAATCTCCCCTTGTCCTGAGTTCCCAGGTACACATCCTACCTGCCAGTAAGAAATAAACATTGTTTGTTGATAAATAAAAGAGTGACAGGCAAAATCTTAGCCCCTTTCCCTCTTCCCAGCTCTCTTTGGAGATCTCTAGGAAATACTCCTGGTTTTATAATGGAGAGAAGAGGGGAAGTGAGATCTGACTGCTTCTGCCAGCAGGGAGAGGCCTGAAATGGGTCTAAATTTGCATTTAGATTTGCTTTTTTGGCAGCAATGTTTTCTACTGGGTGCCAAGAGACCCCTCTGGGCTTGAATTATTTCTCAGGGAAAAAGAATCAGCAGTAGCTATTTCATAACCAGAGATACTCTGGGGGAGGGCTGTAAAGATCAGAAGGGGCTGTGAATACTGGGAGAAACAAGCCACGGCTGGGGGATGATTCAGAAAAGCTGCATCTTCTGCCGGTGCAAGGGGAGGAGAAGGAAAGGTTTGAATGGGTGTAAGGCAGGAAAAGCCTGCGGGAGACAGAACCTGCCCTCAGCACCATGGTAGCCATGGCACATGGTTTGGGACTCGTGCTTTAGCTTCTGGGCAAATCAGAAATGTAGCGGGGAGTCACAGAATCGTTTGGGTTGGAAGAGAGCTTTGAGATCATCGGGTCCAACCTTGGACTGAAACACCACCAAGCACTGAGTGCCATGTCCAGTTTTTTCTTAAACACCTCCAGAGATGGTGATTCCACCACCTCCCTGGGCAGTCCATTCAGATGCTTGACAATCCTTCCCGTGAAGAAATTCTTCCTAATGTCCAACCTGAACTTCCCCTGGCCCAGCTTGAGGCCATTTCCTCTTTTCCTGTTGCCAGGGAGAAGAGGCCGACCGCCCCAGCTGTCCCCTCCCGTCAGGGACTAATGGAACACCCAGAAGGTCCCCCCTGAGCCTCCTTTTCTCCAGGCTGAGCCACTTTCCCAGCTCCCTCAGCCACTCCTGGTGCTCCAGATCCTTCCCCAGCTCTGCTCCCTCCTCTGGACAAACTCCAGCCCCTCAAGGTCTTTCTTGAAGTGAGTGGCCCAAAACTGGACACAGGACTCAAGATGTGACCACAACCTGATTATAAAATAATCCATTGCAATTCTATGACAGATTTATAAATTAAATACTAAATTGGCAATATTTAGATACCTTATTAGCAATAAATCTATTTTTAATCACCCACATAATCCCTGTGTCCTAATTCTGGCATGGAACCTTCTCCCAACAGCTCTGTCACGCAGAGTGAGGCAAAGCTAGAAGACTTCATGAGACCGAGGACACTTCCTTCTGACAGGGGGTAAATCTTAAATGAAATATAGGTTGGGCTTTTAGAGGCGAAAGGAGATCAAGGGTGGTTCTGAACCGCTGAAGCGAGGACAGACAGCTTTGTGTGAAAGCCTTGTCTCTGCTTCTTTACTTAGAAAATTCAAAATTAAATAGTTCCGGACCAGACTGATGTGATGATACCAGAAATGCAGTCTCAAAAAAATGAGAAAGGTTGCATGAAAGAGCAGAATACCAAGACAAGGAGTCTGGAATATCACATGGCTCCCTTTGCCTCTCCCTCACTACAATCAGTGGTAGGGCTGTGCTGTCCAAGGCAGTGCTGAGTTGCTGGCATGGCTGGTTTTGGGTGGTTCACCTCACCTGAAACACCTCAAAGGCGGTTTGACCTGTTCCATTTTACTTCACCCCTGGATCTGACTCAGAGAACCGTCAAATTTGGGCTCTGACATCCAAAGCCTGATGGCCTGTGGTCAAACCAGGCGTGAATTACCTCATTCCTTTCACTCACTGTGGTGACTCATTCCCAGTTCTTGCTGGGAGCAACACTTCTGGCTCAGTCCTTTGCAAAGGGGTGTAAATCCCTCAGAGATGAATGGTTTATCTCTGACCCTTATCAAACCTGGGTGAATTCAGAATGAGTGTGACCTTGGGGCTTCTATCCATGCTGTGAATTCTGCTCCTGGATACTCAGCTTTGCAGCCCACATGCGCTGATCCAATGGTCCCTGCCAGAATCCAATGCAATTTATATTTAAGACCGTTCTCAGACCACTTGCTGTAGGATCCCCACTCAGCCAGAACAGGTGGGCACCCCACAGTAAGCTGAGTCCAGTCCTGATGGTGCAGAGAAGAGAATCCAAGTCTTCCAGTGCTTTCCTGATGAGCTTTTCCGTATTTGAAAAGCGTGTTTCAATAAATGGCATTGGTTTATTGAGGCCAAAATGCTTCTCATACACATCTTTTGGATAGGACGGTGCTTAAGGGGATTGTTTGATTAGAATCATAGAATATTCTGAGTTGGAAGGGACCTAAAAAGACGACCAATTACAACTGCTGGCCCTGCACAGGACACCCCAAAAATCACCGATGTGACTGAGGGTGTTGTCCAAACACTTCTTGAACTCTATCAAGTTTGGGTCTGTGACCACTTCCCTGGGGAGCCTGTTCCAGTTCCTGACCACCCACTGGGTAAAGAACCAGGTCAACAACAAAACACCCGAATCAAAAATTGAAAACCCATTTAAAAAGGCCCAAAATTCTCCTAATTGTGATGCCAGAGCAGGACAGAGGGGTATCCCATGCCAAAGGCAGCCACAAGCTCGGTCTTGCTGGCTTTTAAATTTAATCTTAACATCACGGAGTGGCTGGGGTTGGAAGGGACCTTCAAGATCATCTCATTCCAACGCCCTGCCATGGGCAGGGACACCTTCCACTATCCCAGGTTGCTCCAAGCCCTTAATCTTAAGAAAGAGAGGGAAGCTCCTGGTCCTTCTCTCACAGAAAATGAATAAACAAACCAAGCTGGAGTGCAACAAGTGAGTTGGTTGAGATTAAGATGACAGAGTAGAGGTGAAGCTCCTCAACTCTTAGTCCAGAAATGCAAGATCTGCCATTCTTTCCTTGAACCCAAAGCTAATTCCCAGTTGGATAGCTGGTCTTTATCCTGTGACACCCAATCTGATGTAGCATATCCATGTCCCTCCCTTGAATGCTGTTTCCCATGGTTATTGATGGATAATGATTTCCCGAGGCACCAAGGGTTGGGATTTAGGCCTTGCTGTGAATCCTCCGGACTTACCAAATAAGAAAATAGTCAATATTGCTTACATTTGTTTTCAGATCTTATCATTTGTGGGTGTATGGAGATAGCATTTATTGATGACTAAGTGAGCCCAGCAGTGCCTCGGTCAATTCTCATCACTCCATTTCACTGCAGGCTGCTGCCCCATCCCCGGCTGCGCTCTTTGTATTTTTAGTGTATTATTGCTGTGATGTTTAGGATGCAACAGGCAGCGTCGCTTTTGTGAGGGGAGCAATATCAAGCCTGAAATACTGTTGCTGGTGATAAGTGCATTCCCTCTTCATGCCTGAAAAATCAGGAATGCCCTAATCCGTGAGTGAGGGTTGTTCTGACAACCCATCTTTGAGTGTAATTATAGCTGAAGGCTGGGATCCGTCTCGGCAGCAGCTGCTGACTGGCACTGTCGCCTTCCCTTATAGCTCCTGAGCAGTCGCTTAGCTCATGAATACTCATGAGCAGCGTGTTGGGAGCACTGATAAGAGCTTCAGAGAGATTCATTCAATAAAGGCCAGCCTGCAGATCCACCAGCCCAAGTGAGTGGGGCTGATCTCCAGTGAAAGAATCGCCACGGGGGAGTAGAGGGAGAGCTAAAGGGAAATAACTTGGCACAGAGAACAACGGAGGGAAAGAATGGATTGTTCCATGCCAGGAAGCAAATCCCGGAGCACAGCAGAGAGGAAATGGAACTGCTGCAGTTAAACAGAAGAGCTGATTGCAAATAAACAGGAATTCAAGGTTTCAAAGGCACGAGAAAGCAAAAGAGAGGAGGTTTGGCTCAGTTCAAGGAACAAACTCACATGGGAAGAAAGGGATACTGACTTTAGGCTGGAGGAGGGCAGGGTTAGATGGGATATTGGGAAGAAATTCTTCCCCATGAGGGTGAGGAGGCCCTGGCACAGGTTTCCCAAAAGAGCTGTGGCTTCCACATCCCTGGAAGTGTTCAAGGCCAGGTTGGACAGGGCTTGGAGCAACTTGGAATAGTGGAAGGGGTTGAAACTGGATGATCTTTCAGATCCCTTCCAACCCAAACCATTCCAGGATTAAATGATGCAAGCTGGCCAGAAATGTCCATGTCTTCACCTCCTGTGGAGGAGCAGTTGTGCTCACACAGTGATACCTGGCCATTGTTGGTACAGCCTTGGCAAAAAGGCTGGTCCAGGCATGCTGCCATTTATGCTGGCATCCTGCAGGTGAAGCCCCACAGGCAGATCCACTCCACCGAGTCAGCGCAAAGACTCAGGGCAGAGCCATCAAAAAGTTCTTAATCCTACAAACCTGAGGGGGAAACGCCACCCACTCCTAATGCACTTGGGTTCTTGGCAGCAGTGAGTAGCGAGTCCTGTTTGTTATCCTTGAGTGAGATCCTTATATCCACAAACACGATGTCTGCTATGGATAAAAACCTTTGGAGTGAGAGTTTGGTGGTGCCCACCTGCCCTGAGGAAGTCTTGCAAAGCCCTGATGAACTTGCTCAAAGCAGGCTCTAAACCACGCCCATGTATAAATTTAAGGAGTATAAAGGTACTAGAGAGTGACCAAAGGAGGGCCATGAAGGCGGTGAAGGATCCAGAGGGGAAGCCATGGGAGGAGCTGCTGAGGTCACTTGGTTTGTCCAGCTGAGGAAGAGGAGGCTGAAGTGAGATCTCATTGGGGTCTGCAGCTTCCTCATGAGGCGAAGAGGAGGGACAGGCACTGATCTCTTCTCTCTGGTGACCTTACAGAGCCTGAGGGAATGGCCTGAAGTTGTGTCAGGAGAGGTTTAGGTTGGATATTAGGAAAAAGTTCTTCATCCAGAGGGTCTTTGGTCAGTGGAACAGGTTTCCCAGGGAAGTGGTCACAGCACTAAGCCTGACAGAGCTCAAAAAGCATTTGGTCAACACTCTCAGACACAGGGTGGGAATCTTGGAGTTGTCCTGTGCAGGGCCAGGAGTTGGCCTTGATGGTCCTTGTGGATCCCTCCCAACTCAGGATATTCCACAATTCTTTCATTTTTTGTGCAGGTCACCTTGCATCTTCTCCCAAGCTTTCCATGAAGGCTGCTTTGGAGATAAACAGTGGGAATGCAAACCGGAGCAGGCCTAGGACTGAGAAATCAGTTGAGCCCCCGGGGTAGCCAATACGCAGCTGGCACCCAGTAGCAGCTCCCTTTATTGCTGTAGATATTATTGCAGATTTTACAGCAGCCTTCAGCTCTGGCGGGGGCCCTGTTGTGCCTCTGTACTCATGGAATGAGATTCCTCAAACGGAGCCATCTGTGGCAGCCACCTTGAGGTCCCTTTGCAACCAACAGGCACTTCCAGAAGGGTAATTCCTTTCATCCTAAAGCAACCAGCTAAATGCTGCGAGATGAATCACATTTGGAAATGCCTGGGTTCCCCCCTGTTAAGGGGTCTAGCTGAGCAATGGGGTCCTGCAACACATTTCTGTACATGGATTAGGGCTGAACCACAAATTCATCATTCGCAGGTGCTGAACTTGGGGCTGACAGCATTTGCTGCAGGTCACTGTTTTTCTCCCCATTCCCAAGTAGTTAAATTCATCCAAGGCTGCCTCTTTTCTTCCCAAGAGATATTTTACAGTCAGATGACTCAGTCTGCAAACATGGAAAAAGGATGCCCTGTTCCTCTGGTAGGCACTTGGTGCAGATCCACGTGGAGATTTTAGCTCTGTCCACCCCTGAAGACCAAAATCATCGTTTCCTAGAGTCCATCTCCCTGTGTTAGCACTAAAAAAAGCAAATAGTGCAAGTGTGGGTGTCCACCAGCCTCAGATACCTAAAAAGCTGCGAGATCCTGACACGCTGGTGAGTCAACAATGCAGCTGGGAGGCAGGAGAACATCTTGGAGGTCAGGAATTTAGTCACAGTGTCCTTCAAAGCAAAGACAGAGAAACAGCTCTGAACACTGGCCTCCCAGCAGGAAAATCAGGAATAACAAGCAAAATCCCGGGCTTGGGCAGAATGGATGGGAGAGAGAGTTGCAAAATGCCTGCTGCAGATTTAGACAGGGGTTTGGCGTGGGCTATGAGTGCTGCTGACACCTGAGCAGCTCCCCGGCCTTGCTGGAGGGGTTGAGGCCCCTTTTAATTGCATTCAAGGGGCTCATTTTAATGAGAAGTAGCAGCGTTAATTGCTTGGGTTGCTCCTGCCTGATGAAGCCCTTTAAGAGCTGTTGGGTAAATGGGTCTCTTTTCAGGCTGCACGGACACTTTTGAATGTCCTGACTCATTAACTGCCTAAGAACAAATCCTCTGCCCCAGCCTGTGCTAAAGAAACCCTCCAGCTCCTACAGCTGCAACCCAGAGCCCAATGGCCCAGCAAACAATCCCAAAAGAATCTAAAATGGTGCAAAGAAATCCCGACTGGGGACATGTCTCTGTCCAAGGACCCAGTGGGATGGCGTGACCCCACTGAATTATAGATAAAGAACTTCAAATTTTTCCATGTTTTTATTGGCTTGGCCTCATTAGCCTGGTTAGTTTTGGATCCTTGTCTATCCAGAGCAAGGATAGGTTTCCTTGGAACTCTCAATGTGTAAGTTTAAAGAATACAGAATTATCCACAGGATCTCTTAGATGATATAAATATGTAATTTCCTCTTTACTTATCACTTCTTAGAAGCATCACAGGCAGTTTGCCCTTGAGCTGGGCTATAACTGGAAGGAGAAGAAACTCTGCCACAAGCAGCTGTGGGGCTCCCTGTCAGAATCACAGGATCATGGAATGGTTTGGAATGAGAGACACCTTTCAAGATCATCTCATTCCAGCCCTTGCCATGGGCAGGGACACCTTCCATTATCCCAGGTTGCTCCAAGCCCTGTCCAACCTGGCCTGGAACACTTCCGGGGATGGGGCAGCCACAGCTTCTCTGGGTAACCTGTGCCAGGACCTCACTGTTCTCATAGGGAAGAATTTCTTCCCAATATCCAATCTAAATCTCCCCTCCTTCAGCTTAAGGAAGTGCCTTATCACTCCAGGTCCTTGTCCAAAATCCCTCTCCAGCTCTCCCAGAGCCCCTTCAGGCCCTGGAAGGGGCTCTAAGATATCCCTGGAGCCTTCTCTTCTCCAGGCTGGACATCCCAGCTCTCCCAGCCTGGCTCCAGAGCAGAGGGGCTCCAGCTCCCAGAGAGTCTCCACGGCCTCCTCGGGACTCACGCCAGCAGCTCCACATCCTCCTGACAGGGATCCCAGAAGAGGACACAGTGCTCCAGGCAGGCTCTCACAAGAGCAGAGTAGACTGGAGAGTCAGCTCCTGTTCCTTGCTGCCTCTTTAAAAGATAAACTTTCAGTCTGGAAAGTCCAGAGGAACATCAGAGCCTGGTGCCACCTCAGCTGTCTCTCAGCACTTTGCTAACCCACAATTGATTAACAATTTGCTTTCATCTCCGTTTCAGAGCCTGTGGAAGGAGCTGTGCTGTGCTCAGAGTCTGGGACTCGCTGTTCCAACCGGGGGAAGAAAAAAAAGCACCATCCCATCAAAGCTGTCATTCCCTTTGGCAAGCAAACCCATTAGCAATGCACGAGGTGTGCTCTGAAGTCTCTCCCCATTTACTTCTCCATCGTCCGCCTGCTGCGGATTTCTCCAGTGCTCATTCCTAATGAATCCTGCTGTTCCATGGAAATAACCTGTGTTGGGCTGCCCCAGGATGGCTCTGCCTGCCTGGATTACCTTTGGGAAGGTGTTAATGAGAGGTAGCAGGGCTGTTATGCAGGGGAGCAGCTCTGGGGAAGAGCCACGATTCAGCTGAGCGCAGCCGGGATGCCCCGGGCTGATAGAGATCACAAAATGCAATTAAAAACAAAGTTCAGGTGGTGTTAGGCTCTGCAGGGCTTGGTCTGTAGAGCATCCAGAGAGGCTCCTTCGCATCCCATTTATTGAGGGAGGGATCCAGATCAGGAGTGACATCCCACCTGCATCACCCCGTTAGAAACAGGAGGCACGAACTGCCCCGAAATTGATCAGAGGGATGGAGCAGCTCTGTTGTGAGGAAAAAAATGAGAGAGTTGGGATTGTTCAGCCTGGAGAAGACTTTGGGGTGACCTAATTGTGGCCTTCCAGGACCTGAACACAGCCTGTAAGGAAGGTGGAGAGAGTTATTTCCAGGAATATGGGGGAATGGCTTCAAACTGACAAGAGAGTAGGTTTAGAGATTAGGAAGGTCTCTTTCCACTCTAAGGTGGTGCTGGAAGGTGGGACAATTTTCTATAATTTAATGCTAAACTGGATAAGAGGAAATGGCCTCAAGTTATGCCAGGGAGATTTAGGTCGGATGTCAGGAAAAATTTCTTCATCAGGTTTATCAAACATTGGAACAGCCTGCCTGGGGAAATGTGAAGTCACCACCCCTGGAGGGATTTAAAAGACTTGGAGATGTGGCACTTGGGGACATGGGTTCGAGGTTGGACTCGATCTTAGAGGTCTTTTCCAACCTAAATGATTCTGTGAACCTAGATTCTGTCAACCTATGACTTGAATGAAATCCCTGAGGAGCAGAGGGATCTAGAACAGCTCAATGGTTTGGGTGATTTTTCATTTGTCGCATGAAGTCAGATCCAAATCCCAGGCCTGGAAGCCAAGCATAAATAATATCAAACTAAAAATGGGGTACAAACTTGGCTTATTGGGATAAATAACCTTGGGAATAGATTCGCTTTTCTATCAGCTGGATCCTTCTGAAAAGGCCGGGAGTGTTTCAAAAGAGAATTATTGCAGAAGCTGTGGCTGTCGGGCAGATATAGGAACTGCTGGGAGAATTTAATAACCTGTCCCATGAAGTAGGTCAGGCCACAATTTGCAGAAGTCAGGGGAGGCTGTTATGAAGTTGGAAAGTCTTTTCCAGCTTTTCACTGTCCTCAAGCTGGATAAAACCAGTTCACATACGGAGCCCAGGATCTGTAAAAGTCTTTTGGATGAACCACTTCAAACTGACTCTGCACTTAAACAAGACCCCTGTTAGTGCAGATGAAACAAATCCACCTCTTTGTTCCAAAAATGAAAGTCAAATCCACCTTTCCTTCAGTTTTTCTTGGCTTTGGGTTTTTTTTTTTTGGTGTTGTTGGTTGTTTGTGTGGGGTTTTTCACGTTGTACCAGCACCCTGATTCAGCCCTACAGGGTATGAATTTACCTTTAGTGAATTATAGGCTTCAGCTGAGCTTTGGCTGTTTATTTTCATAAATATTCTTTTAAAGTCAGTGGAGAACAGCAGCTTATTCAGGTGTCAAATGCCATTTAAAATACTCAGGATACTGTGCTGTCCTGCATTTGCCAATAAGGAATGTGGTAACAACTGATTCCCTGGAATCAGCACAGAACATTTTTCAAGGAAAACCAGAGTTCAGGGACACTTTTGTGTAACTGCCATGTTCATTCCTCAGTTTGGAATAAAAAATATTATGTGAAGAGCTGGTGACCACGACCAAATCACCAAATCTAAAATCAAATCCAGTTTTAGAGCTGGATTTCTGGAAAACTCAGTGGCTTAAATAGGCCAAAAATGATGGAGTTTACATGGCAGAGAAAAATAATCAAACCATTTTTTAAGGAGGAAAAATCTAAAATTCAGGTTGGAAATAGAGTGAACATTGTTTTATTATTTTTTTTGTTCTGAGATATGACAAATTTAAGGTGGTTATAAATTATTATTGTTGTTGTTGTTGTTGTTGTTGTTGTTGTTGTTGTTGTTGTTGTTGTTGTTATTATTATTATCGTTACTAACTTTCCTTCTCCAGGCAATCTCTATCTCTCCCTATGTGTAAGATCCCAGCTGGAAATGTGCGCTGGATACTGACACACAAATTATTAGCACAAAATGTATTTTTCTCTCCTCGAGAATGTCTCTCTCCAGCCAGGAACAGCCTGTGCAATTCCCGTCCTTATTTATCTCATTAATGCATTTACACGTTGACTGTTCTTCCTCCTCAAGAAAAACATGCAGTGGAAAACTCCAGGGCCAGATTCTCGCTCTTTTCTCTCCTTGAATACAAACCTCTCCCTTACGCAGATTTTTTTTCTTCTTTCTTTTTTGCAATTTGCAAGAATCAAACCCAATTTCATAAGTGATATCAACTGTCTCCAAAACGTTTGGATTCAAGGTTAAGTGCCTTTTCACTCTGCTCTGTGGATGACTTTCGTGGAAGGAGGAGGCAGAGAATGAATGTAAAAAAATTGTATAAAACTCAGAATAACACTCAGAAAGCACCAGCGAGACTCAATTTTCATGTAGGGGTCAGCCAAAAATAATATTCTGGATTATAACAGATCAGTTTGCACCTCCTGGCCGCTGCTTGATTTCAGAGCTCCCATGGTCTTCCTTTTTCCCAGACTGAGGCTGAAATTCCATGTGCAAAACAGGGTCCTTTTGATGTCATATTAACCATGCTGGACCTGCCTGCTGGACAGGGCTTTATTATCTGTAAACTGCATCCTGATTTAATCCAGATCTGCAGGCAGAATCAGGTGCATTTGTGCTGCAATTTTATTTTTCTCCAGAGGGGATGAGCAGGAAAGGGAGCCAAGAAAGGAGCTTCTTCTTGACGTTGTCTTCTCCACCAAAATCACCTTAAAACCAATGGAATCACGGAATTGTTTGGGCAGGGACACCTTCCACTATCCCAGCTTGCTCCAAGCCCCGTCCAACCAGGCCTTGGACACTTCCAGGGATGGGGCAGCCACAGCTCCTCTGGGAATTCCATTCCAGGGCCTCCCCACCCCCACAGGGAAGAATTCCTTCCTAACCTCTAATCTAAACCTGTGCTCTTTATTGCTCTGGTCTCTGTGAGCTCACAGGCTGCCAGCTCTGGAGGGATCCCAGAGGAGGACCACGAAAATTATTTGAGGCCTGGTGCACCCCTCCTGTGAGAAAAGCCTGAGAAAGGTGGGACCATTCAGTCTGGAGAAGAGAAAGCTCCAGGGAGATCTCAGAGCCTCTTCCAGTGCCTAAAGGGGCTCCAAGAGAGCTGGAGAAGGACTTCGGAAAAGGGAATGGAGCAAAAGTTCAGGGAGGAATGGCTTTAAACTGTCAGAGAGCAGGGTGAGATGGGATATTGGGAAGAAGTTTCTCCCGTTTCTGGACAGGAACAGCTGCTCTTGACGTTCCAGGACCATCCCATGGCCCAGAACAGAATCAAGACTCTGTAGGATCAAGAGTTGAGCAGTGAAAGGGGCCTCTTCACCCTACAGAACCACGGAGCAGACAAGACCAGGGGAGGAAATGGAGACCCAGGGAACAAAGGGCTTTGCCCGAGGGTTCCTGAGGGAGCCCCTTCAGGCTCTTCCCGCAGCTCCTGCTGCAGTGGCCCATATGGGTCCCCATCCTCAGGGAAGCTTTTCCTGCTCCCTCTGGAGCTCCATCTGCTCCCACACTGCTCTTTCTCCTGCCCACTTGAGGAGAAGGCAAAACTGGGAGACAAACCAGAAATGCTGGGTCTGGATCTTGGCCTGGTGGTGGCCGAGGCTGTCAGATGACATCGACTGTCAGCTGTTGCTGCTGCTCTGAGGCTTTTTGCTGGGGAATATTCAACTTGAGGCCTTCCGTGGGGTTCTCCCTGCCTGGTTTTGGCTTTGTCCTTTTCGGTGAGCAGCTCTGAAGGGACAAAGACCACACTTTGGTTTTTAGGACTATGGCAAGGCCCCCTTTTCCCCCTGAAGGGGTATCCTGGTATCCTTGCCCCTCCCCTCTCCTGCTGACCCTGTTCCACGTGCACATTCTCAATTACATCCAGAGCTGCTTTTCCATTAGCAGAGCTGCACTAATGCTGCCTCTTTTCCCCTTTATCATTTTGATAAGCTCCATCTGTCCCAGGGGGAGGGAGAGTTTCAGGATATAACGATGGACTTCTGGAGCCATCTGATAAAGAAAAGCAGAAAAAGGCAACACACACACACACACACACACAAAGGAAGGAACAAAAGAGAACTGTGAGAGCTCAGCCGTGGTGCTGACACAGATTGTGGATGGCTGATCTGTCTTTGCATGAGGCCATTAAACACCATTTTTGCCTGGTTTGGGGGTTTTTTTTAAATTATTTTTTACAATACTGCAGTAAACAGGCAGGAGCTGTGAGGGAGAGTATTCGAGCTTCACATGCATGAGGCAGAGAGCGAGCTGGGAACAGGCAGCAGACGGGAGTTTCAAAGGAGCAGATAGATAAAAGCCCCTGCAGCAAAGAAAACTTTGGAGACAGAACAGGAAGCTCCAGCCTGGGATGATATTCAGGAAGGTTTCATTAGGAGTCTGTAAAACTGCAAGCAGGAGAGTTGAGTTGGTTTGTTTTAAAGGGATGGGGGAGAGGGTTTTAGATTATCCCAGACAATTCTTAAGCCCTGCCAGAAATGGGTGTTTGTTGTGCTGCAGTCTCACCTGGACTGGGGTTGGGTGACAAGGAAAACATCCACTCTCCTATGGAGACAGCCTGGGAGAATTGGGAATGTTCAGCTGGAGAAGGGAAGGCTCCAGGGAGATCTTAGAGCCCCTTCCAGTGCCTGAAGGGACTCCAAGAGAACTGGAGAGGAACTTGGGACAAGGGATGGAGGGACAGGACACAGGGAATGGCTTCCCACTGCCACAGGGCAGGGATAGATGGGATATTGGGAAGGAATTCTTCCCTGGGAGGGAGGTGAGGCCCTGGAATAGAATTCCCAGAAAAGTTGTGGCTGCTCCGTCCCTGAAATTGTCCAAGGCCAGGTTGGACACAGCTTGGAGCAACCTGGGATAGCGAAAGGTTTGGCAGGGGTTGGAATGAGAGAATCTTGAAGGTCCCTCTCAACCCAAATCATTCCATGATTTTGTGTCTTGGAGAAGAGCAGGTTGAGGGTGGACGGGTTGGAAAGAGACACCGGAGTGCCAGCCTGGGCACCTGTGATTGGAACACAAACAGCTCTGGCATCATCACTGTGAACAGTTAACAATCACCAAGAGACTTCTCAGCATCATTTCCCCAGTTTGAAAAGCATCCCAGCAGTCCAACCCTGGGAAAAGCGTGTGATTAACAGGTCAACAAAGCAGCATCTTTAATCATGCCAAACAGGCAGCTGAAAGGTTCAGGGACTGACAGGAAACCTGAGGTTCTCAGACAAAAATCCTTGTCTAGAACTGAGTCATCCTGACAGCATTAATGATAGGGAATAAAGGCAGGGAAATAATGAGAAAATGCTTTTACTGTGTCATTTCAGGAAAAGGGCACAATGCAAATTAGGCCACTATTGCAGATAATTAGAGCTGAAAGAATGGATGTCTTTGATTAAAACTGGGAGTGAAGGCAGGCTGGAGCTGCAGAACAATGCCTTGTTTTCCCTTGAAAAACCACAAACCAAGGAAAAGACAAACACAGACATCAGGGAGTTCAAAATCCTCTCTTCCAAGCACAGGTTTGGACTCACTTATTAGAGACATTTTAAAATGCTCAGCATGTCACTCCAAATAAGTGGAAAAAAATCTGTGGAATGGACTGTTAACCATGATAGCTGCTTTTCCGGAAGATTCTGGAGCTGGCCCAAAGGCCAAGAACGGCAGGAGAGCAGGAAAAGACAACCCAAAGTACATCAGGACTGAGGTCCTCTTGAAAACTTCTTACAAAAATGGATTCTCCAAGGTCTGAAGCCCCTCGAGGGACAATTTCGTGTCTGAATTTCCAAGTTCTCTGCAGTGACGTTGCTCCATCTCCTCCAGCTGCCCCAGCCATTCCTGCCCTACATCTCCTGATTCCTGAGCCAGTCCCACACCTACGGCACAGGTGGAATTGCCTCTCCTTCAGAGGGAGGAAGGGATTCAAAGCCCGTTTCACACAGCGTGGATCTTTCTCTTGATGTGTTTAAGATTCTGGAGTGGATGATAAATTCGTGGAAACTTTTCCTATCAATGCCAGGTTGGATGGGCCTCTGAGCAACCTGATCTAGTGGAAAGTGACCCTTTGCAGGGGAGGTGAATGATCTTTAAGGTCCCTTGCATCCCAAACCATCTGATAATTCTCTGCTCCTCCTCCTTATTCCCCCACGGGAATGGCAGACAATTCTTGCTGGGAAGAGTAGAAAAGACAAACTCCACTCGGATGCAGAGAATCTCATCTCCTGACCTAAATATTTGCTGCATGCAGGGGAAAAAAAGTGGTTCAGATCTCTCTTCACCATCCCCACCCTGCACTTGGCTCAGAGGCTCCATCACAGGAGAACAGCACGGGTGCGGAAACCCCTCCTCAATCCCACGCCTGTGAGAAGAGCACTGGATTTGTTTGGTTGTTGAAGCCTCTGAGGGTGTTTTCCCTTTTAAAATTCCGGCTCTGTCTTTGTGTCTCCTCATTACTTGCTACCTGGGAGCCTCATTTCTCCCGGAGTTAATGGCAGGGGAGTGCTCGTTATGCAGATGCCAAGGAAGCGTCTCCGTAGCAACAGCAGCCATGGAAGCAGTCAGAACTCATTTAGCTCCCCGAGCCATTCATGTCCCTTGCACTCTCAGCAGTGTCCTGCCTGAGGGACAGCTTGGCTCCTGCATTTTTTCACGCATCCCGGGGTACAGATAATTCCCCAAGTGAAGATCTGAGCTCACCCCCACCAGAAATCTCTCTGCGCTGCTGTTCAAAATTGTATTGGTTGGAAAAAACTCGGCTTCGGTGCTCAAAAAAAGAGTCCCAGCAAAGATATGGGGAGAGGAATATTCTCAGGGAACAGACGCAGGTGAAAGCTGAGGAATTGCCTTCAGGGGCGGTCTCTGCAGTGATGGAATTGTCTCAGTGAAATTCAGATTTCAAAAGGGAAAAGCTCAATCTCTGAGGTCCCAGAAAGTCTTAAGTTATGACAACAGAGAGATCCAATTGTTGGGTACAGACAAACACTCTCCAAAATCTTTGATGATGATGTCAGATATTCCATCAGCAAGATGCAAGCCCATGGCAGCTGCTCTGTCTGGGCAAGAAGCTATTGAGAAGACCAAGGACAGGTCCAAGTGAAGTTGAGAGATTTATAAAGTTTAAAATAGGGCATTACTGGCTGTGAAATAAGAGTGGTGAGTGGGAGGACAGATTAGACAAAAAAAAAGGGGGTGTGCAAGGAGAAAGTCCTGGTGCAGAAAGTATTTTTGATGTATTAATAACATCAACATGAAGAAAATACTTTGGGTCACAGCAGCAGCCTTGCTGAAAGCATTATCTCATGGACAATCTTTTCAGTGAATAGGGAAGGAGCCAAAATGAACCTCCTGGATCTGAGAGTGTCAGTCATAGAAAGGAAAGTGGAGAAAAATTACACCAATTTTTACAACCCAATTTCCCACATTCTGAAACTTCCAGCACAGAAAAGGGTTCTGCAAGCAGGAAGGGGATGTCTTGCTCCCTCCGGCCATTGGTAAAAATGAGCTAAACTGAGAAAATGTGAGGTGTCCACCACTTGAAGAGCTTTAAAAACAGTGTAGGACATGATCTGTGAGTTGCAGTGTGCCATAAATAATGTTCCTATGAAGCAGGGAGACAATTGCCCCAAGGGAAAGGGAATTTCCTGGAATTCCCTCTGCAATGCCATTGAATATGCCAGAACAAAATCTGTCAGAGCAAGTCCAGAAGAAGCCACAGAGATGTTCAGAGGGCTGGAGCCCCTCTGCTCTGGAGCCAGGCTGGGAGAAAAGCTGGGAATGTGCAGCCTGGAGAAGGGAAGGATCCAGGGAGACCTCAGAGCCCCTTCCAGTGCCTGAAGGGGCTCCAGGAGAGCTGGAGAGGGACTTGGGACAAGGGATGAAGTGACAGGACACAGGGAATGGCTTCCCACTGCCAGAGGGCAGGGATGGATGGGGTGTTGGGAAGAAATTCTTCCTTGTGAGGGTGGGGAGGCCCTGGAATAGAATTCCCAGAGAATCTGTGGCTGCCCCATCCCTGGAAGTGTCCAAGGCCAGGTTTTGAGCGGCCTGGTCTAGTGGAAGATGCCCCATGGCAGAAGGGTTGGAGCAAGATGGTCTCCAAGGTCCCTTCCAACCCAGACCACTCTGTGATCCCATGAAAACCTCTGGGCTCTTTCAGGCAGTAACGCAGCAAGCGGGTGCGCGGCCACTTCCCTTCCCATGGCATGGGATGAGCAACAGGAAAACCTTCGCCAGCAGGGGTCAGGTGGTGACTCCTATTTCGGGACCAAGGAGCAGCAGCGTTCAGAGCTGACACCATTCCCAGCATCTCCTGCAGGGACATTTATTAAACCACTACCCCGGGAGTGGCAGCTCCCGTTGATTTGCAGTCGGATTTTGGCAGGGATTTAATGACTCTGTGAGGAGCAGGGCCAAGGTCCTCGTGGTTTGTCACCTCCACCTTCACTGCACGGTCGTCACGGCCACGTCACGCTGCTTTTTATATCCATCCAGCTTGTGAAATCTGTCCCCTGACCCTTCACTCTGTCCCCTCCCTGCTCTCTTGGCACTCCACAGTCCTGCCCTCCACATATTCTCTGTGCAGGAGCTTTTTAATTTGAAGATTTGTCTCTAATCTTTCAACTCTGTGCACAGCCAAGCTCCATTTCGAACCCCGGGCTCCACCACGGCAGGCGGAGAACAACTCCTGAACTTTTTTGCCAGTGATGAATTCACCCCTTCAGCTCCTGAGATGTTGAATAACTCACCAATTTCTCTTTTTGTCTCGCTCCAGAGCTGGAAACTGAGCAACAAAAGAGAAAGGGAAACCACCCACCCACAGAGCAGCTCCGAGGGCTTTGTTTCCTGGCTTGGCTTCTGGCAAGAAAAGGGACTGTGAGCGGGATGCTCTTCTGGGATGCTCAGGATGAGATGCTGGAGGGTCCTGAGATCAGCTGCCAAACAGGAAAATCTGGGGCTGTGTTTCCAAAAGTTAGGGCTGAATGAAGTCAGAATCTGATGCCTTTTGAATTGAAAAAACTCCTTTATCAGTTCTCCCACAGATATTTGTGCTACTGTGGGGCCCCTGCGTAGTCCCAAAATATCCCCTCTGCTTGCACCTCCCTGTTCAAATCCATCCTGTGAGGCTGCAAATCCTCATTCTATCCTGACATCCTCTGTGGAGGGGATTCATTGGATTGGATTCATTTTTCACCTACATCAGTAATTTAATCTTCTCTAATGTGGCAGTAAATAAGCACAACCAAAGGATTCATTGACTGAGGCTGGAGGAGGGAGAAGGAAGGAGAGGGAGCAGCAATGTCAGAATCTGCAGTCTAAGGAAGATGAAACATTTTTTATCTTTTCCAGAACTACAGTGGCAGTAAAATCTCCGGCAAATGTAAACTGTGAGGATGGGAATCTATGCAGAAAACCTCTCCATAGGCACCGTCACCTCCGTCTGGTTTCCATAGAGATTTGGGTTCCTGCTTCCAGCACAGAAAATCCTGATTGACATTTTGTACCTTCTGTGAGGTAAAGCCTCAGCAACACAGGAACAAGCTCTGAATGTTTATTAAAGTCGTTCATGGCAGGGGCTGAGCATTTCAGGGCTTCCTTATTTTATTTATTTTGAAAATTATTCTCTATTGCTTTTTATTTTTTCATCCCAAGCTTTTCTCATGCCAAGGCAAAGGTGCTGAATTGGCAGCTTCAGACTCTGTGATCACACCTGGATTTCAGCAACCAGGTAAAACTGCAGACAAACAGCTGAGCAGGGAGGGAAAACAAAATTCCTTGGTTTCTTCCGATAGTCAAAATTGCAAGGAAATCCAGATGAAGCAATGACTTCATGAGCTGTGGGGAGAATCTTCCACAAAAGCAGAAAAAGGTCACGTCAGTGCGGAAAGGGGCAGAAATTTTTACTTTTTTTTCTGTGCCCTGAACACATTGGAAAGTTTGGGATGAATTGGGTCCATTGAGTGGAGCTTTTCCTTCCTTGGATGGCAAACAGAGCTGATATCCAGGCTTGTGACATCCATGGGATACTGGTTTTGGACAACAGGCACTAGATATGTCCAGTTCCTGGAGAGGCAGCTCTGCCTGAGTTCACTGGGTCAAATGAATTCAAAATAACCTCTCCAGGCAGATTTTTCATGTTCTTTTTCCTTTCTCCCCTGCCCTATTTCACACTGCAGGATTTTAGCCAGCACAGCTCCATGCTTTTGCTAGAGGGGATGCCAGGCAGTGATTTCTGCTGACACAGGTGACAAAGATCCCAGATTTCCTGTGGTGGTTCCATGAGAAATCAGCTGTATTGATATTCCCCTGTTTTTCATCCTCTTGGAATCTTGATCTAGGAGGCAACACCAGGGATGCTGAAAGGGCTCAGCCCCTTTATCTAATCTGATTAGGGGTAAAAGAAATAAAAAACCCCAGTGAAGATTGTCAGGAAAAATGTAGATTTTGCATGATCTTGATAGATTCTATGTGACGTATTCCAAAAAATGCCATTTAGCAGCTATTCCAAACTCATGTAGGAAAGATGTAGAGGAAGCAACATTTCCTGGATTTTCACGACATTTCTCTGCCGTTCCAGGTGCTTGGGTTGTACAGACATTGTGCAAAGCTGTGTCAGTCTGTGCTGAAGTGAGGTTTAACTTGAATTTCATTTGGAGTGACTGTGATGAGGGCAATACCCTGGTGCCAAGCAAAATCTGGGAGTATTTGAGAGGTCTCGTCCTGGAGAGGAACTCATGGATCAGTGGCAAAGAGAAAGACGAGGTGGCAGCTCTCCCAATATCGCAGAATCATGGAATAATTTGGGTTGGAAGGGACCTTCAAGATGATCTCATTCCAAACCCTGCCATGGGCAGGGACCTCTCCCACTATCCCAGGTTGCTCCAAGTCCCATCCAACCATTCTGTGGTTCCTGGGAAAGTGTCCATAGTGCCACTGAGCAGAATTTGCTGATGGCGCATTTTAGCAAAAATATTATCTCAGCCTGGGTGTTTTTCCAGCAGTTTCTGTGCAGATTTCCAGCCTTCCCTCAGCCCTGACTTTTGCAGTAGAAGAACTTAGGCCGGCCTAAACGCCTGGGTGTCCAAACTTAATGAGGATCAAAGGTGGCATTAATTCAGCCCAGCTTAATTTATTCCCTGACACGCCTCTCTGATCAAGCCAAGGGGAAGTGAACCATGCTGCATTAAGGTCACCTTAATTCTGAAATAGATTGAAGACTCAGGTCTTAAAGTCTTCCAAGTAATTTCCGACACGGCCATGCCTTGGTTAAGTTTGGATTTGCTTTTCTAGAACTCTCTGTGTCGGAGAGTCCTCAGGGACAAAGATCTTCGGGAAATAAGGAATTAGTGTCTCCTTTACCTGATTGCAAGGAGATTTAGGAACCTTTACTGAACAAGAGGAAAAAAGTGGTGATTTCTGAGGAAACTGAGCAGTGAAAGCAGAGAGCAGTGATGGAGCTGCTTCCCTGGGAAACCCCACCCTGTCCCCTGCTTCCAACACTTCCAGTGCAGCCATGTCCCACATTTTCCACACCAGGAAATGGGCACGCTCTGTGTGAGGTGGATGCAAGCTCTGAAAACAAGATATTGGTGGGGGTCCTACACAGAACAGAGGTGTCTGCAGTCACTACTACTAAATACTCTTTGATATATAGTAAATCTCTCTCTCCAACCTCTGCCTCCTTTGGAAAAACAGGAAACAGCATCTGGAATTGTCCCAGTGACTCCAGGACTGGAGGGACGCAGGTTGTACCCAAGAGCTGTTGGCCTTTCACTGGCTGGAGAATCATGGGATTGTTTAGGTAGGAAAAGACCTCCAGAATCATTGAATTCAACCCTAAACCCAAAACTGCTGAGGCCACCACCAAGGACACCTTACTGTGGCCTTCCAGGGCCTGAAGGGGCTCCAAGAGAGCTGGAGAGGGACTTTGGACAAGCAGCTGGAGGGACAGGATAAGGGGAATGGCTTTAAACTGCCAGAAGGTAGATTTAGAAGGGATTTTGGGAAGAAGTTCATCCCTGAGAGGGTGGTGAGGCCCTGGCACAGGTTGCCCACAGAAGCTGTGGATCCCCATCCCTGGAAGTGTCCAAGGCCAGGTTGGACGGGGCTTGGAGCAACCTGGGATAGTGGAAGGTGTCCCTGCCCATGGCAGAGGGTTGGAATGGGATGGTCTTGGAGGTTCTTTCCAACTCAAACCGTTCTGGGATTCTGTGATCAGCACAGACTTCCTCAAGTGCTGCCCTGACATCACTGCCCAAACCAAGCACAGTTTTTAAGGCTGTTATTTCAGGTAAAAACCTGAAGTTTGGCTTTTTTCCTGCTGTCAAAATTGTCAGTGAATTTGGGCCCTCCACTGGATTTGTAGTTTTCCAAGTGTTTAACACAGGCTTTCCTGGTCACAAAGAGGGATTATTCCTCTGTTTCCTTTCGGGAAAATAACTTTGTTCTGGGCGACGAAGGGTTTCACACCATTCCAATGACACATGGAATATTCTGAGTTCCTGAAATTCCTGCAGCAGAGGAGCACAGAGAGTGGAAATATTGCAACAAGGGAAATATCTGACTTTACTTAGCTGAATAATCAAATCAGGAGTGGGCAAAATAGGGCAAAGTCAGGTCAGATGAGAAACTTTCCCAATATTTCAATGGATTATAATGAAGTTGGAAAAAGACATTTCTTCTTGCATCAACTCATCACAAGCCTCATAGTCCCAAAACAGTAAATTCAAGTTCTTTTTTGAGCTTTCTAACCTTTTTCTTATTTTTTTCTTTCTTTCCTTTGTTTTTTTTTTCAAGTTGAAGTCAGTTTTTAAGTGGTGTTTTTCAGAAAGAAGAAGTCAAAAAGGCTCATTTTGAAAATGTCAAGATTCGATTCCTTTAGAAAAACACAAAACACTTTATGTCACCAAGTGGTTCTGTAAGATTCAAGATTAAATAAAATCTGGTTTTCTAGTAGGGCTTGTATTTTGATTTCTTTTTTAATGTAGTATTGTCTGAGCACACGTGGGAGAGATGGAAGAACTCATCAACTCCATACCAGAAACATGAAGGCTTTTAGTGAGTTTGGGAATCCCTGATTTTGCGTGGTATGGGATCATAGGATCAGAAAATGGTTTGGGTTGGAAGTGACCTGAAAGATCATCTTATTCCAGCCCCTCCACAGGCAGGGACACCTTCCACTGGACCAGGTTGCTCCAAGCCCTGTCCAAATGGTCTTGGACACTTCCAGGGATGGGGCGGCCACAGCTTCTCTGGGAATTCCATTCCAGGGCCTCCCCAGCCTCACAGGGACGAATTTCTTCCCAATGTCCCATCTAAATTCCTAAATTCCTTCATCTTAAGGCCATTCCCATCTGTCTCATCACTCCATGCCCTTGAAAACTCTCTTTCTTCTAGGAATATGAATTAACGAGCTGAAAGTTAATAAACGTTCAAGGGGGGGAATGACTGAAAACCACGCTGACACTGCAGCATCACTTTAACTTAACAGGATCCCAAAAATCCCTAAATATATCCTAAAAAGTAATGAAAACGGCTGTGTTTTCCATAAAAATCACCACTAACTGCATCAAGAATCGAGCTGGATGTACGTATGTCTTGTGGTGACTCCATCATGTATATCCCCTATCACGGCTTTATGCCAAACAATTGATTTTGTGCCTTTTCTGTGTCTTTAAACTGAGCTTGAGAGGGAAGAAAAAAAAGGGCCAAGCAAACTTTTCAAAGCAGTGTCTCAAGGACACGGAGATTACACTCCTCTGCGTGCTCTGGCTGTGGTAGCACGGGGGGAGCATCCTGCTTGCTTCTTCAGCAGTTTTTTTCTTTCCCCTCTCTCCGGCGTGAGACAGAAAGCTGAACTTTGTTTCCTAGGACTTTGGTTTTTTCCCTTCTTCTCTTCTGGACTGTTTCAACAACATCAGAACACATCGGGAGAATTTTCCCCGAGGCCCGACGGGGTGGGCCCTCACCCAGCTCCGAGGAGGAGAGAGACCACACCTACAGAAGGACTCTGAAATCTTCCCAGGTTTCTCTCTACAGCGAGAGATTTCATTATTTAGCATTATTATCCTTTTCTTGTGTGTTTGTTAAATAAATAGTTTTTATCTCTTTCACTTTCCTTCGAGGAAAATTTCCTTTTTTCCCGAACCTGGTGGGGGGAAGGGTGGTTGTAACCTGGTTTTCTCTCAGAGGATATATTGCTAGATTTTGGCCAAACCGGCACAATGTAACAACCCTCCTTTCAATTCCTAACGGTTAAAAACCAGCTGTAAAAAACACAAAACGTGCCTGCAACTCATCCTCGGTACAAATGAGTGTTGTAGGAACAGGTCTGGGACAACGTCCTGCTCCATGATGGGAGCGAGCACCCAGAGAATCGTTTGGATGTGATAAGTGGAGCCGTTAGAGCCCATTGTGTCAATAACGGAAGTTTCACAGCCTTCCTTAATTACGTGGGAAAAGGAGATCCAGGGGAGCAGTTGGGCTATGCACACACACACAGGGCCTGCCTGGAAAGTCAATAAATATGATTTACATCACTGAATGGTGCAATCTCTTAGATTAAAAAAAAAAAACAGAGATAAAAGATTAAAAAAGGCTAAAAACAAGGGAAAAAAAAGAAACAAAGCAACCTGGTCTAGTGGAAGGTGGCCCTCCCCATGGCAGGCGGGTGGAACTGGATAATCTTTAAGGTCCCTCTCAACCCAAATCATTCTATGATTCTATAAAATAATTCATACGTGCAATAGGACCATCTTGGCTCCTTCTTTAAGCTGTCCTGAATAAGCAAATTAAGGAGCCCATCAGGACAGTCGCAATAATGAAAGAGGAAAATAAAAATAATCAAGTAAAAAATGATGAAGAATTAACGATGTGTTTTTCAGTTCTGTGGGTGCTTTGCCTCACATGCCTTCTCCACCACCTATGGAATCATGGAATCATTATAGTTGGAGAAGACCTTTGAGATCATCCAGTCCAACCACCAATCCAGCATGGCCAGCTCCACCTCTGGGCCATGTCCGCAAGTGCCTCATCCACAAGGCTTTTGAACACTTCCAGGGATGGTGATTCCAGAGTGTCCCAATGCTTCACCACCCTTCCAGTGAAGAATTTTTTCCCAATATCTAAACCACTCCTGGTGAAACCCAAGGCTGTTTCCCCTGTGAATATCTCTGCATTTTGGATCTTGCCCCAGAAAACACAGGGATGGTTCCCACCCTGATTTTGAAAGGGATTTCAGTAGTTTGAGGCAGTTAATCCATCAATTGACTGCATCCATTCCAGGTGACTCCCTATTCCAGGAGCCAGGAGTAGTTAATAAGCCATTTTTTAATTAATTACTGAGTGTAGGTCCAATGACTCTGCAGGGATTTTCATCTGGAACTGTCAGAAAGTAAGGAAATAACAATGATTAGAGTCAAACCTGGAAGACTCTGAGACAAAATTGGAAACCTTATGAGTTTACCTGGCCTAGGCTGGCATTTTCCAGCCTCCTCTTCCTTTCCCACCTCCCATCCCCATCCTGTCCATGCTCCTCCAGTACAGCTTTGGCCATCAGTCTTCACCCCCTCTCCATATGACCTCTCTTTGTCCTTTCTCTCAGACCTCCCTCACTGAAGCGACTCCTGATCTTGTATCCTGCGGGAACGGATGTGGGGATGGATGATGACAAGGACAGATTTTTTTCCTCTTTCATGTTTTTCCTGGTTTTAATTCCCACAGTGTAGAGTGGAGTTCTGCCCCCCTCTGCTGGAAGAGCTCAGCACCTCCAGCTGAGCTCAGTACCCTCGACTATCCTGAATTGGAAGGGACCCACAAGGATCATCAAATCCAGCTCCTGGCCCTGCACAGAACACCCCAAAAATCCCATCCTGTGCCTGAGAGCATTGTCCAAACGCTTCTTGAACCCCAGCAGGGTTGGTGCAGCTCTTGCATTTCGCTCTGCAAGGTTTGGGTTGTTCATGGCACTTTTGGCCATGTCCATAGACCATGGGAAGTCTAATCCTGCTCTCCTGCCCAAGTTCTCTACACTGTCATAGGTTGGGGTGACACTGGATGCACTTTTGTCACTGGTCTGTCCCCTCAGTGCTTTTTTTTCCACTTCTTTTCTGATGCTGTTGACAAAGGCAGAGTTCAGTTGTGGAACCAAATTGCAACATCAAAGTTTCCTTCTCACCCTTGCCAAGAGTTTGTGGTTGAATGAGCTGCAAAGAGCTGGAGACACCGAGGTCAGCAGCTCTCCCTGAGGCACTTTTGGCCATCAGATCATCTCTGCCTCTCCAACGTGAGCTCAAAAGGGATATCTGGGAGGTTCACTGGGCATTTATTCCCTGTCGTAAAAGGAGTGAGTCCTTTTGTTTCTCCAGCTGACCCAACCAAGTGCCAGCTGCATCCCACCCTGGACTGTTTTCCTTCATCACTGGAGAAAGACCAGGGAAGGAGCAGGGAATGGGGCTAAATCCATCTGTGTGCAAAACTTTTCTGGAAGAGGAAGGATTTGCAGAGGCAGAGCCCTGTACCCCTGGGCCGAACATCTTTGGGGCCAGGAACTTGAGCCCAATCTATTGCAAAATTAAACATTTCAGTTTAAAACACTCTGAGCTCATTTCCTTGCTGTGTTCCCTGGCTCTAGCCTGGATAACCCCGGGATGTTTTAGAGGTGATGAACCCAAGGAATTGAGAATGCATCAGATAACAAAGCCCCAGCTCCTGGGTCTCTGCTGCGTGCTGAGGATTCTCACTCACAAAGGCTCTTCGGTTGTCAAGTAGAGTTGGTTGAGGTTTAGTTTCTTTTTGCCTTGTCCTGTCTCAGCTCTTCTGTGAATGTTATTTCTCAAACATGGCTGGGAATGTGACTGTCCTCATGTCAATGGTCCTTCTCTCAGTGATTGTCCTCATGTCAATGGTCCTTCTCTCAGCTGAACCCAACACAAGCCCTGAACAATCCACAGTCCCACAAAGGACCACTTCTCCCCCATGGGCTACATCTGACTCGTTTTTAGAGTCTGAACAACTCAGTGTATTTCATTTTTATATCAACCACATGCTTTTGCTGAAAAGCAGGATTTTCATAAGCCAGGTAACCCAAACAACCTCAAATTTTACAGAGGGCAGTAGATACTTGAGTCGTCCATGACCCAAGGAAGAAAGATCAGAAAATGAGGCAGGAAGCAATTGAAGCAGATATTTCAAAGTTTTATTGTATAAATCTACAAAAGGCTTTGCTGCAATAGCAAATCGAGTGTAGCACTACTCTGCTGACAGGTTCTAGTGGCTTGGTGTGATCTTGTAACTCCAACATGACACATGAGGAATAAACTGCCTGATACAGTCAGATCTAGGGCAGGTGATGTCGGCTTACAAAGACCTTTTGGCTTCAACCCCTATAACCTGCAGTGATTCCACGTGTTTGCCTTTTGTACAAGGTTGTTTGAATTAATAATATCTCTAGTAAAAATAAAAACTCTAAAGTAGTTTCATCAGTAAATGTAAAATTGCCTAGGGAGGAAAAAATGCAATGATTGAAATCTGCTAAAGTTCCAGAGGTACAACACATCCACGCTTCTCATTCATGTGACTCTGCCCCAGGAAAATAAACTACCAGTCCTTCCTGGAGAAGCTGGTAATAAAAAACCAGGGTGCTACAAGTAAAGCTCCAATTTGCTGGAAGCAACAATTGAAATCAAATCAGTCCAGGAGATTTAGATCTGCACACTCCAAAAAGCCAGCTGAAAATGTAAAAACCTCAGGACCAAGTGATCAAGTAGCAGAGACAGGCTAATTCCCTAAAAAAGGCAGGAAAAATAAAATGCCTATTGAGGCAGTCAAGTCCCTTGGAAGAGACTGTGGAAATTAAGCACCTCAAAATCAAATATCATTTAGACCTTAAGATGATGCCTGGGAATCTGCTTTTACATGGTTTTATGGAACTTTCCAGTCCTGGACATTTTTGCTGAGCATTGTTAGAATGTACCTTAGGTCCCTCTGGCTTAATTCAAATGCAACAAAACACCACAGAATTTAAGTAATGTGGATTTTTTGTGCTCAACACACACATCCCCCACACCGCCACACACACACTCACACACACACCCAGGACAGCTGGCTCTGGAAGAGAGAGGAACCAGCTGGACCTCTTCAGCTGAGAGATGAACCAAAACTGTCTTGTCCAGCTCACTCGAGCTCTTTTTGGGCTCCCTGGGTCTGGATGGAAACAGTCACTCCAAAGCCAGCACAAGAACCCGAGTTCTTGCAGTAACTCTGGCCCATGCAGACCCAGAGAGCGCCTGCTGCCTCGTGAGACTCCTTGCTGGCAAGACAGCTGGCCCAGACGTGCAGGCTCCAACAGTTCAGACAAGCATCTGGACCATGGGATGCTTCTCCAAACTCCAGGAGCCCTCTGAGGTTTGGAACTGATACCCGCATGAAATGAAGCTACCCCGACTCAGGAGAGGTGAGTTACAGCATGGCCAGCGGGGAGGGTTCGTAGCCAAGGCAGGATCAGCCCCTTGGCAAAGTTAATCAGTGAAGTTTTTTTCAGTGAGGATCATTGTCTAGTGAAGATTTCTCTAGGGTGAGTCCCAGCGGCCCCAAATCGCAGAGGTGAGGAATCCTCTCCACAGACAGTCAGCACAAGCCCAGCATCCCGCTGTCCCCAAAGCCTGGACTTGGTTCTTCTGTTCTGGCCTCTCTTTCCATTCTCAGCACTTCCCTCTGTGCTTGGAATACCTGGCCCAGTTCAGGCTTTTCTTTGTCCTGTTTGGAAGCGTCTTCCCCATTTCATTCTGGCTCTCAGCACCTTGAACATGGCATCGCACTGCATGGGAGGCTCTTTGGTGCATGATTTGCCCTCTGTCTTCCTGCAGCACTCGCTTGTCCCCTGGGAAAGCTCTTGGACACAGAGAAGGAATCTCAGCAACAGCAGCAGGGATCGCTGGAAAAAAAAAATGCACCAACTCTGATTAGATTTTTGAAGTGGGGAGAAAGGGAAGTTTTTCAGGAGTTGGGATTAAATTTTGCTGTGCCTGCAGCTTGGAGGACCCACCAGGTGTTGGGATCTAAGGATTTGCCTGTGGTCCAGCCAGGGGAAAGCCACAATGTGCAGTCCCTGGAGCATCAATTACTGGGGCTGGCGCTTGGGTTCTGACATCAAGAAGCTGAAATCCCACCTCTCTTGGTGCCAGGCTGCTGCAGCCACTGGGGCTGAGGTTTCAAAACCTGGGCTGTTCAATATCTCATGTCAGGGCACTGGGGAGAGTAAGGAAGGCCCACAAGGTAATATGGGATGTAATTACCTGTGCCAGTCTTTCCTTCAGGTGGTGGGTCTGGCGGGTGGTGGCTGAAGGTCCTGAGAGCAGCTCTGATGGTGAGGCCCTTGTTTTGCAGCTTTTTCTGTGGCTTTCCTTCCAAATGCTGAATGCTGTGAAGTGATTCCTTCCCAGAGGAGGATCTGAGTCACTGGAAGCAAGAGGAGATACAGCTTGTAATACATGGCCAGCTCATCCTCAGCAGTGACTCCCACTCCCCCATCACTCAGCCCGGGTCGTTAGTGAGAAATGCTCCTTTCTCTGCACACAGAGCTATTGACAAACTGGGAACAAGGGAGAGGAGAGCTCCTGCCATTCCTGGCACCGGCTCCCAGCAGGGATGCAGAGCAGACCTGCAGCTCCTTTGGGCTGTGCGTGGACCTGGGATGTGCTGCCTCAGGTGGGGACTCAAGCCCAGAGTTTCTCCCTGAAGGACAAGGCAGGTCCTGGGGCTGGGCTAATTAAGAAGCTTCCCATCCTTTTCCCACATGAATCAGAAAGTGCAGGATACTGCCCTCTTTGGAAACTTTTCCTACTCCCTGTCCTGTATTTCCCTTTGCCTGGCTCTCCCTTCCCCTTTCTCCCAACCCCAATGTTTCATATCCCATTTCAGATTAGTTTTTATCCCAGGGCAAGTTTTCTACTGGACATTCTGTTTAGCTCTGAGGAGAGAATGCCAGAGAGCTGCCTTACCTTCAGCCCCTTGGAAGGAGTCACAGCAAAGGCCTTCTGAGCCACCAGCGCCACATGTCACCGCTGTGGCAGTGCCAGGAGCATCCCAGGGTCACTCCTGCTGCTGCATCCCCGCTGATTATTTGGTCTGGTGGTGGATGCAGATGCTGCCCAAGATGTGTCCAGCCTCAGGAAGCTTTGGAGAGCCAAACTTCAGGAATGCCTTTCGTCTCTCAGTCCCATCATCAAACGCTGGCCAAAGGTGAGCGCTGAGCATTTCCTGTCCCAGCATGGAAAAAGTCACAAAGCCCATGTCCATCTCCATCCGTTGCAGGAAGTTCTTTGTGAGCAGACAACACTCTGTCCTCAGGTGCTCCAGGACAGGGGTGCCAGGCTTTCCCAGAGCGTTTGGAGTCTGTCTGTGTGAGCAGGAACTCCTGGCTGCGATGCACAGGCTGAAACTGTGCTGGGGGCACACAGATCCTCTCTTCACTTCTTTTGGCTTTTACATGGCAAAAGCTCCTTTTGTCTCCATGCACCAGCATGGACTCGATTTGCTGCTCTGGGGATATTTTGCTCTGATTTTAGGGTGTGTTTGTTTGTTTCGGTCAAAGAATAGGGATTTATTTCCCTTCCCTCCCCCCACTCTCCCTCAAAAGAGCTCTGGTGTCTCCTCTCTCTACCTTGAACACCCTCTCTTCTCTGAAAGAGACTGCTCCTTCAATAAATGAGCTCAGAATTTAATTAGAAAATCTGTTTCCTGCTGAATGCACAGGATAATGTGCAGAGAAAGGATGAAATTCGCCTCTGCACTGCAGTGGCCTTGAACTGGAGTGAGCAGAAACTAAGACAAGACGTAAACCACTAAGAGCCTCTTGAGAGGAAACCCATTAAAGCAGGTATTAGGTGCAGTGAAATGAAAACCACAGAAAATAACCCAGATCCTTAAAGCTTTCAGCTCCTAAAATAATAGGATTTTTTTTTCTTCTTAAAACAAAAAATAATCCAAAAAAATTATTTTAATCCTTTGGAGCAAGTAAGAGCAGGAGATTGTCAAGTGAATAGAAACCCAGAGGTTAATCAAAAACAGGCAAGGGTCAAAAGAAAGCTGTCTCCTCAGGACAGGGCCACCCTCTCAGAAGAGGGAGGAGAGAAGGAAAAAGAGAGATCCAGATGGGTAGGAACCCTCCACCAACTGCTGCACTTGTATGAAGTCCTTGAGAGCCGCCAGTGCCGAGCGGCTGCTTCACAAGTTGGGAATTATCTCTATAGTTTCTTGGCAGGGAATTCTCATAAAATTGGCTGTTCCCCGCAGTGGTGCCAGCAGGGTCCCCAGCACCACCGCATGGCATGGCCTGGGTGAGGGGGGCAACCCCATCCTGAGGCACCTCTCCCCCACCACCTCCCTCCCCCCACGAGCAAAGTCAATCCCTCTGCTCTGGGCTGTTGGACTGAGCACTCCTCAGGTCTCGTCTCAGCCAGAACCTCCCTCCAAGGAGAAGCTTCCTAAATAAGCCCCCTTCTCCCTTCCACGGAACTCAGACCCCTCTCAGGGGAGCTCATATGACAGTGGCTGGGGGGCTGGGGGGCTCTGGTTGAGTCCCGTTGCTCGGCACGGGACTGGCAGTGGTTGAGGGGGGCACGGTCTCCACGGAGTCTCCTGGCTGAGCCTCAGGGGTCCTCTGTGGGCTGGGCTCCTCAGAGTGCTCCATGTTGCCTTGGACTTCCTTCCCCCTCTGGATCAGCTGCTCTAAGGTCTTGGGCAGGGGGTAGCTCAGGAAACGTTTCAGTTTGGGCTGGAGGGTTCCTACCACGTACTGGATAATCTCCTCCTCATCTGCATCCACATAGAGGGTCTGGTACAGGTCTCTCTTGCGCCAAAGGAACTGATCCAGGGGCTCCCCCTCCTTCTGGGGCAAATCCAGCTCCCTTTTGATGGCATCCCTAGTCAGAGTTCCCTCGCTGTATTGCAGGAACTCCTTCTTGAACTCGACCCAGTTTTTGACGGAGTCCTGCTTGTACTCCCACCACTTTTTAGCTGGGCCGTTCATGTGGTTTTGGATCTGAGACAGCCAATACTCCTCTGTTCCACCCACCTGCTTTAAGTATTCCTCCAAGTGGCTCAAGAACTCCCGGGGATCCTCAAACACCTGAGTCTCCACCGGGGAGGCTGGAGCGTCCTCCGACACGGAGACCCACTGGTAGGAATCGTGGCCCTGGGGGATGCTGGGCACCTCCCCGGGAGGAGGGGTCAGGGCATACATCTGGCTCATGTCCAGGGCATAATCATAAATCTCCCCCTCACTCGGCCTTATCTCCGGACCTCCCACCCCGACGGACACCGTCTGCTTGCCCTGTTCCCCGGGGCAGTATTTGCCTCCCATGGACTCCAGGCGGTCAGCCCACTTTTCCAGGCGGAAAAAGACCTCCTTCCAAACATTCATCTCCCTCTTGACCCACCTCTCCAGGTGGGCAATGGTCTCCTGGCATCTGGCCAGGCAGGCCTTGATGGACTTCTTCCACCTCTGGTTTTCAGTTGGGACATGGTCCTCTAAGTTGTTCTCCAACTTCCCCACAGATTTCTGCAATCCCTTCAGCTCCCGCTCCACCTGCTTGGACACCTCGGTCAGGAGGTGCCGGTGGGTCCTCCGGACATGCTCCAGCATTTCTGCCCTGCACTTCCCTATCTGCAGGATCACATTGGGTTTGTTGGCAACTCCACGGTGCCCCTGGAAGGAGTGGACGCCCGCGCTGGTGACATTGTCCAGCTGCATGGCTCCAACCGTGCGAGTAGCAAACGCGGAAAGAAGTGGGTTATAAGCCCTGGCACTAAACCTGGATCCCAAAAACCCCCACCACAACACTTCCTGAAAGACACAGAGAGACTTCTAAACCCCCCGCCAAAGACTTTTGGACACAAACACGACCCAATCAGATATCACCGCAGAGCGAGCTGGTCGGTCCACGTGGATCCCAGAGAGAGTTGTAGGCAAATTTCTCCGGGTGCCTAGCTGGAAACGCCGGTCTCACGTGCTCAGGGGTGTCCCAGAGAGAACCACGATCCTCCAGGAACAAGGAGAGGAGTTGGATAAGGTGTTCAATCCCGCTGAGAATCTCTAACGTCTTGAAGTCCCCGCCGGAGAAAATCACACAGAGATGCACAAAGAAGCTGGAAGCTGCAGCAAAAATCCGGGTGATTTCTCCTCAGGCAAACTTGGTGAGTCAAAACCGCTTTCACTGGAGATGCGAAGAGCTGCTTCTCTTCCCTGTCTGAACTGCCACTAGTCCAGGCTCCTCCATCTACTTATACTCCACGCAGCTCAACATGTGGGTGGTGCCCAGCCTCCTCTCGCACTCTCAGCGCAGCGTTCATTGGAGGAAAAGCGAGGCCGGTGTCTGTGGCAACCCAGATTTTGGCAGCCTCCCCTCTCTTGCCACCCCCTCGCTCACGCCCCCAGACTCGACGCGAGAAGCGCTTGAAAGGTGCTGGAGACAGTTGGAGAGATGGATGAGTAATCGCACCTTCCGCCTCTCGGAGCGCAGGAAAAACACTTATTCCTTCCACAACTCTTTACTCAGCAAGGTCATCATTAACATGCGTCCCCTGGCAGGGCTCGGGGAGGGCGGGATGAGGAGGAATCCGGTGTGTCACACACACCGAGACAGACGCCCACGGGCCCCCCGCACACCCCCACAGGGTGAGCTCACTCCTCATGCAAACGCCTGGGAATGGTGGTAAATCAGCAGGAAAAAAAAAAAAAAGAAAAAGGGAGAGAAGAGAAAAGAAAAGCAAAGAGGAGGGGGGAAGCAGAGGGGGAAACGCTCAAAGGAGCCACTTCAGCACAAATTGGAGCGCTCTGGACTTTCTCAGGCATTGGTAGGTGGGAGTCATCCCCGCGGCTTAATTGCACCAGACCGACCACTATCTTGAGAATATTGGGTGAGGGAGGGGGACGACATCCTGGTTTTTACACCGAATTAAATCCGCCCATCAAAAGCCTGTTCTGTACTTAGCTTTGAATCAGATGCTTAATCAGTGAGCCAACCCACCAGCGCAGATGAAGCTACATTTGTTCTTCGCTCTTGACAAGGCAGGAAAAGCCAACCATAAAAGGAGTCTCCGGGTTTTACATAAGCCGGAGATAAAGGATTCCCTAATCCGAGAGAGTTTCCCCGCCAGAACACCCTCAGAGAGGTGCTGAGGACATCCGGGCTTTCTCGTCCCTTCCCAGTGCCGGCGGCCGGAGGCTGTGGGATGCTGATTCATCAGGATAATCTGAAAATGGGGTTTGAGCCTGTTGGCAGCGGGGTGGCAGTGGGGGGGTGCCCTGCCTCTGCTCGGGATGGTGGGCAGTGTGCCAGGGAGGCGTAGGACGGATCCTCATTCCCAAAACTCCTGGCTGTGTGTTTCCTGGTGGGAATTCAGCTATCCCAGAGAAGCAAAAAAAAAAGAAGGAGGCAAAAGGTCCTTCAGTGAAGTCCTGCTGGAAGGAGGTCCCAGTGAACCCAGGCATTTGGTTAAAGCAGAATCACAACCTGGTGGTAGTTAAATCGAAGGGCATGAGGGGCGAGGGTCAGGATTCCCTTTTTTTGCCCCATATCCGTGTGGTGCAGGAGCGCCCGGGTCTGTTCCCTGCCAGGTGATGGTTATCAGGGAACAAAAGGGTTATTTAGGGCAGCAGCAGCTGGCCTAGAAGGGCTGCATGGTTTGGTTGAAGGGAGGGAGGGACAGTGAGTGGGGAAGGGGACAAAATCCTGAGGGTGTAACACAGAATTCCTAATCCAGCAGCCCCTGCCACTGCCACTCCTTCCCCCTCGACTGCCCTCTGCCTTGCTTACTTCTCCAATTTCACCCAGTTTTTCTAAGCAAAATATTTTGGGGCAGCTGTGTTGAGAAAAAGTCAAATGTCAATCACCTGAGGGGTTGGGACAGACCTGGAGCCTTTTTATGCTGCATTCTCAGCACCTCAGAGTCTGCCTCAAACCTGCTCTGCCACAAAAAGAGAACATGGACTGGGAGAGACTCTGCAACCTTTGTATCTCTGGATATTCTCCAGAGATCTTTTCACCCAGGAGCCCCAGAAATGACCCATAGGATGGGGACAATATAAAGTGGCATTAACTCTGCAAGATGACCTGCATTCAGCCTCTCCATGTCCCAGCAAATGCCAGAGTCTGGGATGAAACGGCTCCTAAACCTGCTCCAATAAATGAGTCCCTTTCCAGGCCCTGCTACCTCTCTTTCCTACTCCCTTTTCAGCTGGGGTGGAATCCTGGATCTGAACGGCCTCATTTGACACTTGGCTCTTGTCGCAGGATCTCGGGATTATTAAGGATGAAAGGGACTCAGGAGGTTTCTAGCTCAGCCTCCTACTCCACGCTGAGTCAGCTGCTGGGTCAGCTGAGATAGTTTCAGGTACTGAAAACCCCAGGGATGGGGATTGCTTGTAGGGAAAACCTTTTTTTGTTTGAAGGGAAAACCTTTTTCCTTGTACCCAAAGTGTCCTGTTGGAATTTGGACCTGATGCCTCTTGTCCTTCTAAGAAGATCCTGGTTCTATCTCCTTGATAACCTTTCCCACAGGTCCAGGACACTGCTTTCAGGTCCCCCAAAGCCATCACTTCTCCAGGCTGGCCAAGCCCTAATCCCACACCAGGCACCATCTCCGACCATCCCAATGGCCTGAACTCTTTCCCAGTGATCAGCGCCCTGTACTAAAAGTCCTAAACCAGGTTGCAGCAGCTAAATATGATCTAAAATGCTCTGACTGGAGGGGGATAATCACTTCCATGATCTCCTGGCTGTATCTATGCTCCCACAATCCAGGATAGTTTTTTTTTTGCTGCCAGGACATGCTGCTGGATCATTCTCAACCTGCTGAGCACTCCCAGGTCCAGTTCTCCCAGTCACTTGCTGCCAGGGACTCTTTTTTCCCAGAAATTCCAGAATTAGCCCTTGCTGAACATCCCCACATTTCTCTTGGCTCTTCCCTCCAGCTTTTCCAGGTCTCTGGGTTAATCTCATTCAGCCTCCTTTCACAGAGCTCTCCCCCTAATCACTCTCCTCCTAATTCTGTGGAGGTGGTGGGGGAAGTGGGAGAAGCGAGGACAAATGGGGGTTTTCCTTCTGGACCTGCTGGGGAACGAGTTGCTGATTAAGACGTGTGATAAGCATTTTCTTTGTGTTTCTAATTAAAGCAAAGTGCGTGGGAAGAGGAGGAGGAGAGAGGGGAGCCGGAAGCCAAGGGAGGAGGGAGATGTGGAGCGAGGTGATGGAGAGAGGCAATTTGAGGCAGACAGGCAGATTCCGGGCACAGAGAGGCAAACAGGCACGGAAGGACAAGACCCATGGATTGGGACAGGATGGGAAGGAGGCAGAGTGGCCACAGGATGTCCAAGACAAGAGAGGGGCAAGAAGAGCAGAAAGGAAATTGGGAAGTGAGGATGAGGGTGAGCAGTTTGCTCCAAAAGAGCTCAGTTGAAGCAAGGGAAGGAGAAAAAAAATAGCAAAAAGCCACATCTCATAGCTCAGCAGGGATGGTGTCAACGTGGGTTGTCTCCCTAGAGCTTCCTGAAGAGTTTTAAAGCACCGGAGATTAGGATCAGATCTAAAAAAAAAAAAATAAAATGAAGAGAGAAAGAGGGAAAAGCCAAGAGACCAATTAAAGGCAGCGAAAGGAGCGTGTGGCAGTGAGCAGTGAGTGAGTTTTCCCCTGAGGGGAGGGGGACACTGAGTGACAGAGGCACTGGCACCTTCCCTGGTGCTGCCACTGTTTGCTGAGGACACGATGCACCCTGAGCCTGGTGGTACTCACCCCTTGGCATCAGCTCGAGCTGTGGGCTCTCACTGCCCCTCGCCTTACAGCAAAAGTGTTGGGTTTGGGGTTTTTTTTGGGGTTGACAGGCCTTTGCCACCTCATCTGGTTGAGTGTTCTGCCCAGAGGCACCTTATGGCAAGAGATGTCACTCGTTGGAGAGCAGCCTGAGCTGTGAGCCAGATGAACCTGGTGGGTGAGTGAGAAAGGGGAGAGCCCGAGGGAAACGTGGGAAAGTTTCTGGTGCAGCTGATTTTGTGCTGCGTGCGCTCTGAAGAGCTCTGGCGGATGCTGAAGTGCCCTCCTGTGCTGCCAGGGTCCCTCCCCAGCTGTGCACCAAGATGTGCATTGTGTTCCTCCTCAGAATCGCCGTCTGGAGGAACCTGTCTTTCACCCAGGACTCTTTGAAGCACGTAAAATTAGCAGCCTGAAGTCTTGTGGGCAATTCATCCCATATTCTTGCAGGAACGAATATGTTCTAGTGGTGAACAAGGGATTTTCTGCATTATCCTACATTCCCTGTGCTAGAATTTTCCCTTCCCCTTCCATAATTGCTTCATTTTTCTAGAAGAAAAAAAGAAGAAAATAAGAAACCACATTTTTCTCCCCCTCCTGCCTCCACATCCTTTTAACACCTATTGATTCTCCTATAGCTCACCAGACAAAGCTGCCCAGTCATTTGTTTGGTAGCAAAACCCTCGGAAGGAAATAAAATTAAGAAGAAATCAAGGTGTTGGGCTTTTAAACTCACAAGGAGCAAAAGAGGGAAAAGAATAACACGTTTAATTTGCACCATACGTCTCTATTCATCCATCTCCAGCCCTGGAACACTTTATTGCACTGGAGCTGGCACTCACAAGGCAAAGCTTTGCATTCAAAGCACAGCTCACACGTCAGCGGCTCTTTTGTTCCTGGCTACCCATGGTCCCCCAGGCCTGGGGCCCACACGTCACTTACTGGGAGGGTGTGGAAGCAATTGGGAATCTGAGGGCATCCTGCTGTCAATATTACCCCTAATGATGATTGTTATCAGCGCCACTCCTTCTGGTGCAGGGTTCTCTCTCCGTATTCCTTTTGATCTGGAAAGCCCTACTTTGAGGGGAAGATAGAGTGCTTTGTTTTCCTGACTAAAAATATCTCCCGTGTTTTGTAATTCTCCCCTCTCCTTATTTAATGAGATGTTTGTTATTTTGGTTTCCTCGCTGGGCAGAGGAAATGTTAATGAGTCTCTCCTTGTGCTGCTTTTTTGCCTCCTCAAGCCTGCCCGAGGCTAAAGCGAGAAAGTCAAAGGAGGTATCAGCATTTTTCACACTCTGGCGTTGGCTGTTATGACCCTCATGAGGTCAACACAAACAGAAAGACATCTCCAAATGAACTTCATTTTCCTCCCCTGCACAGCCCTGAAGAGCTGGAAAAACACATTTGTCGTCATGTCAAAGGGCCTGGTTCACAAGTGGTTTGTGACATTTCTTCTGTCACGTTTTACAGCTGAGTTTGGCCCACTTTGGGCCTCACACTTGACTCCTCACCCACCTGCCCCCCTTCAGGGTGTCCCTCTCAGTGTTCTAGTAAAAGTTTCTGATTTTAATGCCTTTTTTTTTTTTTACTCCTCCTCAGCAGCAAACGCTGCAAATCACAGGTCTGCTAAAAAAAGGGAGAGCAGCGGGGTGGCTGTGAAGAACAGACCTGGTTCCTCTGCTGGTGTGGCGGGGCTGACAGAGTCCCACCAGGCCCGGAGAGCTCTGCTCCTCATCATCCGCCAGGACAATGCTCCCGTGGAGATCTACGGATCATTTGTGACCCAGGGAGTCAGTCCCCTCCTCTCCTGCATCCCGTTTCCGTCAGGGATGCACCCCCAAGGCTGTGTGAGAGGAATGGTGGTGCTGGTGGAGCCCTGCGACCTCGCAGCCACACAGGGAAAACGGGACATTGTCCTTGCTGGTGGCATCAAATCCTACCCTGTGGTGATCCAAGGAAAGCTGTGCAGCCACAGGTTTTTGGCAGTACCAGCAGCTGGGATGAGGAGGAGGGAGGGGCTCAGACTGCTCCAGACCTTTCCTGCTCCTCTCTCCTGCTCATCCTGCTGTTCCCATGGATTAATGAATCCGTGTTAGGCCTCTCGTTCACTTCTCTCAGCGCCTACATGGATTTTTCCTCCTGGACTAGAGCACATGGGAAGGACTTTAGGGGTGATGGGAGCCTCGTTTTCCATCAGTGAAGGGAGACTGGCTCACAGGAAGATTTCCAACTTCAGGCTCCCCACTATGGGCCGTGGGGAACGCGGAGAAATACGATTGCCCTGTGGCCAGAAGAGAAAATCCTGCCTTGTGGTGGTGAACAGCCAGAGCCAATTCCATGGAGAATCCACCATCAAATCACAGAGTCCTGCCTCTCCTGTGAGCGGCAACACCTCTGTTTCCACGAGGGAATATGCCAGAGGAAGCTAGGGAATGCTGAGGGAAGGCTTTGCACTGCAGGTGTCCTCCAAGATATCATCCAAACATTTTCCTCTGCCTGAACCATGGAGTTATTGCCTCGCTGAAAGGATGGATAGTTTTTCTCTCTCCAGGAACACCTAACCCCTCACCCCCTAAACGCTTTATTTTCCCTCATTCAGGATGAAAACCCAAAGCATTTCCAAGCCTATCCAGGATTTGGCCACAGAGGTGTCTTTGGACAACACCTCGGCCACGCTCTGCCTAATTTGTCACCAAGGTTTCAACCTCAGTGCTGGGACATTCCTAAAAGTGAAGGGAAAACCTAAATACTTGATTACAACTCACTTTGTGGGGATGGTTTTCTCTCTCTAAATAGGGATGTGCGTCTGGCTCTTTGCGTTGGGCTCCACTGGGGCATTCCAAGGGACACCAAGGGGATACAGAGCCTTTCCATGATCCCAGCAGGACACTAGGCTGCTGTTCCCAGCCCAATCCATGTCCCCAGAGTTCTGTCAGTTCTCAGCTCCCTGCTCTCACAGCCATCACCACCATGAAGACACAAACTAGGCCACTGCTCACCTATTTTTAGCAGTCCTATCACCAAGCTGTGACTCAATTTACCTTTTTTTTCCCACCTTTCCATATTGCTTCTCCCTCTTCTAAGCTATTTCCCTTATTTTTGCCCCCACCAAGCATTGTCGTTGACAACGGATTTCCTCTAAGCATCCTTGCTAATCTCGCCCATCCACAGGGAGCCACAGCTGGAGCCACTGCAGGAATTGTGTCCCCTTGTCCCGAGAAAACAACAGAGCAGCTGCCTCGTGTGGCAGAGGGGCTCCTGCATCACTAAGAACAGCAGGGGTGATGCAAGGTCTCTTCTGGGATAAAGGGATGAAGGGAGACTCGTTCAGCACATCCTCATCCCAGCCCGATTCCACCAGCGTTCCCATTTCCTTTATTTAAGTACCTGTAAATGAGAGTTGGATAATTAGGGCCAGCAGGGAAGCTCGGGGAAAACAGAAGAACGTGAGAAACCAGCAGCAGACTGTTCTAATTTCCTCTTTCCAAATCTAGGAGGCCCCAGTCATCACTAAAAGCCTTATTAAAGCAGGGTTAGGAGGAGCTGGGGAGCTAGTTGCTGTGGAAAGATTTTCAGGAGTTTTCCTTGCTCCAAAAACCCATCACAAGCTCCTTGGTGGTATCAGGTTGGAGGTCATAAAATCCTAGAAAAGTTTGGGTTGGAAAGGACCTTTGAAGGTCATCTTGTCCCAACCTCTTGCCATGGATACTTTCCACTAGTCCTGGTTGCTCCAAGGCCCATCCAACCTGGCCTTGAACACTTCCAGAGACGGGATATCCACAGGATTAGAAGCATAAATCTGGGACAGGAGTGATCCTGACACCAATTTTTTCCTTGCCCCCACAAGATCATGGGACTTTATTCCATCTCCCTTCCCCTCAGGTCGTCTCTCAAAAGGGCTGGTCCTATCTGGAAAAAAAAAGCTGCTGACAAGGGAATTTTTTGTCCCCCTGGGTCTGTTGAATCTTAGCAAGACCAAAAGAGGGAGGGAATAATAAAAGATAACAAGGGGGGAGAAGGAAAAAAAAAAAACAGAGAAAAAAATGGACAGGAATAAAAAGAAAAAAGGGAAAATAGAAAATAAAAAGGAAAACAGAAAAATCAGACAGTACAGTGACAGCCAGAGTTACTTGTGCCTGATTTTAGTGAAAGATCCCTAAGGATTGCAGAATTTTTTCGTTCGTGTCCCTCGGACACGACGTGGGCCGGGCTGATCCCACTGTAGGGCATTCGGGGCGGGATGGGCAGCACTTCCCTGTTGCTTCCCTGATCCCAGCCTGGCGGATGCTGGGGAGGTGGTGGCAGCTCGCTCCCAGCACAACGGGATTGAGCTCTCCATGCATCCCCGCAGGAATGCTGCAGCAGAGAATGGGAAGGATTTGAAGGGGGGGATGCCGGGGCATTTGTCCAACCCTGCCAACACTTCCCTGCCCATCGCTGCCCTCTCTCCCCTCTCTCCCATAGAGCGGGACCTCCCCGCCGACCTTCCCGGAGGAACCTCAGCCCCCGCTGCGGGGGAGGATGCGCTGCCCTGCATTTCCCTCCTCGCTCCCCCGTTTTCTGTTTTCCAGCAGCCGCCTTTGTCTGCGGGGAGGGAGGGGAGGGAAAGGCAAAGCGGCGGCTCCGCACTAATGGGTTCCTTGAGGAGAAGCCGAGGGTAGCATCCATCCCTGCAGGTACCTGGAGAGCCGTGAGCCATCCTGGAGTGAGACACCGAGGTGGGCGGGAGCGCGGGGGAGAAGGGGGAGTGGGAGCAGGGAGAGGGGCAGGCAAAAGGGATGAGTGGTGTGTATGTGTGTGCGCGAGGGTGAGTGCCGGGGGATCTGCCGCACGCTCCTGCCTTTCTTCCACCTGCCTGCGAACAGGGAAGGGAGGCAGGTGCCGGGTGAGCTTTCCAGGGGGTGAAAATGAGCCACGGCAGCACCCCCAAGGCATTACTAAAACAGGGATGCTGTGGGCATGGCTCCCCGAGTGTGGTGCCTACTCTGGGGGGATTAGAGCCAGGTTTTCTCCTCTTTAGGAGCTGCTTCAGGGAGGGGGAGAGAGTCCCTGCAGTGCTGCTTTGCTCAGAGCCAGGAAGGCTCTCTGAAGGGATGGTACAATCCTAGAATCCTAGGATTTGGGTTGGAATGGACCTAAAGGATAATCCCACCCCAACCCCCCTGCCGTGGTCAGGGACACCTTCCACTAGAGCAGGCTGCTCAGCACGATGCTTGAGGAGTTTGTGATGGAGGGGGAAACCCCAAGATCTGGAGTTTTATGGCCCCCACAATTGCACGCAGGCAGATCCTTCCTTCCCATCCACTGCTGATCCTCAAAAATCCTTCAACTCTCTCCCCAAGTTTTGTGAGGGCAACAAATTCTCCTCAGGGTAGCCCCAGGTTTCTGTCAGTGGTTGTGCGGGAAGTTGAGCATTAAATCTCTACCCAAAGCTCGAGTTTAGGTGGGGATGAGGAGGTGAAGGTTGTCTTAAAATCATATTTATCACTTACATAGAATCACAGAAATGTTACTGTTGGAAAAGACCTCTAAGATCACTTGCACAGGTTTCCCAGAGAAGCTGTGGCTGCCCCACCCCTGGAAGTGTTCAAGGCCGGGTTGGATGGGGCTTGGAGCAACCTGGGATAGTGGGAGGTGTCCCTGCCCATGGTTTGGGGTGGAACTCAATCTTTAAAATCTCTTCCAACCCAAACCATTCTATAATTCAATGATCATCAAGTCCAGCTATGAACCCAGCACCACCGCCCTGTTCACCACTAAAACATGTCCTCAAATCATTAAAAATTAGTCTGGTTTTGTCCAAAATAAACATGGGATAGGGTTCCCTTCCCAGGAACTGTGGAAAACCATATTCAGAGCACCTCCCTTTTAACTGGGACCTGAACTGTGATTTCTTCACAGCTGAAGAGTTCTGACCCCCACTACCCAACTTCTGCAAGGGCTTTGCATTTTGGTTAACTGTTCAAACATCCATCAGGCCAGACCAAGGTGTCAACCTGATGGTCTTAAATCTTGGAACACATTCCCCTTGCTGTGCATCCCGTATGTCATGGGAAAGCCAACACCAGAGGATTGTTTAGGTGGGAAAAGACCTCAAAGATCATGAAGTCCAAGCATTAAACCACGTCTGCCAATGTCCCCAGGTGCCACATCTACACATCTGTTAAAGCCCTCCAGGGGTGGGGACTCCATCACTGCCACAGGCAGCCTGCTCCAACATCCATCTCCCTGATTTTGCACATTTGGTCACACAGAACACACAGAGTTCCCACAAGGAGCGACCACATCTCATTTTGACCCAGAAGTGCCTCATCAGATGTCCAAACCAAGAAGGGATCTTAACTCACCTCATCCAGGCTGGCCAGCCCTGCTCACCCACCCTAAAAGCACCTTATTTCCTTTCTCAGCCCCAAAAACAGAGGGTTTCCCCTCAGGCTGTTGGGTCTGGATGAATTTGTGGTTTGCATTGAAGTCTTGTGGGTTTAGAGGAGACCCCTGAGGCTCAAAAAGCAATTACCCAAGAACTTCCAGGTAGGGTCCTGCCTTATCTCTGAAAGGACACCCCCCTCTCCTTAATTTGGGCACTGAATGACCAGCACAGAACTTTTTTCCTCCTCTCCCCAAGTACTTGTACAAGATTGCCTGTGACATTTGGAGCAGCTAAAATTATCTCAATTAAATATCTCCACTGGTTTCCCTTTGTTCTCTTTTCCTTTCTAGTTCTTTCCTTCCAGACAGCTGGAACATGTTCTCTAGACACTCTTTAAAGACAAAAGGGAAAAAAAAAAACCCTCCCTACCCCAAACACCCAACAGCTAAAACTCACGTAGCTTCAGTTCAACTTTATTTAGAAACGCGGTTGAAATAAATGTTGTAAAGAATATTTTATGTTGCTCCAGGATTCACCCATAGGAGACAGGAGAGTGGCCTCACCCTGCCCAATAAACTCATTCCTTTGTGAGTTGCAGCTCTGTGGGGGCGTGGGGGAAAGGGATAAAGGGTTGTGCACTGATTTTTGGGGGATACTTGGTACCATGAGATGAAAAAAGGCGTTGTTGGCCTCTGTGATGTCCGCCCCTCTTGCCCACATATTCACGATGACAACACCTGACCCTGCCAGCTGACCTCTCATCTTTACAAACTCCCTGCCAATCTGCTCTGGGAGAGAAAACTCCTTCCCAGCATGAAATTTGGCAGCTGCCTCATCCCTGTGCCTGAAGCATGAATCACCAGAGTTAAGTAACAAACCCATTTATACATCAAGACACCATCACTGTCCAAGCAATCATTCTGTGCTTTTCAATGTGAAGCCCATTATTTGTAGATCCTGTTTATATTCATCTTTTCCCCCCTCTCTTTTCTTCCATTGTTCTTTTTTTTTTTTTACCCTGTACCTTCTGGATGTTTTGCAAAACAATGAAAAAAAACTTTAGAAGGAGGCTGGGATGTTAAGCAGAGGCAGAAAATATTTCCCAGCCTCCAAGAATTGTTATTTACTATTAATTTTAGGAGTTTCTGGGAAATCTCTCAGGGAACCTCACCAAAGAATGTTTGGCAAGAACAATTGGTTTGCTAATGAGGTTCTGGGCCACCTGGTTTGTGTATTAATATCTTATAAATACATTTACACACCCCTACACATTTTAAAGCACCTGTTATTTTTACAAATGTTTTCTTGGTGCTGCTCTTCCGTCTTTTTAGCACCTATTTCTTTCCTCTGGTCTATTGGCAGTTATTAAACGAGTGGTTCCCGCATGTGTTTGGTTTATTCTGCTGAAAATGAAGTTTTGCTGGGTTGGAATAGCAGTGGGTGATCCATACTGGAAGGAAGATCTGGGGAAAGCACAGGCACTGCGAGTTTGTGGGGGCAGAGCAGGATCTGCCAATGTTATTAAGGCTGGGAAAAGCAGCAGGACTTGAGCTGAACTGCAGCATTGCCATATCCGGGAACTGGCACTAAACGAATTTAGGACAAGACTTGTGTCTCTCAGTGCTTGCTCCAAAACTCTCAGACGAGGTTTCTCCTGCTGCCTGGTCAGCTGTGTCCATGCAGGACACAATGATGGGCATGGACACTGCCCTCTCTTTTCCACACAGAGCTGAGGTGCCCTCATCAAGCTCAGAAAGTTCTGCCTTTAATAAATTCCTTTTTTTCTGGTTGGAAACTGCAATTTGGTGAACACAGACCTCTGCTTTTCCAAAATTGCTCTGCCACTCCAAGTGAAATGGATTCAGGATGTCACCCAGAGAAGCTGTGGCTGCCCCATCCCTGGAAGTGTTCAAGGCCAGGTTGGACTGGGCTTGGAGCAGCCTGGTCTAGCAGAAAATCCATGGCAGGGAGATGAGAATGAGATGGTTTTTAAGGCCCAAACCATTCCAGGGTTCTAAGATCTCTCAGGTCTCTCTCTTCGATAACAGAGTCACTACAAAACACTAAAACATGGGTTTTCTCAGAAAAGAGTGATTTAAACTTGGGGAGAACTTAAATTCCACATCTGGGGTTCGTTCTCACTGGGCCTCCCTACCAGTGGGTTTGTGGGTATTTCACCACAGGGCAGATTGCAAATATTCACCCAGACCCAGATTATTTCTGCATTCCTCCACCCAAGCTCTGTGTTTCCAGTGCAGGGATTCTGCAGAGCTGTTCTTCATAGTCTGAATTCCTAACTTTTAAAAAAAAATTTAAAGAACCCGTGGTGCCACATCCCCCCGCCCCGAATGATGGACTGACAATCTCAGCATCTTTTAGACACCAGACTTCAGGAGGGAGAGGGAAGGGCCGTGTGACAGGCAGAGTTTGGCAGCTGGGCTTCATTAACTCTGTTTTTCAAAGCTGCATTTGTGTCTCCAGAATAACAATGAAGTTATTCCAGGCCTCGCATTCCATCCCCTCCGAAGCCATTGTGCCCTTCGTGCCATTATCTCTTCCTTTCCCTAACGCATTAAACTGCCATCAAAGAGGAGTTTTGCAAACATGGTTTGTTGCCTGTTGGAGCCTTACATTTCAGAGGTGCTGCTGCTGCTGCTGCACATTTTGTACAATTTCATTTTCAATCAGTCCATTTTTTCCTAGTGGGCTCACTTGGGGGTCTGTTCAACCGGAGGGGAAAATGGAGCCAAGCAAACTTCCTGCTGAGAGACCTTTACAAACTTCAAGGAACCTTTCTGAGAAACAGGAGCTCCACGTTCTTAATGAGACCATTTTCATAAAAGTCTGCGGAAAGAGCAGAAAGAGAAAATAGTGACAGCAAAATAGAGATAATCACTAAAAATGCTTCTCAACTAAACCAGGAGCCCTCTTGGTGTAATGAGACAGAAAAATTTCAAGAAGCCTAAAGGAAGAGCATGTGTTTTGTTTGGCACATCAGAGCCAAGTCAGGGTGTGAAAAGCAATCACATCTCCACCCTGCAGCTGGATGTCACTCCCCTGGCGCAGAGCTGGGGAAAGAGTGGGGAAATGGGACAAAATCCCATCAGGGCCAGAGTTTGGTGCCAGGACGTCTCCAAGAAAAACCAACATCCGTGACAAATTTGATGTGCTGAGTCACGTGGGAAATGTCACCTCTCTGTGCCTCCTTCTGGGTGATGCCCCAACCCAAGTTAAAAAAGAGTGAATTCCGCAAGAGGTGGTGAATCCATGCTGGCACAAAAAGGCCAGCATGGCTCTGGACAGGGACGGGAGGGTTGGGATAATTTGGTGGTAACTAATCATGGTATCCCAGAATGGCTTGGAAATGGGTTGTAAAGGACCTTAAGGATCATCCAGTTCCAGCTCTTGTGCCTGGGCAGGGACACCTTCCACCATCCCAGGTTGCTCCAAGTCTCATCCACCCTGGCCTTGGACACTTCCAGGGATGAGGCAGCCACAGCTTCTCTGGGCAGCCTGTGCCAGGGCCTCATCACCCTCACAGGAAGAATTTCTTCCTAATCTCTAATCTAAATTTACTCTTCTCCATCTTAGAGCCATTCCCGCTTTTCTGTCACTCCAGGCCCTTGCAAATTGTGTCTCTCCAATTTTTTTGTTGGCTCCCATCAGGCACTGGAAGGCCACAATTAGGTCACTCTGGAGCCTCCTCTTTTCCAGGCTGAACAATCCCAATTCTCTCATTTTTTCCTCATGGCAGAGCTGCTCCATCCCTCTGACCATCCTGGTGCCTCCTCTGGACTCACTCCAACAGCTCCATGTCCTTCCTGTGCTGGGACCCCAGTGCTGGATGCCACATCCAGGTGGGATCTCTCCAGGCTGGAGCAGAGGGATGAAATTCCTTCCCTCACCTGCTGCCCACAGTTCTTTGGATGCAGCCCAGGACACAATTGGCTTTCTGGGTTGCGTGGATGTAATTCCATAACCTTTGAAAGCTGTTTCTGGCTGATGGCAGATGGATATTTGAGAAAGCACAGGCAGATCGGTCTGGAGTGGTAGGAAAACTGGAAAAGATGGGAGGAGGGAAAGCGGGGACAGAGGGATCGCCTGTCATCTGTCATGGCCAGAGCCTGAGACACCCGTGTGGGAGTGGTGATTAAACACTTGGCTGGTGGCATGAAATGACACCTCCAGCACATCTCTGCCCAACGTGCCAGCAGGGTTTCACAGGCTGACACCATCCCGATGCCTCCAGAAGCTGGAGCATGAGGACGAGGAGGTGCCAGAGGAGATATACAGAGGAACATCCAGCTCAAAACCCAGTCTGCAACATTTTCCATGAGTCAGTGCCTAAAAAAGAAAAAACAGCATGGTGTTATATCACCAGATGCTCCCCTGATCTCCAGAGATTTGTGGCCCAGGCCCTGCATGAACCAAAGTCGGAAGTTCCATATTTGCATGCTCTTCATGGAGTTTTTTCCTCCATAAATCTTCCCGGTCATCTTTTAAACATTTTTACAATTTGGGGATCTATAAAATCCTACAGCAGGGAGTTGCACAGATAACCAGACACTGTGTGAGGAAACTCCTTCTTTTACTTTGTTCCAAGCTTGGCACTTGCTCTGTTCCAATGATAACGTTTATTTCCTGCATCAGAAGAATCAGTAAGCCATCAACATCTGATGATTCCTCTCTAGATCCTAAAATACCCTTTCGTTGTCTAGATCCTACAATATCCTTCCCTTTGCTCTTTCTTTTCCTTGGCTGGATAAACAAGGCGTGCACAGCAGAAGGGACTTTACTAATCCCTTCCACTGGTTAATTTGGGCTTTTTTTTTCACATCCTTCACGGGATGAAGGCACCAAAAAACACCCCAAAGAGTAATCAAGATGTGAATGAAACAGGAGATTTTTCGGGGGGAGTGAGGGCAGGGGAGAGAGGACAACAGGAGATATCCCAACTTCAGTCCTCTTTCCGCTTCATTCTCTCCTTGTAGAGCTCCAGCCCTGAGGTCTGAGCTGAGCTGGAAAAACAGACTTAATTTCTTCCTCTTCAATAAGGAAAAGTCTGATCTTCCAACTTCTTCCACGTGACACGTCAAGCTGGCACCACAAGTCTGACTTCTGATGACTTTGCCCACAGACTTTCAGTTCTGATGTTTCACCAGCTGAAGAAGCCAAGTTCCCAGCGAGTCAGCTCCTCAAATTTCTAATTTAACTGCAATGTAGCACTTCCTTCAAGGCTTGCTCTCTATCAGATTCTTCACTTCATCCTTTCCACCAACACTGCTGAGCATTTGCAAGGCGGCAGCGTAGCTCAGCTTTCCACAGGAATTTTGTACCCAGCTGAAGCTCGAGTATTTCCAGCAAGGCAGAGTGGGCTGTCAAATACCACAGTTTCCATGTTGGGATCATTTCTTCCTGTCTGAGGAAAGTTGGTGGGAAGCCACTTTCCTTGACAAGAAGAGAGCTGGCGAAGCAAAAATGGGACAGCTGGAAGGGCAGAGCTAAGTCCCAAGCGAGCCAGGCTTCCACATCTTCCCTTTCCTAGGGAGAACCTGCAGATGGATCCTTGTCACCCGCTGAGAGCCATCAGGACAGGGATGATGTCACCTCTGTGGGGTGACAGCTTAGTTCAGCCTCTGAGAAAACTCTGAAGTCTCCAACTTCAAAAGGATGAGGAGCTGCTGGAGTGAATCCAGAAGAGACCATGGAGATGTTCGAAAGGCTGGAGCCCCTCTGCTCTGGAGCCAGGCTGGGAGAGATGGGAATGTCCAGCCTGGAGAAGAGAAGGATCCAGGGAGACCTCAGAGCTCCTTCCAGTGCCTAGAGGGGTTCCAGGAGAGCTGGAGAGGGACTTGGGACAAGGGATGAAGTGACAGGAAAAGGGGGAATGCCTTTAAATTGACAAAAGGCAGGGATGGACTGAATATTAGGAAGAAATTCCTGGCTGTGAGGGTGGTGAGGCCCTGGCACAGGTTGCCCAGAGAAGCTGTGGCTGCCCCATCCCTGGAAGTGTTCAAGGCCAGGTTGGATGGGACTTGGATCAACCTGGTCTAGCAGAAGGCGTCCAGGGGGTGGAACTGGTCCTTTAAAGTCCTTTCCATCCCAAACCATTCCATGTTTCCATGAAGACCAGCTTGGCCAGGTGTTACCACTGCAAATGTGGCTGTAAGAGTAATTCCAGTCTTGGGTTTTTATCCACCACAGCCATTCACATTCAAAGACTTTTGACAATTGTTGACCTTTTTGGAGTCTGATAGTTGATGTTTGGGCCAGGTGTTTAAATACCAGAAAGAGTCAAGTGTCCACTGAGCCAGGGTGAATGGTAAAAGTTTGAAAGCTTGTTGTGTTCCAACAGATTTTGGGAAAATCAGAGCCNCAGTCCTATGCCATGGACTGCCCTGAGAAGAGGCAGAAAGGTTGACCCACGGGTGTAATGGCATGCAGGAAATCAAAACTCTTTTTTGGGAAAAAGAAAAAACACCCTACCCAAGAGAGTGATTTTTAGCATCAATCACAACTGACCTTAAAGCAACCCCTCTCCCTGAAATTTGTATTTTCCAGGCTGAAGGGTTCCAGTGTGTTTACCTGTTGTTTATAGGGAAAAAACCACAGGTATCAGTGCTGAAGTAGCTCAGCTGGGAGAGCGTTAGACTGAAGATCTAAAGGTCCCTGGTTCAATCCCGGGCTTCAGCAATGTTTTAGGAGTTGGGATCAATGATGCATCCCTGGAAGCATCCAGGAAATGAGTGGACATGGCACTCAGTACTCTGGCTTAGTTGACAAGGATGTGATGGATCAAAGCTTGGAGTCTATCTTGGAAATCTTTTGCTATCTTAATGGTTCTGTGATTTTATCCTTGTGGATCCCTTCCAGGCCAGGGTAGTCCATGATTCTCCAACAAAGTTTTCTACTCTTTCCTGACCATTTCCTATTTTTACGCTGACCTTTATCAAATGATGGTGTTCAACATGCAGACGCCCCACTAAACTGAGTAACTCTGCTTTGTGTTTGTTCCTCTGTCCCTTTTTAATTCCTGTTCCATGGAGCCCTTCAGGCAAACACCAAAGACAGGACATGAAATGCCAGTTGTCCAGAAACAGAAGTGAGAAACAGCAAACTCTGACCTTCTCAAGATCAACCCCAACACTCATCCAATCTCTTCTTCACAGCGGGACAGGGACTCCTCTTTCTCCTCTTCCTCCTGGTGGTGCTCTAAAAGCTGTGGACATCAGGCTGTCTGACCCTGCAGCATTCTAGGAAATGACTTCCCTGACCAGGATGTGATCAAAATAACAAACATCATCACCGGCTGAAGCCTTGAAGAGATACCAGGGGTCTTGCTGGGGAAATGGCTCTGCCAAGAGCCACCAACCAAATATAACACCACAAACACGACACTGCAAACACAACACCGCAAACACGACACCGCAAATACGACACCACAAACATGACACTGCAAACACAACACCACAAACGTAACACCACAAACACAACACCGCAAACACCACACCACAAATACAATACCTCAAATACGACACCACGAACACGACACCACAAACACAACA
>VZRS01000300.1:0-12000 GCA_013398055.1 Ifrita kowaldi | reverse complement strand
CCAGGGGAGGCTCAGGGTGGACATCAGCAGGAATTTCCCCATGGAAAGGGTGCTCAGGCCTTGGAACTGCCCAGGGAGGTTTGGAGTGCCCATCCCTGGGGGTGTCCAAGGAATGATGGAAGTGGCACTCAAGGTGGGGATGGGGTACAGGTTGGACTCGACGGTCTTGGAGCTCTTTTCCAACTTAAATTATCCCGTGATTTTTGGGAGGGCAGAGTGGGAGAGNTCAGTACAGCAGCTGGGAGAGAAAAGGCAAAGAGAACCCAATGTCCAGGGGCACTGAGCACTGAGAAATCCTGGAATGGTTTGGGTGGGAAATCCTGGAATGGTTTGGGTGGGAAGGGACCTCAGGGATCACCCAGTGCCTTTTTTTAGGACACCTCCCACTGTCCCAGGGTGCTCCAGCCTGGCCTTGGGCACTCCCAGGGATCCAGGGGCAGCCACGGCTGCTCTGGGAATTCCATCCCAGCCCCTCCCCACCCTCACAGCCAGGAACTCCTTCCCAAAATCCCACCTAAATCTCCCCTTTTTCAGTGGGAAGCCATTCCCTGTGTCCTGTCCCTCCATCCCTCATCCCCAGTCCCTCTCCAGCTCTCCTGGAGCCCCTTTAGGGCTCCTTTAGGCCCTGGAAGGAGCTCTGAGGTTTCCCTGGAGTGTTTTCCTCTCTCACCCCCAGCTCTCCCAGCCCGGCTCCCTCTGGAAGTTGCACCTGTGTTAAAAAAACTTCATTTTTTATCAACACTAGGTTACACTGGTGTAGAACCAAGCTACCAACTCCCCAAAATGAGAAAGTTTAAGCTCAAACTTTTTATTTTACTCAGATTGGTCCTCAGCTTGTAACAGCAAAGCTCAAACAGAGCCAAGATCCAATGTGAGGGGTGAAAAATCCCACAGCTGAAAAAATTCCTCTGTGACCCCCAGGGTTTAGGGGCAGAGGGAAGTGGGGAAGCTTTCCTACGCTGTCAGCTTCTGTGGGATGGCAGCAGCCATCAACAGGGCTCCGTTGTCCCGTGGCTGGGAATGAAAGCTTTATTCCAGGCCTTATGACTGCACAGTTAATTGCAGCAGTAACACATTAAGTCAAGCACTTCAGCTCAGCACACAAAGCTCTCTTTCATTCCAGGCACAAGAATGCGGCTGGAGGACAGGGTTTTGTATCTAAAAGAGTGTATTTTTTGTATCAAAACCAGCGTGGTGGCAGCTGGAGCAGGGCAGGGGGTGTCCCTCTGTGCTGGGCACTGGGGAGGTGCCTCGAGTGCTGTGTCCAGTTCTGGGACCCTCATGGAGGGGTTGGAGTGAATCCAGGGAAGGGAACGGAGCTGGGAAGGGGCTGGAGCCCCAGGAGAGGCTGAGGGAGCTGGGAAAGGGGCTGAGNAGGGAGGTTTGGAGTGCCCATCCCTGGGGGTGTCCAAGGAATGATGGAAGTGGCACTCAAGGTGGGGATTGGGCACAGGTTGGACTCGACGGTCTTGGAGCTCTTTTCCAACTTAAATTATCCCGTGATTTTTGGGAGGGCAGAGTGGGAGAGGGATTTCCTGACACTCCCCCCCCCACCCAAAACAGCAGCAGAGCCCTGGCCTTACCCTTGTTGTTATAGACATCTAAGTAATTTGGTGCAGAGAAGATTGTGATTAACGAGGGAAAGCCCGTGGTCTGGCTCTTCCTGTACATTCGGTACCTGCAAAAACAGGGCACCGAGTTAAACCCGGCCCAGCCCAGCCCAAACCCCGCCCAGCCCCTGGGCTGCGGCACTTACCCAGCATCCTGGGCTTCGTGAGCTCGGATTACGGATAACAAACTATTGTTCTGCAAAAATTCACACACTGCAGGATAACTGGAAAACAAAAAGCGAGGAGAGCTCGGCAGGGAGAGCACAGAGCACGGGGTGGTCTCGGTTTCAGGGAGCAGCCACTCGCAGAGAACACCCAGTTTCTGTCCAGCACCCCAAAAATATTGTTTTATCATTCAAAAATTAATTGGGAAACTGCGAGTGGATTGTCAGCACAAATCCTTCTTTTTTAGCAAGATTATTTCCTGGAGTTCCAGGCACTGAAAACCACTCACAGGGCACCCTGCCTGCCCAAAAAAGCATCTCTGCTGTCTGAGACCCCAATTTCATGAAATAACTTACCCAGAGACAGCTCAATGTTACAGGAGGAGAACAAAAAACCAAGAATTTGCGCATTAGAGCCAAGCTGGGAGAATTTCAGGTCCATGGAGTGGCCTGAATGGTGATTTTAGTGTGAGGGGAGACAAAGCAGCCCCTAAAACACCCCTCACCTGTAGAAATAGGAGCAGCCTCGGACAGTGTTGTGGGCAAAATGCTCCAGGGTTTTCTCGTTGCCGTAATCCTCCGAGGGATCCGACCACAGCAGGTCACACATCGGACCAAAGGCTGGAGGCTCCTTGAACCTGTCTAACTGGAGAGGGGACACGACATCAGGAGGAGCTGTGGCAGGGAAAAACATCCCAAATCCACGCAGGAGGGGAACTGGGAGTGAAGGGAACAGCCCAGGGAGCTGACTTACTTTCCTAATGTCGTCTAGACACGTGATTTCTGGAGACAGGCCCCCGTGGACACACAGGAACTGCTGGTTGAGGAGGGCAGCGAGAGGAAGACAGTCGAAGGTATCCATGCACGCGTCGTACACTCGCTCCGAGTACTTGATTCGACCTGGGAAGGAGGAATTCCATCGAGCTCTGATCGGCCAAAGTGCTGATCAATAAATTCAAGGAACCCTAATATGGAAGCAGGCCCTCAAATCCAACTTTGTGGCCTGCAAATCCAACTTTGCACCGGTGTATTCGTGGAAATACTGATTTGGAATCCAATTTTGCATCCGTGTATTCATGGAAATACTGATTTGGAATCCAACTTTGCACCTGTGTATTTGTGGAAATACTGATTTGGAATCCAACTTTGCACTTGTGTATTTGTGGAAATACTGATTTGGAATCCAACTTTGCACTTGTGTATTTGTGAAAATACTGATTTGGAATCCAACTTTGCACCCATGTATTCGTGGAAATACTGATTTGGAATCCAACTTTGCACCTCTGTATTTGTGGAAATACTGATTTGGAATCCAACTTTGTACCTCTGTATTTGTGAAAATACTGATTTGGAATCCAACTTTGTACCTCTGTATTTGTGGAAATACTGATTTGGAATCCAACTTTGCACTTGTGTATTTGTGAAAATACTGATTTGGAATCCAACTTTGCACCTCTGTATTTGTGGAAATACTGATTTGGAATCCAATTTTGCATCCGTGTATTCATGGAAATACTGATTTGGAATCCAACTTTGCACCCGTGTATTCATGGAAATACTGATTTGGAAAAGAATTGTTGGATGTGCAAAGGAAAAGTTCTTTTTCATCTAGAGTTGGACAAGGATATTCACCTCCCTTCAAGTCGTTTCCTACACCACCTGCACTGAGATCGACACAGAAGAGGTGAGGTGTTTCCACATCGTGAAAATCGGGATCATGGAAGAAATTTGGGATGCTGATAAAGCCACCCCATCCCTTCCCCACAGCCCTGCTGCTCCTCTACACTCATCTTCACTGCTGAATTTGGCACAGCAGCATCACACAGCCACTGAGGGCAGGAATTGCCTTTCCAGCTGGGCACAGGCAGGATTTGCCCACGGAAATGGATCTTTCAGGAATGACAATCCCAGCGAGGGCAGAGGGGAAGAGGATGGTCCCACACATTCAACAGGGACACCTCAGCCTTTCCAAAGCAGTCTGGCTCTTACACCAAACCTCAAATATGCTCAGGAATATTCCCATTTCAGAGACACTGAGGGGTTTTCAGGGACAGGGAAAAGCAGCCCCTCCTGTTTTCCAAAAGGAAAAACCCAACCCCATCACCTGGATCACACTGGGCCCAGCTCACCAGGAGCTCACCCTGACTTTTCCTCATCACTGCTTTAACAACATTCAACGAATCCATCTCTGAACTGCAGGGAGCTGAAAGGGAAAGGAGCAGCAAATCCTTCCCCCGTTTCCAACCCAGCTGCACAATCTGGAGCTGGGAATCTTCTGGCACTGATTACACGTTGCTGGGGCTGGAAGTCAGGGAGGGGAGGATGTGTGTGCCTGGCTCATCAGGGGAGAAGCCTTCCCGTTTCTTCCATCCATGCTCAGTCTTCGAAACGAAAAGGCCGCATTTGGTGCTTAGAACTTTTTAGAGATTTGGGGTTTGGGGTATTTTTTATAGCAGGGGTTGAAAGAGAAGAGCAGGAAAACAAGACAAACAGGTTTTTACAGCTCTGATGCCACTCAGAGGCACAAAAATTGAAGCCCACGCCTTCTCACAACACCTTTTTTTTTTTTTTTTCCCCAAAATATATTTAAAAACGTATTATTTAAATGGATTCAAACCCTTCTCCCACTGCTGATACTTACATTCCTGCTTGAAGGTGAAGTATTCTGTGAGGTGCCTGCACTCGTGGTTCCCTCGAAGGAGGAACAATGTTTTGGGATGATTTATCTTTAAACTCCATAAATAAAGCACGCACTGCAAGAGAGGCAAGGAGGGGGGATGTCATCAAATCCTTTTCCAGGGCACTCAGCAGCCCTGAGACTGCACTAAGAGGTTCTGGGAAGACACCCAAAGTGGAACCCAGCTCCATAATGGGCAGTGGATCTCCTCCTGGCCAAGTGGGGAAAAGCCACCGGGATTTCTCTATATTAGGGCTGACTTGGAGAAGTGACAAATGAGGTCGTAGCCAACAGAGAGCAGCTCGGGGCTGGGTGGGGGCAGCTTTGTTTCCAGCACAAACCCGAGGCAAAAAAAACCCCTTTTTGCAGAGCAGCAAAGCAGAAGCAGCTGTTTGCTCCAGATGTTCGGCTGGGATGGAGACCAGCGAGGGGAGCAGGCAGTGGTTTGTCCACGAAACACCCGGAAAATTCAACTTCATCTTCCCCACTGGTTTCCTCCCCCCCTCCCCGGTTTTTCTGCTTGTGCCACAGTCATGTGAAGTTCAAGCTCAAAACAGGAAAAGCTGAGCCCAAAAAATGAGCTGAGCTTAGCAAAGCTCTCTGCCTTTGAAAAGGGCTTTCCGCATCCCCTCCCCGAGCGGCAACACCTGCGGAGCCGGAGCCTTTGAGGAGGCTCAGACCAAAATCAGCCTGAAACGGGGGTTTTTAGCAGAAATATTTCATGCTGGCTTCCCAAAAAAAAGCCTGAGGGAAGGGCTGGGAGGCAGGGAGGGCTCACTCACCCCCTGCCCGTCGGGGTGACAGCGGCATCGGCTGTTATCTCGCACGGGGAAGTGTTCCCACATCTCCCTTGCTGATGTGGAGCGCTGGGAGGACAATCCCCAACGCCAGCAAGCTCCAGGAGCTGGATTAAAGCCTCTCCCAGGAGCTTACCCTCGAGGCTGACAGGCTGCAGGACACGCCTGGGCAACGGGAGTACCACCAAGCCCCTGAATGGTTTTACACCCTCCAGCATCCCTGATCTGGGGCACAGATCCCCGGGAACCAGCTGGGAGCAACCTCCAGAAGCCAAATGAAGCAGCTCCCAGTCGGTTCCCAGCACAGACAGCTCGGATCTGGAGCTGTTTAAGCACTGAACCTGCAAGGTAAGCTCGGCATGAATCATCCCAGCTGATCCCCAAAAACCCCAAGGAGCTGTGAAGCACTGCCCGTGTCTTGCCTGGAATTCAACCCCACATTAACAACTTGATTAATTTGGAATTCTAAAAGAGAGCGGGGGCCAAGGCCGGTAGCAGAATCATGGTTTATTGCATCTGTTACCGGGAGGAATGCTCCCAACAAAACCATTTAGAATTATTCTGGGATTTCGAGCTTTAACCTCCCCGTGTTTGCAAGCGAAATGTCGCTTTCCTGGGCTGCCAGGAGAACTCGGGAGTTGCTATAAACGAACCAAATGACTTGGAGGAAGAACCAGCCCCGGCATCACAGCAAGGCAGAGACACAGCGTCAGCAGGGGAGGGTTTGGGATGCAGGGAAGGTTGGCAGCTTGCAGAAGAGAGCTTTTAAAGCACGTTTGAAGGGGTTTAAAGCAAAACTGGGATGAATTCAGCACCGCAATTCTTCCTGGACACGCCAGGGATGTGGAGAGCGACCGTTCCCGGTGGCTGGAGGCACTTCCCAGGGATGTGGGGACTGCCAGGTACCAGGAGGACACAGAGTAAAAGGCACTGGAGAGCCCTCGAGGGCTCCAGAGGGGCTGGAATGAGGAGTGAGGGAGTTTCTAGGCTCGCATGCCTCGGATGCTTTCTGGTGTTTTGCACGGATCCCCTTCCCAGCCTTTCCCGGCGCCGTGCCCAGGAATTGATCACTGCCTGTCTGCAACAGCCAAGGAGCAAATCCAGGCTGTCACAGCTTTCTGGGCTTAAATAATCTCAAATAATCTCCTCCTCTCCTTCTTCTGCCTCTCGGGGCGAAGCCCAAAGCCAAGGGTTTGATCCACTGGGAAAGGGAAAGCTCAGCAGGTCACAGGGAGGGAATTCCAAGAGGAATTTTTGGGGGCTTGCAAGCCTAAAAATGCAAGAGGGGCTGGTGCCAAATCTGCCCCCACTGTGACCCCTCTCACCATTCCCAAAACCTGGCATTTGTAAGGAAGTTTTTACACATGGAGCCTGCCAGCTCTTCCAGAGTGGGAACAGAGGCAAAACTCCCAAATCTGGCCCAAAAATCCACACCTTACAGGGCTGACTGGATCTCTTTAATATTATTCTGGATCAAAAGTGCATTAAATCGAGATTAAGATATAATTCCGTAATTAGACAGCAATCACGTGTCCTGTCCTAATTGGATTGGAAGAACTGGCCTGGGAAAGGTGCATGCCATTATCACCTCACTTCTCCTGATAAATCCCCTTTCCACGGATTCTGTTTCTGCTCACAAGAATTGTTTTACTTCCTAATTTACCAAAACCATTCCATTCATTGTATTCCAGCCTCAAGGACCAGGATGGTCCTTCCCCACCACGAGCACAGACCTCTCTTGTGCCACTCTGGGATTTGGGACTAAAAGCTTCATGAAAGGAGCGTTTTTTGCTTTGGGACAGCAAACCCTTCCCAGAGTCCCCTCCCGGCAGCATTCCAGCTTTCACACGGTTCTTTCCTTCTCCTCTCCCCTCACAATGCTTTTCTTTAAAAAAAAAACCTAAAAAAACAACAACCAATGCACTTTTCATGGCCTCATTATACTGGGAATTCATGTTTTTAAATGAGAATTTCCCTAAGCCAGAGGCCCAGCAAGAATTTGTTGAATGATTTCTTGCCGGCATCCAGCTGAGCCGATGAACTGAGAAGCTTCGGGGCAGGGGTTTGAAAGGTTTTGTCTGAGCCACAAATTCCTCCTTTTACCTGGACAAGCAAAACTCCTGGAGCCCCAGGGAACATCTGGAAGGGATATTTGGCCCTTCCACCTCCTTGGCCCCCAGCTCTGGCACCTCGTTTCCTGCAGCAGGATGCAATTAAACCATCCCCTCCTGTTTCATCCCGGTAAAAGGTCACGGTTCTAGGATCGTGGAATATCCTGAGCTGGAAGGAATCCACAGGGAGCAGCGAGTCCAGCTCCTGGCTCTGCTCAGGACACCCCCAGCTGCTCCAGGCAGGCTCTGGATCGTTTCCCCATGGATGCACGGGTTTGTGTGGTGACTCAGGAGGCTGCTCCCCACCTTCCCAGCCCTCACTGGATGCTTTTCCATCCCTGAGCCTCTGGGATACTCCAAACCTGCTGTTGGTTTACTACAGGAACCAGGTTTTGCACGTCCAAGGGGGGAATCTCATCCAGCACAGTGCAGGAGGTGGAAGGGAGAGGCACGTGGGAATCAAACATTCCGGATCCTGCCTTATCCCCATGTCTGGAGCAGCCCCTGCCTGTGCCCGTCAAAGCCCACCCTGAGCTGTGGGATCAGAGCCAGCTCCAGGGGGAATCCGTAGGGGGGAAAGGGAAGGAGGAGAGGCAAAAGCAGCAGGAAATAAAAGATAAAACAGCTTTTTTTTGCCCCGCCACCTCTGCTCTCCGAGCGTCACCCATCACTCGGAATTCTTCTGTTATCACAGCAGAGAGGACAAGTGGGCACGGATTGCAACTAAAAGGGGAGTTAAATGGGATATTGGGAAGAATTTCTTCCCTGTGAGGGTGGGGAGGCCCTGGCACAGGTTGCCCAGAGAGGCTGGGAGAGAATTCCTCATCCCTGGAAGTGTCCAAGCCAGGCTGGACGGGGCTTGGAGCACCCTGGGATAGTGGAAGTCCCTGCCCAGGGCAGAGGGTGGAATAAGATAGGATTTAAGGTTCTTTCCAACCCAACCCATTCCATGGTCCTGTGGTGATCCCAGCACGGAGAAACCAGGGCGCTGATCCCCAGCACTCCTGGAGATCTGGGAGGAAAATCTCCGTGTCAGAGCAATCCCGGGCTAAGAGCAGTGAGTGGGAGCAGCACTTTTCCACCTTGGATCCACAGAATCCACAGGGTCCAACACCTCTCACTTGAAGGTTCCTTGGTTAACACCACAAAAATCCCCCTCTGACCCCGGAAGGAGCTGCTGTGCTGGAACACAATCCTTTTTCCAGGTAAACACACTCCCACTGCAACCCCGAGGAGCAGTCGGGTGCGTCCTTCCCCTTCCTCCCCTGGGGAGGGGGCTCCTCCTGCCAGCACCACCCCAAATCCCAACAGATCCCCAGAGCCCCGGCCCCAGCTCGGCTCCATCCGTCCCCGCTCCCCTGCAAGCGGCTCCTCGTCACACCTTGGCTCCCAGTCAGGATTCTGGAGCGCGGGGCTGGAAGGGAGCCAGGGGCTGCTGGAGCTCAAGCTGTCAGCCCTGCTCTCCCTAAATCCTCTGCAGAATCCTTCAAAGAACCCCTCGCACTCATCCCTGACAGTTCCTCCCCAAACATTTTCACCGGGGAAGATTCCTCTGCAGACCCAGCGGCTCGGCTGTTCCCGCAGCCTCTTTTTTTCCAAGAGAAATCTCTTTCTCCCTCTGTTATTCCAGCTGATTCCTGCCACCTTTCCAGCCCCTGCTGCCCCAAAGTCCCTCCCTTTACTTTGCTTCCAACTGGGATCAGCGCTCCACTTCCACTCGGCCCTGCCTCTGGGAACCCAGATGGCTGCGACCCCTCGGGATTTGTGGCATTTGCTAACGGCCGTCCCTTCCTGTCCCATCCCAGCTCTCCACCGAGCCAGCAGCAGCTGCTGGGATCCACTGAATCCCTGGGATCCACTGAATCCTTCATCCTGCAGCTCCCAGCACAGCCCAGTCCACGCCCGTGGGATCCCAGGGAGCTGCGTGGCCCTGTCAGGTGATTTTTGCTCCTTTCTCCCGACCCCATTCCCGCGTTTCCAGAGGGAAGCAGCGATCCGGGCACGTGGCCCTTTCTCTTCCAGCTCAGCTGAACCCTGCAGGTTTTCCAGCGTTTGCTCCCCGCTGCCTGCTCACACCCAGAAATGGAATTCCCACTGAAGGGATGCTCTGGAATACTGGGAGAGGAGCTGAGCTGCCAGAGCCGCCGGATTCACCCCTGAGCTGGGATCCTGCAGCCTGCAAAGCACCATCCACTGTGCCTCTGCTGGCCCTTAGTGACACTAAAACTCCACTCCAGAGGGCAGAGTTGGGGCATTAACGCCCTCACTGGCGCTGTGGGATGATCCAAAGCTCAGTTATGGCATTGGAGCATCGTTTTCCTGCCCAAAATCCCACTGGGAGTTACCAGCATGGTTTTCATCCCATGCAGAACTCGCCTGGAGGGTGAATCCAGCGGGAGAGATCTGGGTTTGGTGTTGGGACTGATTCTGAGCTGTGTTTGAACTCATTCTGAGCTGTGTTTTACTGATTCTGACCTGAATTGAATTGATTTTGAGCTGCATTTAACCAATTCTGAGCTGTATTTAACCAATTCTGAGCTGTATTTAATTGATTCTGAGCTATGTTTTACTGAGCTGTATTTAAACTGATTCTCAGCTGAATTTTACTGATTCTGAGTTGTATTTTACTGATTCTGAGTTGCATTTCAACTATTCTGACCTGTATTTAATTGATTTTGAGCTGTATTTAACTGATCCTGAGTTGCACTTAATTGATTCTGAGCTGAATTTTATTGAATCTGAGCTGTACTTTACTGACTCTGAGCTGAATTTGAACTGATTTTGAGCTAGTTTGAACTGATTTTGAGCTGGTTTAAACTGATTCTGAGTTGTATTTTACTGATTCTGAGCTGCATTTTACTGATTTTGAGATGTATTTAATTGATTCTGAACTGTATTTAATTGATATTGAGTTACATTTTAACTATTCTGAGAAGTATTTAACTGATTTTGAGCTGTATTTAACTGAGTTGCACTTAATTGATTCTGAGCAGAATTTTATTGGTTCTGAGCTGAATTTGAACTGATTCTGAGCTGAATTTGAACTGATTCTGAGCTGTATTTTACTGAGCTGCATTTTACTGATTCTGAGCTGAATTTTACTGATTCTGAGCTGAATTTTACTGAGCTGAATTTGAACTGATTCTGAGCTGTATTTTACTGAGCTGCATTTTACTGATTCTGAGCTGCATTTTACTGATTCTGAGCTGAATTTGAACTGATTCTGAGCTGAATTTTACTGATTCTGAGCTGAATTTCAATGTTTCTGAGCTGAGTTTTAACTGAGGTCCAACACTTTGGGTTCCTCCAGCCCCAGCACCCCCAGGCTCCGCTTCCTTGGTCACCTCTATACTGAAGTAGCCTCTGTCCACGTAGTCCCCCAGGAAGAGGTAGCGGGTGTTATTGGGTGATCCTCCCACTTCAAACAGCTTCATCAGGTCGAAAAACTGCCCGTGGATGTCACCACACACTGGGGGAGGAAGAACAGCACAAAAAGAGGGACAGAATTACCACGCTAAGAAAAGCAAGGTCACGACAGCAAGTGAGGAGCAGAGCTGAGTGAGCACCGGCAAAAATCCTCTCTTCCCAGAGCTCAGCAGAGTTAAAAAACCCCTCGTGGGTGTGCAAAAAAACCCGCTGGGCTTATCCTGGTGTCTGTTCAGGACTCCAGCCCCGAGCTCTGACCTGTGATAGGAGCCTCCACCTCGATCATGGTCTTCTCGTGCCTCAGGATGGCGGCGCCGTCGTTGATGATTTTCAGCGCCGCGTCCTCCTCCAGCCGCCCTTCCTTCACCAAGTGGCTCTTGAGGACATCGAGCCTCGGCTTCCCATCCTCGAACACCTCCTTCAGAGTGAGCCGCTGCGTGGGAGGGAACGGGACAGCTGGAAAGGCAAGGCAAGGGAAGGAGTCAGCAACACGGGGAGAGGGAACGGCAGGCTTTGCTTCCCAGCCTCGAGCTCACGCCCAGAAATGGAATTCCCACCGAAGGGATGATGCTCTGGGATACTGGGAGAGGAGCTGAGCTGCCAGAGCTGCCGGATTCACCCCTGAGCTGGGTTAAAACCCAGCTTGGTGAAGCCTAAATGCTGTCCCAGAGCGGCCTCCCAATCCCCAGGGGCATCCGAGCCTAGAGCAGATCCCATGGAAATATCGACAAACCAGGAAAACCAGGAAGCAGCGACTCAGGCAGGAGGACCAACAGGTCAAATTTTTCCTTATCAGGAAACCACACACCTCCAAAAAAGCAGAATTTGCTCCTCTCCACCCCAACACCTCATAAAGCTTTACCCCCAAAAAAGCAGAATTTGCTCCTCTCCACCCCAACACCTCAAAAAGCTTTACCCCTAAAAAAGCAGAATTTGCTCCTCGCCACCCCAACACCTCAAAAAGCTTTACCCCCAAAAAAGCAGAATTTGCTCCTCTCCACCCCAACACCTCAAAAAGCTTTACCCCTAAAAAAGCAGAATTTGCCCTTCTCCACCCCAACACCTCAAAAAGCTTCACCCCAAGCTTACAAATTGGTAAATCTTGATGGAATCCAGTATTTAAGGTAAGTTAAGTCCTCATCTATTTCCTTAGCTTTTAACTCTGGATAGAAAAACACTCAATCAAAAGCAGCTAGTATTATTACTATTATTATT
>VZRS01000299.1:0-25053 GCA_013398055.1 Ifrita kowaldi | reverse complement strand
TTGTGCCCCGCACTTTCCCCCGCGGGCACGGGCCTGTGGGCCGGGCCGGCCTGGGCGGAGGGGCCGGGCTGGGCTGGGCCGGGCCGGGCGGGGCTGGGGGTGCCTTGCCTCCTTTACTCCCTTTCTCCCTCCCTCTCTTCCTCCGCAGCCGGTCACCGAGCAGCCCCGCCTCTCCCTCCCCGCCCGTTACGGTGCCTTGTCAGCCGTGGCAGGATGGACCCGGTCTGTGCCGGTTCCTGCGGGCCCAGGCGGGCTGTGCCGCGTCACGGCGGGGCCGGTGAGCCCCAACGCTCCGGTGTGTTTGGTAACGGGCATCCCGCACCTGCACCCGGGGCCGGGGCTGTGCAAAGCGGCTGGCAGCTCGCGGTGTAACCCCTTCGCTCGGTCCGTGTGCTCTGGCCCTCTGGGGAAAGACGCAAAGAGCCGGAGCCTGGATCAGCTCTTGATTCTTGATCAAATTGGTGACACAAACGGCAACAGAGATTTTAGTGGTGTGGCTCTTATTCCTAAAGAGATCTGCCAAGCAGAAGCAGAAACTTCGGCCAGCAGTCTGTTGTTTAGGTGCAGCACCGGCGGATGTGCCCCCGCCCACCCGACGGCTCTGGGGTCTGAGGGAACTCTTTATCATTGTGTGTTTCATCAGGGTGTTTTTAACCTGTTGTTGACATTTTGCACATGGGATTTGTACACAGGATCAGCCTGAGCTGAAGGTCCTTCAGGTGGTGAGAAGGTTCTGCTGGGGCAGGGGGGGCTGTCAGGTCACATTGGAGTCACCTCGGGAAGGTGTTGTTGGATTCTTGACATGGAGGATTGTTTTCTCTTGATTTGTAGCTCTCTTGAAAGCTTTGTGCCCGTTTTCTTGTGAGGTGCTAATTCTTCCTGAGTGTGTTTAATGATATCACCCCCAGTATTTTGTGCTGAAGGTCTTTCAGAGAGCAGTTCTGCTGTGAGCAACAAAACCTCACTGCAGCCTTCTAGAATCTGAAGGAGCTGACAAAAAAGATGGAGAGACTATGTACAAGAGCCTGGAGGGACAGGAGAAGAGGGAATGTCTTCCCACTTACAGAAGTCAGGGTTACATGGGATATTAGAAAGAAATTGTTCCCTGTGAGGGTGGGGAGGCCCTGGCACAGGGTGCCCAGAGCAGCTGTGGCTGCCTCTGGATCCCTGGAAGTGCCCAAAGCCAGGCTGGACGGGGTTTGGAGCAACCTGGGCTAGTGGAAGGTGTCCCTGCTATGGCAGGGGTGGAACAAGATGAGCTTTAAGGTGCCTTCCAGCCCAAACCATTCTGGGATTTATGATCTTGTATTAGTCTGATTCTGGTGTTTTGATTATTATAATTAATACAGAAGCAGAGTTTTCTGGGGCTGTTGACCGAGGCTGTCGTGTTTCCTAAATTCTATGGTTTTCTTTCATAGTTTGTCCAGGGGCACTGTTGCATCTTCAGTATCTTTAGTGTTATGATGAAGCAGAGTTTTGGATGCCTGACCTTTCAGTAAAGCTCTGAGGACAGGGCTGCTGGTGAATTTTTAGTCATTGCTTACAGTGCACTGACTTCTCCTTTGCTGGAAGCCTTACCAGAGCGTATATCTATAGAGCTGTTGCTTTTAGCTGTCCGTACCCACTTGGAAGTACAAGATAATTGCACAAACCTCTTCTTTTGAAGGGAAATTGGATGTTATTAAAGTCAATAGCCATATAAAAAATGCTCAGACAGAGCATAGGAACTACTAAACAGAAACAAGCAACAAGCCTTGAGGGTTCTTTAAGTTGTTATAAAATGCAGACTGTAGCCTTTTCTTGTCCTTTTTTCTGCTCCTAAGTCAGTCCTCTTTGAATCTGGAGTGTCTGACATGTGAAAACATTTTAAAAAAACTTCTAAGGACCCTGTGTCCCTAAGTTCCAAGTACTTCATTCTGTCCATCCCCACTTCCTTTTTATTAGCCCCCCAGGGTTCAGTCCTGTGCCCAGTGTTGTTTAACTCGTCTGTCAGTGGTTGGATGAAGGGTTTGGTGTCTCCTCAGCTGCAGACACAGAGCAGGAGCAGTGGCCGGTCCCCCCGAGGCTATGCAGCCCTGCAGAAGGGCCTTGGCAGGCTGGAGAGGTGGGCAGGAAAGAGCTGTCTGAACTTCAGCAAGGGCAAGCGTAGGATCCTCCACCTGGGGAGAGATAACCCCAGTCAGGCTGAGGGCTGACCTGCTGGAGAGCAGCTGCAGAGGGCTCTGGGTGTCCTGGTGAACAGCAGACTGGTCCTGACCAGCCGTGTGTCCTGGGGACCAAGGGGCCAGTGAGTTCCTGGTGTGCATTAGGAAGAGCGTCGCCAGCAGGTTGAGGGAGGTGATCCTGCCCCTCTGCTTGGCCCTGGTGAGGCAAATCCGGAGTGCTGTGTCCAGTTCAGGACGGGAGGGACATGGAAGTCCTGGAGTGGGTCCAGTGGAAGCTGTGGAAGGGACTGGAACATCTCTCTCTTCAGGAAAGGCTCAACGAGCTGGGTTGTTCAGCCTTGAGAGGAACCCCACTGAGAGGGGACCTCACCCCTGTCTCAGTGTCTTCAGGAACGGCTCAGAGCTCTGCTTTATGAGGCCCAGCAATGGGACGGGAGGAAGGGGCAAGAACTGATACCCAGGAAGTTCCACCTGAACATGAGGAAGAACTTCCCTGTGCAGTGACTGAGCATTGGAACAGGCTGCCCAGGGAAGGTGCGCAGTCTCCCTCGCAGGAGATATTCCAAAAGTGTCTGGACACAATGCTGTGTCCTGTGTTCTGGGATGACCCTGCTTGAGCAGGAAGGTGGGACCAGATGACCCACTGTGGTCCTTCCAACCTGACCCACCCTGTGATTCTGTGTAACACTGGGATATGCAGGGCAGTGGTGGAGGCCTCATCCCTGCAGGGGTTTAACAGACATATGGATCTGGCACCTGGGGCATGGTTAGTGGTGGCCTTGACAGTGCTGGGGGAACAGCTGAACTCTGATCTTAGCGGGCTGTTCCAACGTAAATGATTGTGTGATTCTACACAGAATGATTAAACAAGTAAATACCTTCTAGGTGATTACCAAAATAGGTGCCATCATATGCTGGCTGAAAGCAGAACCTTTGTTTCTCCTGTCTGTCCAGTGACTTGTCCAAAACGTGTTTGTGTGGGGAAAACTGCCACCAGGTGATGGTGGGAACAGAAGTGCTGTGGCTATAACTGACCCTCTGTGGAGGCCGGCGACTGCCCAGAGCTCAGCTCCTGTATCCGAGGGGGGTTCTGGGGGCCAGGCAGTGTGGAGAGAACTCTGGGGTTTGATCGGGCCCTGCCTCGTGAGGGGCACATCCGTTGGGCACTGGTTATGTCCTGGACTGAGGTGAAATTTCAAAGCAGAACACCCTAAGGTTAGTGCATGTCCCCTCCTTGCCAGTAAGTACCTTGGGGAAATCATACCCAGCCCCTTCCCCGGTGCAGGAATTAGCCTCCAGCACCTGCAGAAGGGATGGGTTCTGTGCTGTTCTGCCTGAGCACACGGGCCAGTGGGAACCTCTTCCATTGGCAAATGGGAGCAGCAGAACTTGCTCAGCACTTGGTGTTTCTCAAACAAGACCTGCTGGAGCTGAACCTGCTCTTCACCCCAGCCCTTGGAGCGTCCCCGAGCCGGGTGACAGCCAGCATAGCCCAGGGGTGCAGGTGCTGCTTCACCAGATGCCTTGGCCAATTACTGCATCTCTGAAACTGGAGTGTTCCTGCTGCTGCCTCTTGTTTGTTTTGCTTTTGTAACAGATAAACCTCTTTAAGGAGACTTCCTGTTAATTAGGGACCTTTTGGCCCATGGGCAAGAGGTACCACCAAAGTGGCCCCATGTGTTGTGCTTTGTTTCCGTGTGCAAGGCTTCCTGCGCTGCTGAGGACTTCATGCTGTATTTTGTATTCCCTGGGAACAAGTGTGTCCCTCTTATTTATGGAGCATCTTGGTGAAAAGGTGAAATAATCACCACCTGCAAGCAATAAAAAAGGGGTTTAATAGTGGTGATTTTCTGAGAAATCCCCTGCTGAGTGCGTGGTTGTCATGTCTGCTTGGATAAGCTCTGCACTGCCAGGAGACAATGGTACGCTGCAGTGGGATGTGTATTGAATGAAAACGTCATCTATGAAGGTAAAATAACAACTCTACAGTTCTCCTGACTTCTTAAAAACTGGCTGAGGCAAATTTGGAACCCCTCAGCAGGGGGCCTGGCTGATGCGTGGGTACGTCAGTGGGGTGGCTGCTGGTTCTGACCTCTGTTGTTGCCCATGACTTGTATTTGAGTTTCAGTTGAAAATAGCCTGGCCTTTGGAGTACAGGCTTGACTGTCATCTTCCCTTTTTTTCCTTTAGTTGTGGAGAAAAAGGGGATTTAGGAAAAACAGCTATGCTGAAAGCAGTGGTGATATCTGAGCATCGTCTGTGTGAGAGGCAGCAAGAGTGATGTTCCTGGTCGGCTTTCTGGAGTGTCCTCTTCCAGGAGCACTTGCATTTAAGAGCAACTGTTTTGTATACAAAAATCCTGGTGAAAACTTTTTGGGCCTGTAATGGTGTAGCGAGACGGTTTATTAGACATTAGGAAGGAATTGTTCCCTGTGAGGGTGGGGAGGCCCTGGCACAGGGTGCTCAGAGCAGCTGTGGCTGCCCCTGGATCCCTGGAAGTGTCCCAGGCCAGGCTGGATGGGGCTTGGAGCAGCCTGGGACACTGGAAGGTGTCCCTGCCCATGGCAGTGGGTGGAACAAGATGAGCTTTAAGGTGCCTTCAAGCCCAAACCATTCTGGGATTCTGTGATTAGTGGTGGCAGTGTTTATCTTTGGTAAAGGCCCTTCCAAAGGCAGAGATTTTGCTGTTTCCTGAAGGTCTTACAGCCCTGAGTTTCCGCTGGCTCGTGATAGTCCAGGCCACAAACAGAGTTCTGTGTCATGAGCATTATGTCCTTGGCTCCCGCAGACTTCCTGCAGCCTTGGTCATCAGAGTGCCCTAAATTTTTGTGGTTTTCTGGTCAGAGTTCCTCTGTCATTGCGATAGGATTGTGCATCGCTTTGGGATGGTGGACATGAAGCTTTACCTGAGCTTCTGAAGCTGTCGTGGAGGGCTGTGGGAAGTCTTGGAGCTTGTCTGTGAGCGCAGGTTGGGGTACAAAAGGTCAAACATTTTGTCACCCAATCTGGATTGCAGGTTGAGCCCGTGCCTGTGAGGAAAGGGGGATATTTTCTGCCTGTGGAGAAGGAGAGATATTTTCTACCATGAGAGGTGAGGGGAGGCAGGGATTACTGTGCATTTTGCTTGTATCTCCAGCTTCTGTACTCCTGTTCCAGACTGGGTGGCTGAGTGCAGGCAGGAGATGCAAGCAGTGTTTTGGCTCTGCCCTTGAGGCACTCTGCCTTCAAATGAAACTGGAGTTCAGTTTGTGTGTATTGCTGGCTGCTAACAGTTGGCACTTTTGGAACGGGGGCATTGTAAGGCTGGTGGCAGTGAGTGCATAAAGGTGTTTCTGAGTTCCCTGGGCAGGAGGTGCTCGGCACGATGCTTTGGAAAGGCAGAAAAACGTGCAATTGTGCAGGACCTTCAGTGAAGAGCAGTTGCCTACATCTTACCCTCTGAAGTACACTGCTGTGGTGTGATGGCTCTTGCCATAATCCAGCATCTTGGATTTTGGTGGAGTATTGAATCTTCAGGAGTGTGAAGACTAATGGTGAAGAGCCCATCTGACACTGTAACACTGGAGTAATTTTTTTCTTGTCATTAGTGTGATCTCTGTTATACAAAGCTGTGAACATGCTTTTCTGATGAGGGCAAGGCAGCAAAGGTTATAGTTTGTTTTGAAATAAAGCTTTAACTGCTCCCATTGCAGAGGGGTAAATGGCTGATTTTATGAATGCTTCTCACACTATACCCTAGTAAATTGCTGGGTTACAAATTATGTCCTTGTAGCTTTAAAAAGGTAAATATTGGTAAAACACACAGCTCTCTAACTTTTTGTGCTGTTGCTGGTTTGAAAGGAAGCCAGTTCCTGAAAAGGTTTGCTTGGTTGGTGTAATGTTCCTCTGGGTTAAATGTGGGCAAGTTCTGCTTGAGCTTGGCCAAGCACAGAGTATCTTGCTCGTTCCAATGGCTGCCCTGTGAAGGCTTGGCATTCTGAATGCATTCCTAATAGTCTTGACTGTTACACAGCTAAAAGCTATGGCTTAGCTTTTTTTGTTGGTTTTGTTTTCCTCTTTCCCCTTACAGCTTGTTCAAGAGCCTGTAAAAGAATCTATAACTGGTAATACTCTTGCAGTACTCCAGGTTGAGGAGGAGGTGATGCTTACCAAACCAGCCAAAAACATCAGCCCTTTGGGGCCAAGTTAGGTTTTGTGTGACATGGTCAGTACCTGGAGCTGGCACGAGGAGGGGCAGGGCACTGCAGCTGCCAGGGATAGAGGAACTGCCGCTTCTGCTGCCAGCTGAGGGCTTTGCCTTATTGATTTGCAAGGGTTGTGATTGAGTTTGGTCAAATCAAAAGCAGATGAAAACTTTGGATTTGGGGAAGCAGGACATCTAGGTTTGATTTCAAACCTTGCTGGTCATGACTTGGAGAACTAAGTGCTTGTGTACTTTTCCCCTTGGCAAATGATGGGGCTGTTCCAGAGAGCTTGGAAATGTTCAACACCTGAATAGTGATATGTTTTTACCTTAAAGCTTGTGCCATTAAATACGGGCCCAAAGAGCAGGTGGTATCTCTGGGTTTGGGTAGGCTCTTGCTGACTTTAAATTTGGGGTCTGTTGAGGGCTTATTAGTAAGAAAAGCTCCAGGCAACCTATTTCAGACTTGAGATGCTTCAAAATAAAGCACCAACAGAACGTTAATGGTATTTAAATTACCAAGGCATCCTTTACCCCCCTTTGGCCCTGTGTAAATTAGGAAATATATTCAGCTTTACATTTACATTTACATCCTGCCTTTGGTATTCCGAGTCTCTCACTTTCATCAGCACCTCTCGCATTTAACGCTTACCCACCCAAATACTTTCCAGAAGAGAAGGTACATGAACAACTTCTGGAATAAAAAAGGTCAGGAATCATCCAGCTCTTGAACTGCTTGAGCAGAGCATGTCTGAATTGAGAGAACCAACCTGCATCTCTTACCCCCTTCAGTGTGCGCTGGGGAATCCAAACAGGTACAGCCTGCCTCAAACCACAGAAATCATTCTGCAAAATTGCTGCCCTCATTTCCCTGCCAGGCCTGGCATTCTGCATGTTGGCTTATTAAAAACACATCCATACCGAGAAAAAACACTTCTGTATTTGAATATGTGAAGGTTGGGTCAGTAAAAAGAACAAAAGGCACTTGTTCAGCACCATAACTCTGCCTGTAAGTATTGTTTGAAGGTAATAAACTGTGAGACAATCCAGCCAATTCAGAGAGAGGACATAAGGTGCATGAAGAACAAAGTCAGAATACAAATTCTTCTCAAGGAATCCAAACCCTTCCACCAAATCCCACCTTTCTTCTCCAAGCATAAACTGCATAATTAGTGACAAAATAGCGTCTGAAGAATATGTAACACATGTAGCTCCTCAATATCTTTTATTTCTTCAACTTAAAGGGAACTTGAAGCCCACATATCATAGAATGACAGGATCGTTCAGTTTGGAAAAGCACTCTAACATCGAGTCAAACCATTCCCCCAGCACTGCCAAGGTCACCACTAACCCATGTCCCCAGGTGCCACATCCACACGGCTGTTAAATCCCTGCAGGGATGGGGATTCCACCACTGCCCTGGACAGCCTGTGCCAGTGTCATGCTTTCCATGAAGAAATTCCTCCTGATGTCCCACCTAAACCTCCTCTAGCACAGCTTGAGGCTGTTTCCTCTCATCCTGTCCCTTGTTCCCTGGAAGCAGAGCCCGACCCCCACCTGGCTGCACTCTCCTGTCAGGGAGTCATGGAGACTGAGAAGGTCTTCCCTGAACCTCTTTTTCTCCAGGCTGAGCTTCTCCTCAGCTGCTCCTGGTGCTCCAGCCCCTTCCCCAGATCCATTCCTTTCTCCAGATATGCTCCAGCCCTGTTGTGAGAGGCTCAGAACTGTCTCCGGGATTTGAGATGAGGCCTCAGCAGTGCCCAGCACAGGGGGATGGTCACTGCCCTGGTCCTGCTGGCCACATTGCGGCTGATACAAGCCACGTACCATTTGCCTTCTTGCCCTCCTGGGCACACACCAGTTCATGTTCAGCTGCTGTCACCAGCACCCCCAGGTCCTTCTGGCAAAGCGTTTTTTAATTGCTTTGGGGGAAATGGAAAATCCACTCACTTCCCACAGACAAATTTAGAGACAGCAAGAGCCTACCCCAAACCAGAAGTGCTGCTTGCTCCCTGGGCCTGTGTTAGTGGCACAGGTTTTAGGGTTAAAAACATGTCACTATTCAGGTGCTGAACATTCACTGCTGTGTTCTGCCACTGCAGTCTTTCTGTTGGACAATCTGTGCTGTGTTTCTGAGTGGAAGTTGTAGGTGAAATTTGGGCAGATGAGGTTTTAAAAGCTCAGTAGTCGAATGTGTTTCAGATGTAGAATTTAAAATGTCTGTTTGCTGTGTAACTGGGTCTGGATCTCTCACGAATACTGTGCTGAGCCGTTTTGGGAGGACACTTCAAATGTGTGGTGTTCCCTGGCTGATCACGCTCCTTGTGTGGGTTCTGCAGGCTGAGCTCTCTTACTCATGGTGTTAAAACAACAACAACCCAAAAAAAGAAAAAGGGGGAGGGGGCATTTTGTTGAGCTGTTTGGTTTGAGACACACATTTGGTAGCTTGTGGGTCGGTAAGGGCGGTGGTAAGTAAACTTCAAAACGAGGGAGAGTGATTGATATGGCATGCAATAATTTTTATTTTTTAAACCTCCTTTATTAATAGCATCACAGACTTTTCTAACTTTTCACTCCAATAATGTTGTCTCTGACTCTTTGCTTCATTTGGTGGAAGCAGATCTCTGTTAAATTTGGGAGCTTTCCCCGGTTTTGCTGCTGAAAGAACATATGGGAGAAATGTGTTAAATTAAGAAGAAAAAAGCTTGGGGGAGGAGGTGGTAGAGGTAAGCAGGTGTGATCAGAACCAGCTTGGCACTATCTATTTCAGGCATGCTCCTGTAAAAGTGTTGGCATGCTTAATGGCAAGGAATAAAAGCATTTCAGCATTTGTAAGAAGTCCAAGTTTCGGCACTGAAAAATGGTGTAGGTCAAAGAACCACAGGATCCCCTGAGCTGAGGGGNGCGCTGCTCTCCAGCCTCTGATTCCCAGTCTGTCCCTGCATCCAGGGCTCCCCCATCCCAGGGCAGGAATCCAGCACTTGCCCTTTTAAACATCTCATGGTGGGGGATTTCCCAATCCTCATATTTGTCAGGGTCTCTCTGTGGGGCCTCTCTGTCCTTGAGGATGTCAGCAGTTCCTCCCAAGTGAGTAACCTCAGCAAACCCACTCAGGACCTTCCAGTCCTGCCACCAAGACACTTACAAAGACATTTGAGAGAACTCGCCCTAAGATGGAGCCCTGTGGAACCCCAGTGGGGACTGGTCACCACCTTTATGTCACCTCATTTCCTGTAACCTTTTGAGGAGAAAGGCCATCAGCTCTGCAGTGCAGAGTGTGTGTGCTTTGCCTTGTTTTCAAGCTTATTTCACAGAATATTGTAGAACTTCATCACATCTTACTGAATTGCAGCGTGTGCTGCTGGACCCCTCATAGCTTGGTAACTTGCCCCCAGATTTTAACCGTAAAACCCTGGGCAGATCTGTGGTTCCTGGAGGCAGCCGCTTCCCAGGAGGGAGCAGGAAGCAGTGCAGGGCTGTCCCTGAGCAGGGCGCTGTGCAGCTGCTCTCTGGGCAGCCTCCTCCCAGCACAGCCTTTGTGTGCAGTTGCCTCCTGGATTTTACCACAAGTTTGTATCTCGAGGCAACTCCATTTGTGCAGCTGGGACTCCAGCCAGGTGCCATAAATGTTTATGCAATAACAGGAATGAAGATCCCTTTACGTTCTGCACAGCCTCCAGATGCCTGTGTGTTGTGGGGATTTGCTTATGTGTTAAATTCCACCTTTGCCTTTGGACATGTTTATCTTGGGTTGAAAGACCAGCTTGATGTCTCCTCTGGCGTTGGCATTTTTGTGCCCATGTCAGCTGTGGACAAGGCGCACGAGGTATGTGAGGGGGGAGGTTGGACCCTGAGACTGCTGCTCTCTGCCCTTGGGGCTTGGCAAGGGCTGTGGCTGTGTATCCTCACACAAGTGTCAGCTCGTTTATTTTTTATTGATGCACATGTTAATTTACCAGGCAAATCTCAGGTATGAAGCAGCCCTGTCCTAAAATATATGCTTAAAATATGTGCTTAAGTGATGTTAACATTGCTTATAGACTGTACAGCTGTATGAGTGAGCAAGCTTTGTGCCAGCTGGGAGGAGTATTTGGGATAGTGCAGGCATCAGACATGGAATGTTCACTGGGACTGTTAGATCCCTAGTGTGTTCCTGCAGTGGGTGATGTTAAAAGACTGCAGTACTTCTGACATGTCTACAAGCATCTCACCTTCAGCACTGCTCCTGTGTCCCTGACCTGAGCAGTGGGACAGGCTGTGGTGGGATCACAGAATCCCACAATGGTTTGGGTTGGGAATGACCTTAAAGCCCATCTCATTCCACCCCCTGCCATGGGTTTCACTACACCAGGTTGCTCCAAGCCCGGTCCAACCTAGTCCTGAACACTTTCATGGATGGGGCAGCCACACCTCTCTCTGCAGCTGGTGCTAGTGCCTGGACAGGACAGACTGCAGGTGCCTGGATTTTTCATGCCCCTGTCCTGAAGGATTGCCAGACTCTGCTGCTGCAGGGCCCAGGAGCAGTCTCTGCTCCAGGTGTGGTGGGGACCCACTGAGGTCCTGTCAGACACAGAATACTGGCTGCCTGCATTCTTCAGTGTCACTCCAGTTTGATACCAGTGCTCTGGATAGGAAAAGTGGTCTCAAGTTCAAAGAGCAGGCTTGGGAGACTCTGAAGAGGCTGTTTCAGCATGGAGGGGTGTAACATTTTGTTGTTTTTCTCCTCCTGTCTCTTGCAGCACACTAGTGCTTGGACTTTGCAGACATAAATTCCTGAGCCTGCTGATCTCTCCAGCCGGCTTCCCACCATGGATCAGGACTACGAGAGACGTCTCCTACGCCAAATCAACATACAGAATGAGAACACAATGCCTTGTGTGAGTACAGATGGGCTCAGGCTCACTGTTACGTTGCTGTCTGTCTCACTTGTGACTCTTTTCCTTGAGCTTTTGAAGGACCTGGGACCTCTTCAAAGCAAACCACAGTCTTTTGTTGGGTTGTGAGCAGGTGTGAGTTCCTGAGCTGTTCTACGAATACCCAAATAGGTTGACTGTAAGAGAGCTTTTGAATATATAACCTCAGTTCAGATTGCAAAAAGGAGTGAAGATATTTTTATGGAGTTCAGTAATACCTTTTTAATACATAATCTCAGCAACTACATGTGTAGCATAAAAAATTGAGGGCTAACAAACCAACCAACTCTAGGGCTTGACAAGAGTAAGTTCAGTGTCTTTTATCCTTTAATTCAGGTAGCAGAGATGAGAAGAACCTTGACGCCTTCCAATTCTCCAATGTCTTCTCCTAGTAAGCATGGTGACAGATTCATTCCCTCAAGAGCTGGGGCCAACTGGAGCATCAACTTCCACAGGATAAATGTAAGTTTTGCTCCCTTCTCCTACAGCTCAGCCTTGGAACTGAGGAAGTGGTACCTTTTGTTTCGGCTGGCATGATTGCTGCGCTTATCTTCTGCACCATGGGCTTCTGCTGCCCCAGAAGAGTTCCTTTGAGTGCATGTCCTCAAACCCCATGCTCCCTGCGTTTGCTATTTCACCATATACCCTGAGGTTTCTGTATGGTGATGGCATGTTTCTCCATTTCAGGAAAATGAAAAATCACCAAGCCAAAACAGAAAAGCAAAGGATGCTACATCAGACAGTGGCAAAGGTGAGAGCACCCTTCTGCTGCTTGGCAGTGCCCACAGCTCTTACTGCAAACTGTTGGGGAAATTAAGGCCACGCTGGCATTTTCATGCTTATGCCAAAACCCATGCTGGTGTTGTGGGAAATGCCCACATCATGAGTGGGTACCAGGTCACTGCTTCTGATGAGCATCGGGACGCACAAGGCTGTCTCTATCCCCTGATTTATTGTGTCATGGAAGTACTTTCCTGATGGAGTGGAAGGAGGGGAAACGTGCTACTAATCTTGATTCTAAATGGGGGCCCCAGGCTTATTAAGAGACTTTGTGAGTGTACAAGTTGTAGAATCCCAGACTGGGTTAGGTTGAAAGGGACCTTAAAGCCCATCTCCTTCCACCCCCTGCAATGGGCAGGGACACCTTCCACTGTCCCAGACTGCTCCAAGCCCCGTCTGACCTGACCGTGGACACTTCCAGGGGTCCAGGGGCAGCCACAGCTGCTCTGGGCACCCTGTGCCAGTGACTCACCTCCCTCACAGGGAACAATTCCTTCCCAATATCCCATCTATCCCTGCTCTCTGGCAGTGGGAAGCCATTCCCCCTTGTCCTGTCCCTCCAGGCTCTTGTCCAAAGTCCCTCTCCAGCTCTCCTGGAACCCCTTTAGGCACTGAAAGGGGCTCTAAGGTCTCCCAGGAGCGTTCTTTTCTCCAGGTCAGGCACACATGATCCTGACTCCCTGCTATTGCTGCTCTCAGCTCTCTGCTCTGTGCCTGTTTGGGTTTACAGATGGCCTTGCCTACTCTGCCTTGCTGAAGAATGAACTCTTGGGAGCAGGGATTGAGAAGGTGCAGGACCCCCAGACAGAGGACAGGAGGCTGCAGCCATCCACCCCAGAGAAGAAATCTCTCTTCACTGTAAGTTGCTTGCATTAACACCAGGGGAGGTTGTGTGTGTGTCACAGGAACAGAGCACAGGGCTCTGCCAGGCTGCTCATGCAGTGAGTTGGTGTTGGGGCTTGGCTGAGATAAGCTGTGGTGGCCTGCAAAGGGAACCTGAGTGTGCAGCAAGCAATGTGCTTCCTGTGTCTGGCAGGAAAGCTGGGTGGAGCCAGGCTTTTTGGACAGTGTGGTGAGTGGCCAAATCAGGCTTTTGGATTTGAGTGTTGATGAGGGGTTTTGTATAGTTTTGGAGCACCTGGGAAAGGAAAAACTGTGTGTTGGAATTAGCTTGGCACCAGTGCACACTGGGGGTGATGCCCCAGGCCTCAGGCATTCCGGGTTCCTCATGAGGTGTGTTTCTTTATGCAGTACTCGCTCAGCACAAAACGCTCCAGCCCAGATGATGGCAATGAGGTCTCACCCTATTCCCTGTCTCCTGTCAGCAACAAAAGGTAACACTGATCCTCTGCAAACTATAAGAAGGGAAGGGCTGGGACAGAGGGTTCAGTGAGGTTCTCTAGGGCTTCTGTCTAAAGCTTTAAAATTGCAATGTGAATTGGGTTTGGAAATCTGGAGAGATAATAAATTTTAAATTTATTTTAAATCTAAGTCAAGTTCTAAGAATTCCTTCAGGTGCCCAGCCTGCTTATGTGCTTGACATGTCTTGGTCAGCCCTCAGTAATCAGTTTACCTTTCTGCTTCATAGCTCCTTTGTAGAAGCAGAATCTAATTCCTTCCAGTCTTGCTGCTGAAAAAGTGTTGTGCAGCCTTTTTGTCTCTGCATTTCTGTAGAAACTTCAGAGTGTTCTGTAAAGAGTGGCTGCACCTGTGCCTCTCATCTGCTGTGATGTGCAGATTCCTGTAGTTGTTTTTTTATCTGTTTTTGTAAACAGTCAGAAGCTGCTAAGATCACCTCGAAAACCAACTCGGAAAATCTCCAAGATTCCTTTCAAAGTGCTGGATGCCCCAGAGCTGCAGGACGACTTCTACCTGAACCTGGTGGACTGGTCCTCTCTTAACGTCCTCAGCGTTGGCCTTGGGACTTGTGTTTACCTGTGGAGTGCTTGTACAAGTCAGGTAAATTGTCATGAGTGTCTGAAGATTGAATTGCCTATTGATGTAGGGTTTTTCCAACCTTCCAGAGCTATGGAATGTGCTGTGTGAGGGCTTCAGCACTTGTCACGCTCTCTCCCAAACACAGCACTGCTCTGTGAGACAGCCAGTAGTGCTGTGTGACAAAAACACGTTTCTTACCCCATTTGTCTCTCTGAAGGTGACCCGGCTGTGTGACCTCTCTGTGGAAGGCGATTCCGTGACATCCGTGGGCTGGTCAGAGCGGGTCAGTATGACACTGTCAGCAAGGACAGCTGAGACACGTGTCACTTAGTCACTGTCATCATAGCTGTAGTTAGCTCCTTGGGTTGGTTTTTCTCTGCTAAAAGAGAAGAGATAAAGAGCAGCCTCTTGTATCTTGAGGTTCTCGAGGCATTGCTAAGAGGAGTGGGAGGGAGAAGGAGCCAGTTTGCTTCTTCAGCTCGTGACAAAAAATGTTACAATAAATATATTCCAGACAGGCTGCTTGGGCCTCTCAGTAGGGAGAAACATGTAAGATGGAAGAACTCTGGATGCTTTCCATCTCGTGGGATTTATGTCAAGTCTTTTCCTCAGCTTTCAGTTTTCTGGCCGTACTTCCTGGCTGTACTGATCCCGGCTCTCTGTTTGTCCAGGGGAACTTAGTGGCTGTTGGTACTCACAAGGGCTTTGTGCAGATCTGGGATGCAGCTGCAGGAAAGAAGCTCTCCATGCTGGAGGGACACACAGCCAGAGTCGGTAAGGAGTGGGGAGGCATTCCTGTGTCTCCTTTCTGATGGAACTTTGCTAGCCAGGGATCTGCTGGAAATAGAGAACTCAGAGTACCAGGGTTGATATTTTTTCCCTGCTGTGTCTTGAGCAGGTTCAAAATATTATCATCTCACAACTGTGGTGTTCTGATCTGGGTGTGATGGTGGTTGGGTGTTGCAGCAGGTGTTTCCTCCATGCTTGAGGCTTTTTGGGTTTGGTTACAACATCTCTTCACTGCTGCTGGCTTCCGATTTCAGCCCTGCTGGCAGCTTCACACTGAGATTTCCAGTTCCCTTTTTTGGGAGGCTAGTTTTTTCTGCTTAGAGATGTTGTGAATGTAAACTCTGGGGTGAGATTTGGGAAGTCCATGCACCTTCCGAGATCTATTCCTGTGCTTTACTGCACTGTGAAGTGGGGTTGGTAATACCTGCAGTCAGTCTGTTCAGGGGAACCTCTATTTGTGCCCTGTTCTAGGACTCCAGAGACTGGATGTAAGGGAGGTCTGTAAGGAGTGGTTTGAGGTTTGTTAGGGTTTTTTTTTTTAACCCTGGCAGCTGTGATGGCTGCATTTTGCTTACCAGCTGCTGCAGGACTGGAGGGGTTGGACTTGATAGTGTGGCCAGCAGGACCAGGGCAGTGACCATCCCCCTGTTCTGGGCACTGCTGAGGTCCCATCTCAAATACTGGAGTCAGTTTTAGATCTCTCGCAACAAGAAAGACATTGAGAGGCTGGAGTGTGTCCAGAGAAGGGCACAGAGATGGGGAAGGGGTTGAAGCACCAGAAGCAGCTGACGAAGCTGGAGGGGCTCAACCTGGAGAAAAGGAGACTCAGGGGGACCTTCTGGCTCTGCACAACTCCCTGACAGGAGGGTGGAGCCAGGTGGGGGTTGAGCTCTGCTCCCAGGGAACAGGGACAGGATGAGAGGACATGCCCTCAAGCTGTGCCAGGGGAGGTTTAGATTGGATATTGGGAAAATTTCTTCACAGAAAGGGTTATAAATCATTGGAACAGGCTGCCTGGGGCAGTGGTGGAGTCACCATGCCTGAAAAGTGTTTAAAAGACATATGGATGTAGCACTTGAGGACGTGATTTGGTGGTGAATGTGGTGGTGGTGCTGAGTTGATGGTTGGGACTTGGTGACCTTAGAGGTCTTTTGCAGCCTCAGTGATTCTGTGATTGCATGACTCCTACAACACCCTCTGAAGCTCTGCCCCCATTGCAGGTGCCTTGGCGTGGAACGCGGACCAGCTCTCGTCTGGCAGCCGGGACAGGATGATCCTGCAGCGGGACATCCGCACCCCACCCCTGCAGTCTGAGCGGCGGCTCCAGGGGCACAGGCAGGAGGTCTGTGGGCTCAAATGGTCCACGGACCACCAGCTCCTGGCCTCTGGAGGGAACGATAATAAGGTACATTCCTTCCAAGGGGTCACGGGAAATGTCGGACCCCCTTTCTTTCTAGGGCAAGGGGGAATGGTGTCAAGTTGCACCAGGGGAGGTTCAGGTTGGATGTTATTATATCGCTGGGGATGTTCAAGGCCAGGCTGGACAGGATGTGCAGCAACCTGGTCTAGTGGAAGCTGCCCCTGTCCATTGCAGGGGATGGAACTAGATAGGCTTTGAGGTCCCTTCCAACCCAAACCATTGTATGATTCTATGATGAGGGAAAAATTTCTTCACTGAAAGAGTGGTTAAGCATTGGAACAGGCTGCCCAGGGCAGTGGGGAGTTGCCGTTCCTGGAAGTGTTCAGAAAGCAAGTGGATAGGGCACTTGGCAATGTGGTTTAGTGGTCATGGTGGGATTAGGTCAAAGGTTGGACTTGATCTTGAAAGTCTTTTCCAGCCTTAAGGGTTCAGTGATTCTTTAAGAAATGTTTGGCCTCTCTGAAGAGGACTTTGGTTTTGGTTGTTGGACTGTGCCCAAATATTAATCATGCTAAGCTTCTACTCAGTCTTCTCTTCCTAATAAAATGAAAAAGGCAAATTTAATTTTGGTTCTGTATTTGGCTAATTAAATCTCTAGCTTGGCTCAGGGGGTTGAGTTCAACAAAACCACTGCTAAGCTGCCCTTCCTGGCTTTGTTTGGGTAGTGTATGGTCACGTTTGTTGCAGTAATGTTTGTGTGCAGCAGGAACCTGAGGCAGAGCTCTGTGAGTTCTCATACCTGTAACTCAGGCTTGCAGCTCACTGAGCACCATATGGGAGAAGCATCTGTCACAAAAAAGCAGTGTTCCAAACCCTTTGGAGTGGTTGCTAGGTAGGGAATGTGCCCAGTGTCTGTGTGACAGCATGGTTGGACCAAGTTCCTTCTGCTCAGAATAACTCTTAATGAACTGAGCAGATTTCTAGATGTGTTCTGGAATGATACAGCCAGAAAGGCAGCAGGAGGGTCTGAGGTCCCCTTCAGTGGTGCCGTTTCTTTAGATTGATTCCCTTACCTTAGGGGCTGTTCCTGCCTTGTGGCCTGGGAGTAGGACAGCTCCTCAGCTGAGTGTGGTGCCAGGGTGGTTGTGACTGCCCCATCCCTGGAAGTGTTCAAGGCCAGGTCAGATGGAGCTAAGAGCAACCTGGTCTAGTAAAAGGTGTCCCTGCCCATGGTAGGGGTTTGAACTGAATGAGCTTTAGCCAACCCAAACCATTCCATGATTCTGTGAAGTGCAGAGTGGAGCTGTGCCTGCCTGAGCAGAGCTGTGGGAAATCAGTTTGTTGCCCAACTGCCTTCATTGGTCCTGTTGTGGCTTGTGGGTGTAGTGGACACAGGACTGAAGGCACAAGTTTGCTCATGTCTCTCCTCTCTGCCAGCTCCTTGTCTGGAATCACTCCAGCCTGAGCCCTGTCCAGCAATACACAGAGCACCTGGCAGCAGTCAAAGCCATCGCCTGGTCTCCACACCAGCACGGGCTCCTGGCCTCGGGTGGGGGCACAGCTGACCGCTGCATCCGCTTCTGGAACACCCTCACAGGGCAGCCTCTGCAGTGCATCGACACCGGGTCCCAGGTGTGCAACCTGGCCTGGTCCAAACACGCCAACGAGCTGGTGAGTCCTTCCCTGTGCAGCTGCTGCCGAGCTGCCCCGTGTCGGGAAGCATGGCTGAGCATGAGCCACGTGTGTCCAAGTGGGCAAGGAGGCCGCGGGCATCCTGGCTTGTACCAGCAAGGGTGTGGCCAGCAGGACCAGGGCAGTGACCGTCCCCCTGTGCTGGGCACTGCTGAGGCACCTCAAGTGCTGGAGTCAGTTTTTGAGCCCTTCACAACGAGAAAGACACTGAGGGGCTGGAGCGTGTCCAGAGAAGGGAACAGAGCTGGGGAAGGGTCTGGAGCACCAGGAGCAGCTGAGGGAGCCGAGCGGCTCAGCCTGGAGGAAAGGAGGCTCAGGGGGGACCTTCTTGCCCTCAGACAGGAGGGTGGAGCCAGGTGGGATCCAGGCTCTTCTTCGAGGTCACAAGTGACAGAGCAAGAGGAAACGGCCTCAAGTTGCCCCAGGGGAGATTTAGATTGGATATTGGAAAAATTTCTTCATGGTGGTCAGGCACTAGGACGGGCTGCCCGGGGCAGTGGTGTAGTCACCATTCTTGGAAAGTGTTCAAAAAACATGGGGATATGGGTTAGTGGTGAACATGTCAGTGGTGCTGGGCTGATGGTTGGATGTTGAAGGTCTTTTCCAGCCTTAAAAATTCCATGATTCTATGATGCGTGTTCCCCTCTCCCCTTTCAGGTGAGCACCCATGGATACTCCCAGAACCAGATCCTCGTCTGGAAATACCCCTCGTTAACTCAAGTAGCAAAGCTCACGGGGCACTCCTATCGAGTCCTGTATCTGGTGAGTGATGGCCATGGCTCTGTAGCTGCTCACCTGGCTGCAGGTGTGCTCAGATGGGAACCAAAAGCAGCGGTGCCAGTGGCACCATAAGCTGCCTGGATGGGAATGTGAATACTCCCCATGAGCCGTGGAAAACTGTCTGGTTTCTGTGCCTGCAGGGCACTTTGATTTGCTGCAATGGAAATGTGAGGCTTTGTTAATGATAGCAAAGCCTGCCAAGCTCTCCTGAGGAAACATCTGAGTTTTCTTCTAAGGAAACTCTTCTGAGCCTGGAGAAGAGAAGGCTCCAGGGAGACCTTGTAGTGCCTAAAGAGGCTCCAGGAGAGCTGGAGAGGGACTTTGGATAAGGATCTGGAATAGCAGGACAAGGAGGAATGGCTTTAGACTCCCACAGGGCAGGGTTAGATGGGATATTGGAAAGAAATTCTTCCTGTGAGGGTGGTGAGGCCCTGGCACAGGTTGCCCAGAGCAGCTGTGGCTGCCCCTGGATCCTTGGAAGTGTCCAAGGCCAGGCTGGACAGGGCTGGGAGCACCCTGGGACAGTGGAAGGGAGTGGAACGAGATGAGCTTTAAGGTCTCTGCCAATCCAAACCATTCTGGGATTCTGTGATTTTATGAAACACAAGCTTCTCTCCTTGCTCCCAGAAGACTTTCACACCTCTTCACTGATGACTGCTGCCCAGGGAGGAATTTGCTGCTTCCAGCCCTCCTAATTTGTTATTAAACATTTGTTGCGGGTAATCCCGACTGATCTCCTATCTGCTGTTACTGTTACATGGGGCTGTCAGCAGTTCACAACAGAGCTGACAAATGCTGATGCTGTTTTGGGGGGTAGATCCCAATGTAAGCAACCAATACAGCCAGAAAATCCAGTCATATCATCTTCCTGCCTTCAGGCATGTTGATAATCCCGGGAGGAACAGCTTGGATTTCTTAGCACAAGTATCCTTTCCACAACACTCCCCCCATGTGTTCCATAGCTGCACCATAAGGTGTGAGTGCCCAAATTGCACCTGAGGCTGCATGAGGCACCTGGAAGTAGAGGTAGTTGGCTTCTCACCACCGAGTAGGAAGGAGAGTTAAATCTCTCCTGCATTCCAACAGAGACTTGTTTTCAGCCTGAGGAATGTGACAGATGCTAAAGGTTGTTGTCTTGTCCTTAGGCAATGTCCCCTGATGGGGAGGCCATTGTCACAGGAGCTGGAGACGAAACCTTGCGCTTCTGGAACGTCTTCAGTAAAACTCGCTCCACGAAGGTAAGGCCAGGCATGGGGGCAGCTGCCTGGGGGAGCTCAGGCCACGTTGGCTCTGCTCTGCTGCCTCCTCTCAGATCCCTTCCTGCAGATCAAGGCTGGGGCAGTGAAGGGTTCAGCTTTGCTGAGATTTAAGTAAAAGGTCGCCCTGTGTGCCCAAGGCAGGTGTGACACAATATCCCTCTCCAGGCTGGTCCAGGGCTGCTGAGCAGAGCAGCGTTTCAGGGGCCTCACTGAGCTGAGCCCGTGGGTGACAGCAGGCTGGGAGAACTGGGGGTGTCCAGCTTGGGGAAGAGAAGGCTCCAGGGAGACCTTAGAGCCCTTTGCAGGGCCTAAAGGGGCTCCAGGGGAGCTGGAGAGGGACTGGTGACAAGCGCCTGGAGGGACAGGACAAGGGGGAATGGCTTCCCACTGCCAGCGGGCCGGAATAGATGGGATATTGGGAAGGAATTGTTCCCTGTGAGGGTGATGAGGCCCTGGCACAGGGTGCCCAGAGCAGCTGTGGCTGCCCCATCCATAGAAGTGTCCAAGGCCAGGTTGGACGGGGCTTGGAGTAACCCATGGCAGGGTGTGGAACAAGGTGAACTTTAAGGTCCCTTGAAGCCCAAACCATTCAGTGATTCCCTCCCTCTTTACAAAACTGCTTAAAATGGGGGTTTGGATGAAAATGGGATCATGGATTCTGCCTGTGACAACTTGACATCACCAAAAGCAGTTTGTGCCTGATGCTCTGAGAGCTTTCCTGGGTGCCTGGCAGAGGGGTTTGGAGGAGGGGACTGGGGGGAGCTGGCATGGCTCCTGGGAGTCCCCCAGTTTCTTGCCTTCTCTGGCGTACAGCTGCCTGCAGAGCTCTGGGAATGGCACTCTGGCCTGCTGTGCCCTTTGTTACCATTTGGAAGAAGCCCATGGGAATATTTATGGTGTTGGACTTTGAGCTGGGATCATGCCCTGAGCTAGAGATAGCAGATTAAAAACAAACCAACCCAAAAGCACGTGAAGTAACAGCTGTTTACCCCCTGCTTTGTCTTCCCTTGTCAGGAGTCTGTATCTGTGCTCAACCTCTTCACCAGGATACGATAAACCCCCTCCCTGTGCCCCGGGAACCTACAGCCTGACATTCCAGGATCAGACCACTCCCTCGGCGTGCATGGACCCCCGGAGCCCAGCCAAGGGGAGGGAGAGCCGTGGGACCGGAGAAGGACCCAGCTCATTAAATATGTGCTTGTGACCCACAGGGCTGGGCAGTATTTGGGATGGGGTGGGGAGGGGAGGGAACTGCCAAAGGTTATTGGATTCATCGTTCATAAAGGGAAACGGGTACAAGAGAAATGTTAACCCAGCATCCTCCAGCTGTCCGGATGGTACTGGGGAGGACTCGTGTGACATGAACCATTGAGAATGGACTGAGGCCATCCCCACTGCCGTGGTGTCCCTCCTGTGAGAGAGGAGCATATCCTTGCTGCTGTGGGAAGGGGCTTGACGTGCTGCTCTGTGTCCTCGAGTGACGCCTCTGGAGGCAGGAGCCAGCCAGACTGGTGCAGTACAGCTGGTGCGAGGGGCGCAGCTCCAGGCTGGGCATCTAAGGGCTTTGTTCATAGCCTGGCATCCCCATTCCAGGAAAAAACTGGAGAACTGCCTATTTTCCTTTTTTTTTTCTTTATTTCCCCCCCAGACAGGTACTGTAGTACTTGACATGATCATTCCCATAAGACAGCTTGATTTTTTTGGCATGCTTGACAGCTGCCTCCGAACAAATACACTCTGGGGCTCTAGACTTTGGAGGAGACTTGAAAAAGCTTCACCTCTAAGGGAACAGATTCGGGAAGTTCTGCAGTTGCTGGTTCTTGTTCTGGGCTGATCCTGGGAGTTACCAGAGAGGAGAAGCAAGGACTTTATAAAAAAAGAAACCCACCCAACCACATGAGCATGTGGAGCTTCCTTTGGTGCCACAGGGTGGGTGCCTTGCTCTGGAGTCTACCTGAGGCCAAAAGCAGTTGGGATGTGTTTGAGAACAAAAACAAATCCTGAAGATCTGATTTTTGGGATGAGCAGGGCCTCTTCTGGCTGAAAGAGGGGTTCTCCTGAAGCAGGGCTGCAGTGTTGCTTTTTTGTTATCTCCAAGTCCGAGCCAGGGCCCTGCTGTTGGGTTTTGGTTTGTGTTTTGGGGTTTTTAGGTTGTATGGGATGAGAGTTCTGGCTGGTGTTGGAGCCTATGGGGTGTAACACAAATTCTCAGTGTGTGTGTGGTGCTTTTAATTTAAGAGAAGCTGTGAGGTTGCACAGCCTGTTCCATCTGACCTGTGCCTGTGCCTGCCTGGGCCTTGCCTGCCTCCTGCCCTCTCCCAGCATTGCTTCCTGTTCCCATGTGGAATTTCCTGGCTGTGTATATAGACTTGTCCTCTCTCTGTAGATTGCATAGGTAATACTTTCTCTTTTGTTTTTTTCTTTGTTGTTTTGTCTCCTCTCCCTTCTTTCCCTCAAACCAGGCAGTAGGACTATGACTGCCTGTCCCCAGTACCACCAGTATCCTTAGGGTGAGCCAAGGTGTGGGAAGGCCGGTACAGCCTGTTCACCACAGCCTTGACCACTTGTGCCATCACACCAGTGCCTGGATTGGGCTGTTGGTGCTGCACCTGGGTCACACGTACTGGGAGTCACTGGTGAGGAGCTGGTGTGCTGGGAGCCCCCTGGCAACTCCAAGTCTCCCAGGCCCACAGGCCACTTCGTCATCTCACAGTCTCACTTGACACCAAAGTGGAATTTCCATGGAATTTCTGAAACACAGTTTGAGCACAACTACTTTAGTGCAGCTCTGGTCGTGGGACTTGAGGCATGGTTTGAAGTCACCCCCCGGCCCATCTTGTGTTGTTTGTTCCGCTCATGGGCACTGTTCCACATCACCATGGGTTGGGAGCACCCAAAGCACCCAGGAGGTGTTAAATTGAGTTGGATCATTAAGTTGGGGAATGGGTTTGAAGCGAAGGGCCACCTGCAGTGAAAGGTGATCTGTTGTGGGTGTCGTCACCTGGGGGAAGGGCTGTTCAGAGGGGCTGGGGAGGTTGGTGGCTGTGCTGTGGATTTTCCTGTTGCAGACTGCCTCCTGCTAAATAGCACTGTGCAGACCCCCAGGACACACTGCTTTCTCCTCTGGGAAGGCATAGGTGCTTGGGCTGGGGGCATGCAGGAAGGAGACAGGCACCCAGCTGGAGGGCAGAGTGAGTGTGGTGATGATTGGGCTCCCCGGTGCCCTAGGGCTCTGCAGGAGTGGATTTGCTCCTCACCCTGTGATGTGGGCACTTCCTCAAGGAGTCCCAGAAGCTGCTGGGGGGAGCAGCAGTGCTCTGGGTGGGCACTGCCAGGTGGGCACTGCAGCCACTGCCCAGTGCTCCCAGCTGCAGAGCAGGGACAGCTCCTCATTGCTCTGTCCCAGCATTGTCCCCTCTTGCCAAGGACTTTCCCAAACTACATCTTGTGTCTACATCTCGCTTTTCTCTCTCTCTCTGCCTTGGAAGCAGGTTGGCTCATGGTGGCTTCTCTTACTGCACGTGGCAGGGAGGCTGGTGATTCCCAGGCCAGGGCTGTTCTGTGGCCACACGCGTTGGTGACAGAGCATGGCAAGAACAGGCTGCTCACCTTCACCTGGCTGTCAGAGCCCAGTACAGCCACCTTCTCTGCCCCACTGCCGGCTGCCAGGCAGGAGCTCCCAGTTGTATCCGTGTGGAGATGGGTTTGTGCAGGTGTCTCAGGATGATACTGTCACTGTCACTGGCTGCGGGTTCAGTAGGGAAAAGGGCAGAGCTGAGGTGATGTGTCAGTATGTGTGACCCGTGGGCACCGACCCGGGCACAGGGTGCTCCCAGAGCTGGGTGACAGAGTCTGCGGCCTCCTGGCATCGTTGTATCCCAGGTGTCATGTGATGGAAAACAAACATGGAGCGCGCTGTAACTTTCCATGTAAAGCAATTGAACTGGCATTAAACAGGTTGTGAATTTATTGGGATTGGGCTCCATGGCTCTGCTTTACTTCTCCCCAGAGAAGGGTGCAGCAAGTCCCCGGGGTCCCCACCCCACCTCTGCAGGTACCAACTTTCTTGGTGCAGCTCTCACCTGAGGTTTATTGCTCCCAGCTTCCCGCTCCTGTTTGCTTTCCTGCTGCTGGGAAAGGGCACAGTTGCCCCCTCCCTGCCCTGCCCTGTGCCCATTGGCACAGCAGGAAGGAGGAAAAGGGGCCCCTGGCCTGGCACAGCCCCTCCTTGTTGTGGGGCAGTTGCCAGGGGATGGCTGCAGTGAGGCTGGGGGTGCAGAGCCCCTCGGTCCCGCAGGCCCTCGAGTCAGGAGTCCTGCTGTCCCCATGCAGCTGGGACCGTCACATGGGGGGGCACCTCCTCCCTGGGCACTGGAGCACCCTGGACAGGGGCACCTCTCCAGTGGGGTGCAGCCGTGTGCCCCCACACCTGTGCCTTGTTCCAGCCCATGGAACCCTAGCAGCTCCCTCCCCTCGGTGACTAGTGTCTCATGCTCTGGGGACCAGGCCTGCTGCTGGAAACCTCCTGGGCTGGGTGGTGTGGGGCAGAGCTGGTCCATGGGGCTGAGCAGCAGGATGAGGAGGGGAAGGATCCCTGACCTTGGCATCACCCACTGCTGCTGCCCCAGGCACGGAGCTGAGCTGTGGGTCTGGGGAAGAGATGGCCCAGGAAATGGCACAGAGTGGAACAAGCCCCAGGGCCCCTTGACTGACCCAGAATGGGATTAAGCTCCAGCGCTTTGGACTGGGTGCAGGTCCTGCTGTGCCCCCAGCTCTGCTCCCACCCCCAGCTTATGCTCAGAACCTGTGGGACCCCATTGTCCCCACCGTGTACCTGAGACCCTGCACCTGCTGGAACCCCTTCCTCTGGCAGGTGAGCCCTGTCCTAGGGAAGGAACAGGGTAAAGCCAAGCCTTGGGGCTCCCTGGTGCACCCCCACTGCCCCCCATTGTCACCAGCAGCCAGAGCCCCAGGGGACTGCTCAGGGTCTCCTGCTGCTCCCCGGACCCCTGGGACATCAGCACCCGGAGCTGCCTCCCCACACCAGTCAGAGTCAAAGCCCCTGGTCCTGCTGTGTCCTGGTCTGTTCTGAGGAGCAGGGGGTGTGTGATGGGGGACTGGTTCATGCTCATCCTGTGGCATCTGGCCCAGCACATAGTAAGTATTAATACAATACAGATTTTATTAATCTTTA
>VZRS01000298.1:14402-41854 GCA_013398055.1 Ifrita kowaldi | reverse complement strand
TGGCCGCGGCCGTGCGGACGCTGCCGCCGGCGCCGGGCACGGAGCCGCCGCTGGCCGTGCTGCCCAGCAGGTGCCACAGCACGGGCAGCACCTTCTGCTCCACGGCGCTCGGCTTCCGCGGGTACAGCTCCGGCACCAGCTCTGCAGGGCAGCAAGCAGGGCGTCAGCATAAAGCATTAATAAAATTACAGGTTAGATGTGATCCCCAGCTCTGAGAGGGGTTTCAATCATCTCCTCAAACTGCTGCTGTACACGAGAGTTTGCTGTTGCAACATTGTCAGCTCCCACAAAAAATATCACATTTTCCTCCTTTTATCCTCTCCCAGAAGTTTACACAGTAGCAGCAGTGCTGCTGATAATTACACTTTTCCATTAAACTAAAAAACTAAAACAAATAAAGGGGATTTTTGGTGGGGTTTTGTTTCAGTTAGGATTCTCATAAGGACCTTTATTTCTCACAGTGCAAAGTCTGGTATTTCCAATTTCCCCTCTATCTCACAAATAAGCAATAGGTATTTAAGAAAAAAAGCAGCCTTATGCTGTAAATACAGAATCATAGAATGATGGAATATCCTGAGCTGGAAGGGACCCACAAGGATCATGAGTCCAGCTCCTGGCCCTGCACACATATACATAAAATATATGTAAAAAATAAATATATACATTTATAAGATGAAATATTTTCCCTACTTGGACAATTAAACCACTGAATCATTCCTGTTGGAATAGATCCTCAAGCATGAATTCAGTGTTTCATTAGCAAATGCCAGAACAGCCTCTTCTGATGTATAATATAAACCACTCCAAAACTCCCAGCAAGAGAGGGACTGTTTAAAGGCTGTATAACACCCTCAGAAAGCATAAATTTAGGGATATTTCAAGAACAGCCTGTCCATTGTGTTATTGAGTTCCATTTTACACAGAACTGCTCTGAATGCGAGCCAAGGAACATGTTTGGTTCAAGCTTATTTTCCATAAAGACATTCCTTGTTCACTTAAAACATGGAAATTCAGCCCTTCTCAAGGAATTCCTGGCTGGGAGGGTGGGGAGGGGCTGGGCTGGAATTCCCAGAGCAGCTGTGGCTGCCCCTGGATCTCTGGCAGTGCCCAAGGCCAGGCTGGACATTGGGGCTTGGAGCAGCCTGGGACAGTGGGAGGTGTCCCTGCCATGGCAGGGGTGGCACGGGGGGGGGTTTGAGCTCCCTTCCCACCCAAACCAGTCTGGGATCCTGGCAGGAGCATGAGGGAATGAGCACTGGGAGAGGAAATGCAGTGCCATGTTAAAATTATTATATGCTTAAGGTGTTTATAAATGTTAACCCCTAAGGTATTCAGTTATATAAGGTATTTAAATTTAAATTAAATCCTTAATATATCTATAAATATTTATAAATTCCAGGTGTTTATAGATCTTCCAGCTGACTATATAATACTAATAACTATCCCTTGTTTTGTCAGCAACAGCTCCAATTTGCATTAAAGAGCTGAAATGTGACAACTGCTGCACAACCTCCTGAGACAGAAGGGAAGGTACAGAGCCACCTCCACCTTGCAATTAATTTCCCTAATTAAGGTGGTACCCAACCAACCAACCAAGCAAAGGAAAACAGCACTTTACCAGCCAGCTTTTCTGTCAGGTCCTGCTTTGCTTTTCCACTCAGGAACTGGGCTTTTGTGCAGAGTGGCTGCAGGAGCAGGGAGTTGTCTACAGGCAAAGAGCAGAACACATTAAATTTGTAAATGGGAAATTAAATTATCTGGAAATAAACACAATGTGGGAAAAGGTAAAGAAGAATCTTACTTATATTAAGTTCAAAAATCACAATGATAAATTTAAAGGCATAAAAACATATTCTTAAAAGAATCCTGGAATGGTTTAGGTTGGAAGGGACCTTACAGCCCATCCAGTGCCACCCTCCTGCCATGGCAGGGACACCTCCCACTGTCCCAGGCTGCTCCAAGCCCCAATGTCCAACCTGGCCTTGGACATTCCAGGGATCCAGGGGCAGCCACAGCTGGTCTGGGCACCCTGTGCACCTTCACCATAAAAATCTGCTATGGAAAAATGGCCAAAGCACAACTGAGCAGTATCAGGGTGATTTGTGTGGTTTAAAAAGGGTGAGAATAAACCTAATGGTTTTTACACAGTGTAACAACTCTGTGACACTCTTGGAAAGAGTAACACTTTCAATTTACTACTTAATCGCCACAACTAAACCTGTTCCAAATTAAGAGAGAACAAATTGCTTACCTAAGTGTTGACACAGAGCCTGGATAACATTTGTGGCAGCTGCATAAATCCCTGGATTTTTGGAGTTGAGGTTGTTGTCCACTATGGCAGGAATTAACATGTTGATCACAGGTGATAAATTGTCTTTGAGCAGGGGAATCATCTTGTGCATGGCCTCCAAAGCCACCTGGTTCACTTTGCTGTTGGAGTCGTGTAAGCGAGGCTTGAAAGCATCAAAGATCTGGAAAAGCATCCAAAGAGCACTCATGGAACTGGGAATCAGTGCTTGAGGGGCAAAGCTCATTACCTGCTTTATTGTTACACCCCAATTGTCCATCTCAGCAATTGATGGCTCTGATATCACCAGGGGTTGGAAATAGATGGTCTGTAAGGTCCCTTCCAACCCAAACCACCCTGGGATTCTGGGATGTGCAAATACCTGTGATCCTTTTCTGAGCAGGTCAAGCAACATTTGCTATTTCAAGCCCGTGCATTATTCAACCACATCTCACCTCATCTGCTCTGAGTCCCTGCAGAGCAATGCACTCCAGGCACAGTAACTCTCACTGTGACTCACATTTCCTGCAAGCCAGTATTTTTAGGGAGACATGGTTCTGTTCAGCACAGGGAATGTTTGAAAGGTTTCAAACCCATTCACAGTTTGGATACCAGGAAGTATTGATTGAACAGCAGAGTTCCATCATTCCACACAAAGACATGACACTGCTGCAGGACAAGCTTGGGTTTCCTTTCATTGTATCTATCTTTACTTCACACCTGCTGGACCTCTTCTTTCTCCTACAGAACCCCCTTTCCTATTGGACAGGATCCTCATCCTGAGCTTTAGCACAATAAAGACTTTCTTCACCTTCTCCCACACAAAAACTTGTAACTACTTCAGACAGTTTTTCAGTTCCTGATTAATCCTTTCTGCTTTTTTTACAACTATTCCACTATTTTGATACTTACCCAAGAGTGGCATGACAAACAGTACACAGGATTCCAGAAATCATGGAATCACAGACTTGTTGGGATGGGAAGGGATGTTAAAGCCCATCCAGTGCCATCATCAGGGACACCTTCCTCTATCCCAGGTGGCTGCAAGCCCTGCCCAAGCTGGCCTTGGACACTTCCAGGGATCCAGAGGCAGCCACAGCTTCTCTGGGCAGTAGTCCAAAAGTGCTCTCTCTGAGTGAAACCTTCCATGTTTCCCTCCTATTCCCTTCCTTTCCTCCCTTAGTGCCTCCCACAGACCCCCCTGCTCCTCAAGGCTCTCTGTTAATCATCCTCATTCCAAGAGGGACCAAGACTTCTACAGAAAACTTTGTGACCCGGCTCTGAATCCCTTTGAATTCCAGCCTTTCCCTGGAGCTACCTTGACGACGTTGGCCAGCACCAGGGCTGGGTTGCTCTCCGTGTCTGCCAGCAGCTGCCGCACGCCGCCCATGCGCTCCCGGAAGTCTTTGGCGTTCAGGGACCCGATGATGTCCCTGACATATTCCTCACTTTCCAGGGCACTGCGAGGAGCTGCTCTCCTTGGGGCTTCCTGGGCCTCTGTGCTGTCCCTGTGGGAAAGGGTANATCTGGTTCAAACCCTTCTAGATTCAAACTCTTCCCAGAGTGTTGGCAATTTTTTCCATGGACAGAGGTCAAAATAAGTGTTGTCCAGGGGGGATAAATCTCTGAAAACGGGCAGAGGAATATCCCCTGCACTTTGGATACCAACAAAAGGGGAATGTTATTCCATGAGCCACGTTGGAGCAGGAGGCTCATCCCAGACATTCTCTTCCCATCTAAGTGCAAGTACCAGAAGTAAACAGAAACTTTCACCTTCAACGTGGTGAATTAAAAATAAATCACCTAACAGCAATCATTCCCAAAGTCTTATATTCATTCTGCTCCAAATGCAGCTGGTTTTGTGACCAGTAACAATTGGGAATTTCCCTCACATCAATGGGTCACAACACCCCCAAAACTTACTGCAGTTTAATTCTTTATTCTCAAAGCACTTGAAAGACTGACCCCAGACCAGGTGTTACCTGAGCAACGTGCCATGCTGAAGTGGAAACCCAACAGCTCTTCCTAGAATATTTATAAACAAATTTCCTCTGGCACCTGATGTCATTAGAGAGTCATGGAAAGAATTCTAAAACCTGTGAAATCACCTCTCTGTCCAGGTAAGTATTTACAGACCATCCAGGCAGAGTCACCACCTCGCTCCTAATTCCTGAACACAAGGCTTGGGTGGGGAATGGAATAAGCAACCAAAATTTGTCAGTACATGTAGAATCAGTTATTATTTTGACTTGTGGAGGGTGTGTTAAAGAAATCTGGTCCTGAACCGGTCACTCTGTTTAAGAGTTTCTCTGGAACAGGTCAAGACCTTCCTTTGCCTTCAGGGATGTTTAACTTTCACAGCCCTGTGTGGCTGTTTCTGTGCTCCCTCCTTGGCCAGGTTCCTCCCAGGATAAGCACTGGAGCTCATTACCTGTCTGGGATGTTGGGAGCATCTCTGCAAGTAGAGGACAGCCTCAAGTGTCCAACATTTCCAGTCTGGGAACGCCTTCCTTTGGCTGAGGGTGTATCCAAGGGCATCTCCCCCAGGCCCTGCACAAAGGTACAGCAGGAATTCATGGAACAAGGGAATCACAGGGAATTCATGTGGCTGCAGTGCTGGAATTGTCTACACCCAGCAGCCCCCAGGACACCTCCACCTGCCCCAGGGTTACACAAGAGCTTTCCCACACACCTTCTCTCGGAGGCTGCCAACAGCTTCCTTAATGTAAGGCAAATCCTTGGCTGGCACGAACTTCTCCAGGGTTTTATCGAAGTCAGGGTGAGCCATCATGCTGAAGAGCATCCTCCGCCCGTAGAACCTGCAGGGAGAGCACCAGGACATCCAGGAACAGGGACTGGCTTTGTCACTGGGTCACTACAGGTGTGTCCTTCCAAAATGGAAAGGTGCAGGGAGATTGTGTCCAGGGAAGGGAATGGAGCTGGGAAGGGGCTGGAGCAGCTGAGGGAGCTGGGAAAGGGGCTCAGCCTGGAGAAAAGGAGGCTCAGGGGGGACCTTGTGGCTCTGCACAACTCCCTGACAGGAGGGGGCAGCCGGGGGGGGTCGGGCTCTGCTCCCAGGGAACAGGGACAGGAGGAGAGGGAACGGCCTCAGGCTGGGCCAGGGGAGGCTCAGGGTGGGAGATCAGCAGGAATTTCCCCATGGAAAGGGTGCTCAGGCCTTGGCAGGGGCTGCCCAGGGAGGTTTGGAGTCCGCAGTCACCGTTACTGGAGGTCTTTTCCAACCTCAGTGATTCCACGACTCTAAGATTGCTGCTGACATGAGTAACCAGACCCCCTTCCACCCTCCCCCAGAGGATGTGCTCAAGGATCACTATTTAATTAACTGACCAAATTAATGAGAACAGCCTTCCACTTCTGCTGGCTTTAACCAGGATGCTCCAGCCTTGTCAGCCAGACATGGATCAGATCCAAGTGTGGGTCCCAGAGCCAGCATTCCCTCTGTGGCTGCATGTCCTCTGTGCCCAGCAGGCACATCCTGTGAGCCCCTCTCCTCCCTGCAGCCAGGGTGTGTGGGAGGTATCCAGGTAATTCCTGCCACATGCACTATCCCGACAGTGCTGGGATAACAGCTGGACTCAAAGCTTTGTTTGGAAGGGACCTTAAACCCCATCCAGTGCCAGCTCTGCCGTGGGTAGGGACACCTCCCACTGTCCCAGGCTGCTCCAGGCCTCCTCCAACCCTTAATGATCCCCAGGGTGTTCTCCATCCTATCGGATCCTGTCCTGCAGGGCACACCCCCAGAGGCAGCTGGAAGGTGTTCCCTGAGGGAATACTCACCGGGTTTGCTGGGAGCTGTCCTGGGCAAAGCGGGCTATGGCAGGGAGCAGCCGGTCAGCCACGGGCTTGGCTCCGGCCAGGATGCGCTCCGGGCCCATGCGCTCCACGATGTCCCCGAGGTGCTGGGCCGTGCACCTCCTCACGGCTGAGTGCAGGTGGCTGCGGAGGGAAACAGGGCTGAGGGCCAGCCCCTCGAGGGGCTGCTCACAGCATTCACCTGCCCTACCAAACAAAACCTTGGAACCGCGGGATCCTGAATGGTTGGGCTGGGAGGGACCTCCAAGCCCATCCCGTTCCACCCCGTGCCATGGGCGGGGACACTTTCCACTACCTTTATTCTTGTTGGACATAGGCAGGGGGATTTTAGAATTTCAATTCTAGTTTTCCTCTAAATAATTTTATTTAACAAAGCACACGATTGTTCTTTCAATGAGCTCTAAGAAAAACCAGGCCCTGTGCTCGGAAACACATCCTGGGGACTTGACATCACTGTAAAATTGACTAAAGCAGTGTTCAATCGACTTCTAAAGCCCCTGCAGGAGTCTCATGATCCCTGTTTTGTACAAAATAAACACTTGTGCTGATGCAAAGGAGAAAACAGCCAGAATCAGCTTTCAAACTCATGCAGCAAACGACCCTTTTATCTAAATCCTGCTGCCCCTGCTGATCCCACTTGTGTTCCAGAACACAATCCTGCAAACTCTAACGTCTCCAATTTTATACTTGCATTAAAAATCCTACTTTGAGGACAGTTTGTAACTCCTGCTGCACTTTCAAGGGGAAAACAGTAATTGTGAGGCTGAAAGACCTCATGCCATGAAGCAAACAAACCCCTGCTTCCCAGGAAAGCCCCTGCTCATGGAAACAGCTGGAAAACATTTGTGTGCACATAACACCTTAAACACAGTTCCTACAGAAAAGGAACAGGATTTTTAAATTCCTGAAGTAAAATCACTCTCAGCTCTGTCCCTGGAATCATGCTCTTGGATCATGTCTCTCATCACAGACTGGTTTGGGTTGGGAAGGGACCTCAAAGCTCATCTTATTCCAACCCCTGCCATGGGCAGGGACACCTCCCACTGGAATTATTCTTGTTGGTAAAGTCAAAACCAGCTTTGGAGCTGACGAAGAATCAGTATTTCTGTCTAGTCAGGGTTGCCAGCATTAACAGTCATGATCACAGCAGGCTGGAAAGGAGCTGAGCAGAAACCAGGTACATTTTAAGAGGACTCACAAATTATAAGTGCCACCATAATTGAAGGTTTATGTTGTGGTGAATTTAAGCAACTCAGCCCAATTTAGAGAGAACATCCCCTGTGAAATTGCAGTTGTGTCAAACAACCCTTTTCACTTCCTAGTGAGACACAAATTCCCCCTTTGAAGGGTAATTCCGTATTCCTGGTCACAGCCTCTCCAGCTGGAGCTGCCCTGTGCTCCAGGAGCTTTCCTGCTGACAGGCCAGAGTTTCCTAAAGCCAGGCCTAGACAAGCTGCACCTTTAGGCCATGCCCTGATGTGTTACCCATTAAAAACATATTGTACTCCATGAGTTAGGAAAGTCTGAGCTGTGAACAGATCAATCTGTGCACAAATGCTGTATTCAGCCTCACAGCTCAATTCTGCTGCCTTGAGAGAGCAGAAAGCCTATACAAATTCACAAACTGGAGGGAGAAAATCCTTACAGAAAACCCCTCAGGAGGTGAGCTTGAATCTGCCAGGGAAGGTGGGGAGGTCTGACATAGACAATTCTGGCCAGGAGGGCCAAGGGTCTCTGAAGCCAAGAGGGGAGAACCCAAACAGGGCACTTCCCTTGCCTGAATAAAAGCCAGGGGCAGTTGCTGCCTGCTGCTCCTAAATTCACAAAATCATGGAATCAGCCTGGTTTGGGTTGGGAGGGACCATAAATCCATGGGCAGGGACACCTTCCACTGTCCCAGGGTGCTCCAAGCCCCCTGTCCAGCCTGGCCTTGGACACTTCCAGGGATGGGGCGTCCATCCCAAGTCAGTTTGAATCCCAGGAATTCGTAAAGAAATCCCAAGGCTGATTTGTGCCTTTCAGTTTAAAGACCAGGAAACTGCAGTACAGCTGTCAGGAGACAGAATCCATGTATCCCACACCAAGCAGCTTCCAGGGAAACAAAAGAGGAGAGAGAACATTTTGAATCAAGACTAACTCTGAGGATTGGAGCTGTGCAGGAAATTTGTGGAGGGATTTCCAATGGAGCACCTGAAATGTGTCACAAAGGGAAATGTAGCCTGGGAAATGTCACCAAGGGGGGCAGAGAAGAGAGGGGGGGTGCACCCAGCTCAGATGTGGTGAGTAGTGAATGAGGATGGAAAAGGAAAACAGACTGAACAGGGCCAGGGAAAGAAGGGAATTAACTCCAGAAAAGAATGGCCAGCAGCACTGAGAAAGAAAGTAAAAGGCAGACACAGAGGCTCAGGCTAGAGAGGAACAGGACATCGAGCAAGATAGATGCAGCTAGAGAATTGTAAGTTATAAATCAGTTTTCTGAACAAAGAAGGGTGCTGAAAACTGGACAAGACAGGACTTGATTGAAGAGCAAAGGAGGAAAAGAAAGAACATTATGTCAGCTTTAGCAGGCAAAGCAAAACAGCAGCTCCCCAAGAATATACAGGAACAGCAAATAAAATTACTGAAGTGGTGCCAAACAGCCAGAAAATACACAAAGCTCCAAAATCAACAGCCAGCCTCTTACACAATGCACAGAAAGGAACAGAAGGGCTTTAATTTAATTTATGCCAACAAACATTGCCCTGGGTAGAGGTTTAGCAGAGCTGATTTACTGGATTTTCAAATTTCTATCTACTGTACTCGGATTTGATGTTAAAAAGCCTACATTTGATAAAGGTACTCTATTCACAATATTCTTTATAAAGTCTTTATAGGAATTACCTTTGCCCTCCATTTATAAGAGAACAAAGTGCACGTGCTGGAGTCACATTATTAACCATGGCCTTCAGTGCCTTGTCTACCTCTTCCCTTATAAAAGTGTTGGATTCCCCAGCTTTGTGCAAAAGGACTTTTACTGCATTATCTAGTTCTTGATCCATGCTCTTTTTCAGGTGGGTGAACAAATCCCCTAAACAGACCACAGCAGCTCGAGAAACACCTGAGCGTAAATTCTTGACCTGCACACAGGAAAAACCCAAAAAACAATGAATAATGTTTATCAAATAGACTTTAAAATAAATATTCATGTTTCCCCTTTGTCATTTTTAAGTAACATTACAAGCAACTGAGAAACACATTTCTAACTTGATTCACAATGGGTGAGAATTAAAATACACACTCATAAAAATGTTATTAAGTTACAATCTACATTTTCTCAGTCTCTGAGTCTCAAATCATCCTTGAGACCACCCAGTTGAGGAAAACTCACCACAGGTGAGCATAAATCACTTCAGAGAGCTATAAAATACATATATACACACAAAGAGCCAGTGGAATATTCTGATAGGAAAATTCAACCTCTTGAGCCACAGCCAAAGTTGTTTCGTGGAGCTTTGCAGTCAGAATAGGGGCATGGTAGGCAGACAAGCACCTGACAAAGTTCAGACCTTCAATTTTCTTCTCCCTGTGTGAAAAAAAAATAATTCAAATTCCATCCATCTGAAAATTTCCATTAAAATTAATTAAAGTGTGGAATTCTAAGGAATCAAACAGCAAACAAATCAGATAGTAAAGTAAAACAATGAGAAATAATTCCAGAATGGTTTGGGTGGGAAGGGACCCCAAAGCCCATCCAGTGCCACCCCTGCCGTGGCAGGGACACCTCCCACTGTCCCAGGCTGCTCCCAGCCCCAATGTCCAGCCTGGCCTTGGGCACTGCCAGGGATCCAGGGGCAGCCACAGCTGCTCTGGGCACCCTGTGCCAGGGCCTGCCCACCCTCCCAGCCAGGAAATAATGCAGGAAACTCTTTCCAAGCAAGTCTCCCTTTTCCTGTGGGATGTTTTAGCCCAGCAGCCTCTCAGCTGTGTCCCACAGTTCTGTTCCCAGTGGCAATTAAAGGATCTGTTTCTTTCCCCAAACTGAAGGCAGCAGCTCTGTAACCACATTCCAAAGTTTGGGTGCACCAAGGAGATGCTTTTATTCCAACAAAACACCAAGGACGAGCTTCTATTCCACACAGAGCACCAGGAAGGAGCTTCTACTCCACACAGAGCACCAAGGACATGCTGCTAATTCCACGCAAAGCACCAGGAAGGTGTTGGTGGGGCCTCTCCAGTCCCTAAACTCAGACCCTCCAGGTCCCTGTACATGAGGGCTGAGAACTGGGCCTTCAGACTTTGTTTAATCTCAAATCAGACTGAACTCCCCCATTTTCCTCCTCTCTCACCCGCAGCCCCCCCAGGCTATTTCTGACACCGCGCCCATTTCGCTGCGTTCTACAGAGATCCTCCCGCTGCCCGCCGTGCCCAGGCCCCCGTGCACGCACCAGTCCTGGTCAGCCAGCAGTGCCAGCGCCTCTGCCAGCGCCGACTCGGGCCTGGGGAAGGGCTGCAGCTCGGCGGGGTCCAGCACCTCGGGGCTCTGCGTCGCCAGCGGCTCCCGGCAGCGGCCCCGCGGCGCCGGGCACGGCTCCTCTGCGGGGAACGGGAACGGAGCGTCAGCGGCGCTGCAGCAGCCGGGGCAGGCACACAGAGCCACACCCAGGTGCAAAATGCTACCGCAGGAAACGGGTTTGCCAAAGGACACAGATCCCACTATGGTTTGGAAGGATCTTAAAGGCCACCCAGTGCCAACCCTGCCGTGGCAGGGACGGCCCTGTGCAGCCTGGCCTTGGACACTGCCAGGGATGGGGAAGCCTCCATCACTCAGCGTTTCATTCATGTAAATTCGATTTTGCACACAACCTTCACTTCTAAGGGTCACAAACACAAAGGTAGCGGTTGTTTAACGTAAAAGCAGATGCACAATGTGCTAAAACTACATCACAAACCTTGAAGAGACACTTGAGAAATTCTGGAGACCTTTAAGCACCATCAGTAGGAGCTCTTACTCTTAATATTTTTCAGTGCCAAAATGTACCCAGAAAAGGTTTTTTGGGGACAGCAGGGACTCAGCTTGCTGTTAATGCATTGTGTCATTTCAGATCCTGATCAAACAAAAACCCTCTAAGGGTTCATGAATCTCCCTAACAGATTCTAGATGAAAAATGATCAACTGAATCCCCAATGAGGAATTAAATCCCCTCCAGCCCCAACCCCACAGTACTGATCTTCCAGAGCACCTCAGGACTGTCCAGTGCACAAATAAATTGTATTTTGGCACTGTCCCACTCCACCTACCCAAATATTTTAAGACTTTACTGTCCCAGCTTACCAGAATCTAGCAAGGATGAACACTTTGACCTCTTCAAACTGGATGTTCTTTTCAGGGAAGGGTTCAAGGCCACGTTGTCTAAGGACAAAGATCCGTTTCTTCGTGATGTCAATAAATCCCCACAGAAATTAAACCCTAGGAAAGAAGGAAATGTCCAAACTACAATAAAACCCATTAGAACTAAGTTAAAAACCAGTACTTCCAGCCTTAATTCCCATTTCAGCAGCATTGAACAGGGAATATTCATTTAAGACAAACCCTCATCCTCACTTTCTGCTGTGAGTTTCTCTGGTTCACTCATACTCAGTCTAATCCTTTCCCAAGGGTTTTCTTCCTTCCCTTCCAAGTCTTTGACTTCCTGCTGCTCTTTATGGTTGTGCTCTTTGTCTTCTTTCCTCTTCCTCCTCAGCTTCTCCTGAGCAGATTTGGACAAGGTCACTTTTATCTGCAAAAAAATTCATGCAAAAGTTAGCCCAGAACTGATTCCCCAGTTCCTGATGCTGGCCAAGGTCAGCACGGAAAATCAGGATTTTCTCTGATCTGACCCTTCTCTCTCGTGTTTCTGACACTTTTTGTGCCTCAGGAAAGCTCAGCCACATTTAATACATTCCCCCATTTCCTCCTTTGATTTGATCCCTCCAAGGGTTCACATCTTCAGTGGAAATCAGAAAATTAAGACACTGTTAATCATTAACTTCAAGTTTTAGTATTCTTCAAATGTTATTCGAAAGGCTTGCAGAAAGAGTTTAATCTCAATTTTTTTTTTACTTCGTATCACACTTCACTCAGACAAATCTTGCTCCATTTCCATTTGTAAATAGTATTTAACAAACAGCACCACTCCTCAGGAAACCAGGTTATGGGCAGATATTCAGGAAGGTTTTAAGAAAAATTTAGGAAAGGAGCTGGATTAATTCACCCCTGGGGAAAACAAGACCTGATCCAACCCAGCCAAGCCCTCCTTCCACATCTGCACGTGCTATGGGAGTCAGAGAGGGCATTTTCCAGCTCCACTCCCTCCTGCAGCCCTTCTCCAGGGATTTCTGAGCGTGGTGGGAAGCTCCTGGCACATCCATTTGCCATCCAGGTGGCACCAAGAGGACAAGCCAGGAGCAGCAGCTCGATGGCATTGGCTGTTCCAACCAAACTCCTGTTGCCCCAGCAGAGGGAGTGTGGCTGTGCTGGGCTGGATTCACCCCCACAAGCCCAGGATGAGAGGGCACCCAGCTGGCAGCTCTTACCTCTCCCTCATTCTCTGCACGGCAATGGGAATGGGAATGGGAAGCGCTGTTCTGCTGGAAGCTTCTCCCTGGGACTGCCTCAGCTCCCTCCCTGGCAGCCTGGTCATCCCCATTGGTCATGGGAGCTCGGGCAGGAGGGCTCCCAAAAACACCTGGAGGGCAGAACATGAGGTCACAGACTGGTTTGGGATGGAAGGGACATTAAACCATCTCATTCCAGGGATGGAATTGTCTATCCAGGAACTGCAGCACTTTCATGCATAACTCTTTGTATTCCCATTAAACTGGGGATTGTGAACAACCCACAACATTGTACACTGTATTTGTTCTTTTCCCACTCCAAAAAGGCACATTTTCCCTCATTTCATAACTCAAAGAGCTACAGGAGAGGATTTTGGGTCTGTAGTACCTTTACCAACAACAACAACATCTTCAGATGTGAAGTCCAGCTCGTTCTTCGGTGCAAAAGCAGACACTGACTCTGCAGGGCCTGAAAGAACAAAAAGCACTCACTGTGAAATAAATCATGTTGGTTATGCTTTGGGGCATGTTTTAACCTCCTAAAATGTCACTCCAGACCTGAATTGATCCTTTCCTGAACCGGGGTATTGTCAGGTTACTGAAGTCAACAGGATCTACTGAATACCCACATGAAGGATGTTCATACCCCACTGAGCCTGGAGCCAGGCTGGCAATGTTCACCTGGAGAGGAGAAGCTCCAGGGAGAGCTCAGAGCCCCTTCCAGAGCCTAAAGGGGCTCCAGGAGAGCTGGAGAGGGACTGGGGACAAGGGATGGAGGGACAGCCTGTGGACACAGCTCCCTCAGCTCCTTTCCTCCATCCAGCAGAACCAAAACTGATTAAACACAAACAATCACAAACAGTTGGTCCCTGCCCATTTCAGGGATCTGTACTGCGCTGGGAGGGTAAAACACACCAGCACCACTTAACCTCAGTTCCCACAGGAAATGAGCTGCTTGCAAGCCTGGAACTCCTCACCTGAGGACCCACAAATCCCTCAGAGCACCCAGAAATTCCCTTTAAGTGCTGAGGGGGCGTGGGCTCACTGACCAAGGGAGAACAGCCACATCAAGGGGCCACTCAGGGGAGTACTGACAGGAACATACCTGTGCTGGGGTGATGCTCTGCCACCTCTGGGTCCCTGGGCCTTGCTGGAGACACTTTTGCAGGGTGGGATTTGCTGCCAAGAGCTGGAAAAGTGTCTGACCTGTTCAGATAAACACATTTTATAGGTACAGTCCTGCACACTCGTCAAAGCCCAGGAAAAACACTTTGTAGCAAAGACAAAAACAGATTTCAGTTTCTCCATGGAAAAACTATTTCCAGTATTTCCTCAGAAGTTCACACTGAGCAGAGAAGGAATTCAGTGGGAAATATTTGATGAGCAGGTCCATTATGAAGAACACCACAAGGAAAACCCTTATGAGGAAACCTTACACTAGGAATAAATCTAGGATACACCCATAAAGTAAGGAATTGTTTGGCCTGGGGACTGATGATGCTGGTTCCAACCTGGCCAAGGACAGTGACCAAACCCTCCTGTCACTTCCAGGGATGAGCTGTTCCCAGCCCAGTGTGCAGCAGAAACATTCAGGAAAATGCTCTGATCTACAAGAACAACTTTCAAATTATTTTAAATTTCAAATGATTCTCTGGATATGAAAGATGATGGAACCCAGAGCCAGTGCAATCCCCACAACCAAAGACTCTTTCCAGCTCCAAGGGAAGGCCCCTGCTCCAGGAATGTCCCTAATTCCTGTATCCAGCTCCCACCACTCATGGCAGTTTATCAGCAGATAAACCAAACCCTTCCAAAAGCAAACACACCAAAAGCCCCACTCTTGGTGCCCAGCCACAGATTTTGTGAACAGACAATGCCAGTTTGTGCCAGTGCTCACAAACCCCCTGAGCTAAATTCTCTGGCATTTTTCTGAGCATTCCAAGGCTTTCAGTGTCATTTGGGATGGACTCTGTCACTTCTCCCAGCTCAGTGGGACTGCCACATGTCCCCTCTCCTCCTGGCTCCAAATTCCTGGAGCTCAGAACTCCTCTGGCTGAGGATCCAGTAAAATATTGAGCACTGGATAATGGACATGGCAATGTTGTACAGAGCATGGCTTAGCCCACACCAGCACACCCAGGACTCCACAGCCTCAGCTTCTGAAGGATTCCAGCACTTGAATGGGGCATTTTAAAGATTATTTTAAAAATGTGATTCAGCAGTAATCAGGGAAGGGATGTGAATATAAATGAGTTCTGGGCTGCACAACTGAAAACCTTCTGTTTGTGAATCATTCTGGGCTCCTTCTGCCTCAAAACCCTTTCCTTTTTATGCTCCCCACTTTGCTCTCTGTTCTGTTAATGCAGGTGTGCAGCAGTCACATGGAAGCTTCCCTGCTCATGGCAGGGGTTGGAATTAGGTGATTTTTCAGCTCCCTTCCAACCCAAACCACTCTGGGATTCTGTGAGTCTATAAAAGATGCTTTTAGTACACACAAAAATATCTTCAGAGCAGAACTACAAAGAGCTTCATCACGGGCTCTGGGAGCAGAAAAGGAGATTTTGGGCTGGGAAATTCACAAAATTCCTCAACTGCTTTTTATTTCATTTAAAATTCATTAAACCCTATTTATTTCATTAAATATTAAATATTAATATTTAATAACTACTGTCATTATAAACAATAGTTTATACTGCTCATAACCAGCTGGGTTGTTGCCCTTTACAACCAGAGCAGCATTTGTCACCACACAATTTCTATTTAGAAGAGCTCTGGGAAGGCATTTTAAATTCACAATTATCTCTCAGGAATAAATAGAACCAGATCTTGATCCACAATAAGAAACATGTGCATTGTCTTCCTCTTCTCAACAAACCCAAGCCTTCCCTCTTTCAATTTCCAGGCTGTGATAACCCAAACTTATCTTTCCTCTTCACTCCTGTCCTTCCCACTCCCCTGTGCAGCTCTGGGTCATGTTCTTGGTGTGCCAGGGAAAGTCTTTATCAAATATTCACTGCCCTGGGCACTGCAGATTCGTGTTAAAAGCCATTAAAAATACAATAATGTCATGAAGCAGCTCTTGTATCTTTAGACAGGAACATAATTCACATAGAAAAGTCAGGCTATTAAGCAAGGCAATCCTATATAAAATATGTAGCAGCTGATACCACGATTTAACGAAGGCTGTGTGGGGATTTCCAGGCTGAGGGGACAGCAAGGGACACTCACATCACTCTCCTCCGGAGGGGCAGGGTGGCCACGGGGGAGCTCAGGGATTCCTGGCTGTAAATCCCACTCTCGCCGGTGGAGGCGGCGCTGGGGGAGGAGCCCTGGGAGGGGCAGTCCCCGGAAAATTCGAGTTTCACAGCGGAGTCGGGGCTCTCCAGGTCTGCCATGCTGCTGCTCAGCTTTGCCCTCTTCTTGGCTGCGCTGTTCCGCAGGGATCTCAGGGAATTCTGCATCTGGACAGCGGGGAAAAATGACAAGGGGGAGTCACTGCAGAGGGAAACAGCTTTTTTCAGCTAAATGAAGTCTATTCCTGAGTGCTCAGCTCAGTCCATGGGGTGCACACTGCTGGGCAGTGTGATCACCACTCACACGGTTTTTGTGGGATGACAATGATCCCTCTCCTTGTTTTATTTCACAAGAATAATTATCTCACAAGCAAATACAACTTCACAGCATTGCTGTATCCCAGCTGCCCTTCCCACAGCACAGGGACAGATTCCTGCTCAAACACATCAACTGCTCCGTGGTTTCCAGGAGATTAAAGGAGGGGTTTGATGGCTGCCAGCACACACAGTGGGACCTCGGGCTTTTGCCAGCAAATCTGCTCATCACAGAAATAGAACCATGGAAGGGCTTGGAAAGGACCTCAAGGATCATCCCATCCCATCCCACCCCTGCCATGGCAGGGACACCTTCCACTGTCCCAGGCTGCTCCAAGCCCCAATGTCCAGCCTGGCCTTGGGCACTGCCAGGGATCCAGGGGCAGCCACAGCTGCTCTGGGCACCCTGTGCCAGGGCCTGCCCACCCTCCCAGCCAGGAATTCCTTCCCAATATCCCATCTAACCCCCTCTAAATCATGCAATCAGTGCCCAGCAAGCAGAAATCCTACTCAAATAAGCAGGAAAATCTGTAAATATTAGAGCTTCATGCTGCAGCATTCTCCCCTCTTTTTGCTGAATATTTTTCACGTTAGAAATTCTTCCTCTGTTTAACCCCTCAAGGCCCTTTCAGTGGGAGCCAGAGGATGGAAGGCACAGACAGAAAGGCAAAGCCAGGAAGTCACAGAATCCCACACCGGTTTGGGATGGAAAGGACCTTGAAGTTCCCCTTGTTCCACGGGCAGGGACACCTTCCACTGTCCCAGGCTGCTCCAAGCCCCGTCCACCCCTCAACACTTCCAGGGATGGGACAACACTGTTCAAGTGCATTTATCATATTTCACCCACCTCTTCTTGGTCCACGTCCTGAGGCTCCACGTGCAGCTCCGTGCCCTCGCTGCCAGCCCCGCTCCCGGGGGGCTCCCGGGGGCTGGGCAGGCGCGGGATGGGGGGCACGGGCCGGGCCCCTCGCAGCCCCCCCCGGGGCACCGGGGGTCTCCCCAGGGGGGCCCTCAGCTGCAGGGAGGGCTTCTCCAGGGGCAGGGATTGCTTCTCCAGAGGCAGGGATTGCTTCTCCAGAGGCAGGGAGGGCTTCTCCAGATGTAGGGACTGCTTCTCCAGATGTAGGGATTGCTTCTCCAGCTGCAGGGAGGGCTTCTCCAGATGTAGGGATTGCTTCTCCAGAGGCAGGGATTGCTTCTCCAGCTGCAGGGAGGGCTTCTCCAGATGTAGGGATTGCTTCTCCAGCTGCAGGGAGGGCTTCTCCAGATGTAGGGATTGCTTCTCCAGAGGCAGGGATTGCTTCTCCAGCTGCAGGGAGGGCTTCTCCAGATGTAGGGATTGCTTCTCCAGCTGCAGGGAGGGCTTCTCCAGATGTAGGGATTGCTTCTCCAGAGGCAGGGATTGCTTCTCCAGCTGCAGGGAGGGCTTCTCCAGATGTAGGGATTGCTTCTCCAGCTGCAGGGAGGGCTTCTCCAGATGTAGGGATTGCTTCTCCAGAGGCAGGGATTGCTTCTCCAGCTGCAGGGAGGGCTTCTCCAGATGTAGGGATTGCTTCTCCAGCTGCAGGGAGGGCTTCTCCAGATGTAGGGATTGCTTCTCCAGAGGCAGGGATTGCTTCTCCAGCTGCAGGGAGGGCTTCTCCAGATGTAGGGATTGCTTCTCCAGCTGCAGGGAGGGCTTCTCCAGATGTAGGGATTGCTTCTCCAGAGGCAGGGATTGCTTCTCCAGCTGCAGGGAGGGCTTCTCCAGCGGGCTGTCCCCTGGAACACACAGGGACTGTCAGGGCTGGGCAGGGACAACACCAGGACAAACTTCACATCTCACTTCTGTATCCACAAAACCTCATCTGCCACGGAATGAGTGTTAAAAACAGACTTGTGCAGGTTCAGGTACCAATTTATTCCACTTTTAGTGTGTCCTTCCTTTAGGAAAATATAAATCAGTGTTTCATGCATGTGCATGCCAACACAGAATCAAAATATCCTCAGCTGGAAGGGGCCCACAAGGATCATCAAAGTCCATGCACATGTCCTTAATCCCTTTAAAAAGTAATTAACTTTCTCCATTAAGAGAAAAATACTCATCCCCAAACTCCCCTGGAAGCTGATGTAACAACAAAGGTACTCAAAAGAACCAGAAAAAATCAAAATGCATACGGGAAACATATGATAAGTGATAAATACAATAATAAATAATAAATACAATAATAAATGATTAAGTGATAAATACATCTGCAAGGCAGAGCCACATTCCAGGACAGGCAATTCCCAAAGCATTCAGCTGGAAATTTTCTGCACAGGCACAAAAATATGGGTCTCAATGAAGATGGAATTTCAAACAGGTTTCTTTAATCAGTGCAAAATTTGGTGTGGAAACTGTTACTTTGTTTCAGAAGCCTCCTGAGTCATTAGGAACCAACTCAACCTGAACAGAGAGCAAAGCTGTTTTTACCCAGAGGGCTGGAACTGGATGAGTTTTAAGGGCTCTTCCAACCCAAACCATTCTGGGATTCCACAACTCAAATAAAGAAGCAAAAAGACAAAATGCACTGAGTAACCCTTTTCTTGCATGTGTATGAATCAGGGTATGAGCAGTAACAGGTATTTCTGTACTGACTTGCCCTAAAAGTGCTCCGGCCCCAAAAGTGCTCCTCTGGGGGTTTGTTTTAGTTTAGTTTGAAGCTTTAGTTTGAGATGTTACTGGGAAGAAAAGCAGAGCTGTAGCATATTTTCCTTTATGACAAATACAAAGGCTTCACTTTTGAGGAGAAGCCTGCAGGGGTGTGACCAGTGAAGCCATCAATCAATCAATCAATCAATCCATCCATCCCATTCCTAACTGCACCTGGGGCACTGCCCAATTCCCTCTCCCCTGCCACTGGGGATTTTCTGACCACTGAAAAACCACTCCAAATACAAGCCCCAAATCCCTTTTTATCCCACTGAGAACATTCCCACCTGTGTTGTCTCCTGGCTTTTGGCTGAGCAGCTGCTTCTGGGACCCAGGCTTAGGCAGCCCTTCGAAGCTTTTGAGAGGCCAGGAGCTGGAGAGGCTCATGGGATCCTCCTGGGACTTCCTCGGGGAGGCAGCTGGGGAGGAGAGGTGCTTGGGGCTGTTCCTGGGGGATGACAGGGGGAAGGAGGGCAGGATGAAGGTGCCCTGGCTGGCACTGGGACCTTGGAAAGACACGGTGGGCTCTGCCTGAGTGCAAAAACTTCTCTGGGTCTTGCTGGAAAAAGTGAGGCTGGAACAAACTGAACAAAGGAGAAGAGAACAGTACTTGTGGTAACTGGCTCTTGTAATAATGATTTATAATGAAATAATGCATCATAAAAATAATTCCCAATGAAATAATACATCATAAGAATAATTTCCCATGAAATAAAGCACCACTAGGCAGTCAAAGCCTGAAGGCTTTGCCCAAGCACACACACAAACCAATCAACTTCATTCTACAAATTGCATTTCTCCTCCAAATGTGAGTTTAAGCCTTAAAACAATTTCTCTGGCATGTTTTGGAGAACCCTACTTCAAACAAAAGAGTGATGCAAGTAGATCAAACACTGCTCTGGTTCTCCCACAGCAGCACCTTTGCTCTAACACCCCGACACAGCCACATATCAAAGGTGGGGCTGTAAATTAACAACCACAACTTAAATCACACAGGAGGAGCCGTCTGGAGAGGGACTGAACAACCTTTCAGTGACAGTTTTCATTTCTTAGGGAAGCAAAGGAACAAAGAGACAACTCCAAAGTGACATGCCCTGCCTCAGGCCACTGGCAGAAGCCACATACCTTTGTCCTGCTGACAGTTATTTAATCCCAAAAGCTGTAAATCAGAGTCCACACTGCCACTCTTCCCACGGGCCTGTGGGTATCCAAGTGTCCCACATTTCCCTGAAATCTGGGGCTGATGAGAGCCCACAGCACCTTCCAAAAGAGAACACAAGGAACTAAATCAATACTTCACACGTGGTGTCCACCAGAGAACATCCACTGATATTTCACAGGGAATACAGCCCCTGTGTGGCTCTGAGTGTGAAACCCAAACACACTCCAAGTACTTCATTCCAGGGTCTCTAAGCAACCTCAGAGAGCAGCTCCGAGGGAAAAAGGGAAAAGGACTGGCTGCTCTTCCAGGGCACTGCTCCAGCTGGGAATTGCAGGGGGGCAAAAGAACCCCCTGGAACAATCCCCTCTTTGAGCTTGTGACAATGAAGGGGAGCAAACACCTTAAAACCCAAACCACGGCGAGCGAGCACGCTTGGCAGGGCCAGGATTCCTCAAAGGGGACAAGGACAGAACCCAGGGCCACGGGGACACAACCACTCAGGTCTGGTCTTGCCCAGGCTTTTCAGCCCCTTCTGGCTACCACAGCACTAAAATCTGCTTTGCCTCGGCAGCTCCAGCACGTCCCTGTGCCCCCCTCACCAGCACCACGGGCAGGAGGCTCCGAGCTCAGCTCCACACTGGGCTGCAATAAACTCCTGGAAGCTCTTTTCCTGCTGAAAAATAACTCTTCACTGGCTGGGATTCCTTGGGAGGGCTGGAGCTTCGGGGAGTGAAGGAAATCATTGGATGCAGAGAACTGTAGGGAAAAGCAAAATAAACTGTGTGTGAAATGAATGCCCAGCCCTGCTCTGGGCAAACAGCACAATACAAACATTTTGATACAAGTTTTACTTTCCCAGCCACCCAATTTTCAAATACTTTAAGCATTAGAAAGCATTTTAGCTGTTTTCCAGGTCTTACTAAAATACAGGTTAAAACTACTCACACTGAAAGGGGGAAACAAAATTAACAACAAAATTAACAAACAAAACAAAAAAAAATTAACAACAAAATTAACTGGTAGAGAATTGCACTATTTTAAAAATCAAATTTTAAAACTTAAACACTGACCTTTTGAATCATGTGATTTAGATGGGGGAGAGTTTAAACAGACAACAGAACCCCAAAATCCCAGAATGGAACAGCTTCTTGCAAACCACACACTCCAGAGTCAGTCTAAAAGCTGTACCTGGCAACACCAGCAGCTTTTACTGAGAACTGGCAACAGGTAGGGAGAAAATCTCAGTAATACCAGTATTTAGCAAAGAAAAGGTCATGCTTTAAATAAATTTCTGATTTAATCAGTAAAATCAGTGGTTTAAGTCATTCCCAGGCTGTATTTACTCTGCTCTCCCCTTTCACAGAGAAGGCTGCACATGGAGGAGTCTGAGCAGAAATGGAAATATTTATTTATTCAGTAGTGGAAAGAGCAGCACCAGGTTCAGCCTCAAACTCCTTTATCCAACATCCTGGTGTTCAAAATTTGGTGTTTATCTGAATTCCAAATTCTCCTGGTGAATGGGGGAATCTGTAGTCTAACATATCCACAACACTTTTATAAATATATGTATTTTTTAATTCCACTGAATTTCTCAGTTCACCACAAAGATGGATTCTCAGACTGGGAAAACTCCTGGAATATGGAACTGCAGCTTCCCATGAGCCTATAATTCCATTATCCCCTAAATCCAGCCTGGCCCATACAACCCATGTTGAGCTGGACAGGGAGAGACCCCTGGGACAGCTCCCAGATGTCCCAAACCCTCCCCGCTCCAGGAGAAACCCCAGGGGGATTTAACAGAACGTGTCTGCCAAGTTCAGTGCCTGGGACACACAAACAGCAGCCAAAGGCTCTGGTTTAACATCTTTGAGGGGTTAATTAATATTGCAATGGGGTTTCACAAAAGCATCACAAAATGAAGCACAGAACTGAAAACTTGGGATGAGAATCATGACAATGAGCACAAACTAATTGTGCTTAAATCCTTGTAACATTCACTGTGTCACAGAGGAGCTGAAAAAGAGAACTGGTTGTGGAATATGAGAATAACCTCAGAGTTCCAACAAAACCTCCAGGTCCTTTCTGAGTAAAGAGGAGACACCAGATACACATCCAAGCCAAGAGAAATTCCATCTCCATATCCTGCCAACGAGACTCCTCTTGGAAAAATAAACTTCCCAATTCAAACTTTTTAATTACATATTCCCAATTCTTTTCCGACTGTTCCTCTTATAAGTGGAAACTTTCACTCCCACGTGGTACCTGTGGCAGGAAATAAATATGGGAAGCAGCAACTTCCCTGGTTTTCCATGCAGTGCTTTAAAAAGCAATTCCCAGGTGGAGCTGAGCTCCAAGGCTCACAGTTACCCGGACATCAGCTCCCAGAGGAAACACTTCCCTGGGCCTGGGAGGGGTTTTGTGCTTAACAAATTGGCCAAAATGTTGTTTTTGCTTACCAAAGCACGCTGGGATTTACTGCCAGCATTTCCCAGGCTCCAATGGGATTGATGTCCCAGCCTCCAGCCTGAAGCATCCTAAGCAAAACCACCAAAACGCCCAAAAGCTGAAAACGTGGCATCAAAATTCCCTGACAGCCAGAGCAAAGGTTTTCAATCAGCCTGCAGGGATTAGGCTCTCCCTGGAAGGATTTTGGGACAAGTGATTAAAGCACACAGGGAAAAACTTCGGGAGCCTCCATCCAAACTGGGCTCTGAGGGACACAGGAGGAAAAGAACAGCAGGAAAATAGTGAAGTGATTTATTCCAGGTTATCACAAGTTGGGATAAAACAGGTGAGACCTTGGCATTCCTGCCCCTGTGACCAGCAAACATTTTCCATCCATGGATCCTCCAGTCCATAATGAAATATTGCTTGTACAAATCACCACAGCCTGGTTTCGGCTGGGATGGAGGGAGCTGGTACAGGATAAAATTTCATCCCATTTTTCCCTACAAACAAAGCAATATGTGCAGAAGGAGTAAATTCCAACACTGCCATGACCATGCAGCTTCTCTCAGCTGTTCCCCTCACAGCTCCAGGAGTGAAAACTCTGCTTCCTTGTACACAAATTATAATCACAGCATTGCAAATTCACTAAACACAGGCTTGAGGCTGGTGGGAAATAAAGCAAACCCAAAGCTGCCAGATGCTTCCCCGGAGCAGATCCCAGCTTTGGGATTTCTCAAAAGGGTGCAGATCCCTTTAAATTCCACGAATGCTGGAAAATACCTGAATCCATCCACCACAGGAATTGTTAACTTGGTTATCAAAGCACAGCCCGTGAGAGTGACCCATCATGGAATGGTTTGGGTGGGAAGGGACCTCAAAGCCCACCCAGTGCCACCCCTGCCATGGCAGGGACACCTCCCACTGTCCCAGGCTGCTCCAAGCCCCATCCAGCCTGGCCTGGAATCACAGGCAAACATTCCCTCCCTGCATCCCTTCCCTGTGGAGCTGTGTCACTGGATGAGACCAAAGGTGCTCCTAATCCAACACCAGCAGCATCAACAATGTTCTCCCAGGAAACAGACCAACACCACACAAACACAGAACAAATCTCCCCAAAATCCTCTCCTAGCTCCAGGAAAACCAGGGCTCAGGTCCCAGAAGGACACCCCAGCATCCTCTATCCCACAGACTGGGCACCCTCTGTGTCCCTCTGATCTCGGGAAACAAAGAGGTTTTGTTCCACAAATCTGATTTCCCAGGTCATTTGAACACTCAGAGGCCTCCACAAAGCCCAGCTATCAAGTTCTCCAGCTATCAGATCAATATGGAAATGAGAAGAATTCCACACCGTGTTGCCCAACACTGTAGTTAGGGGAGATCCCAGAGTTCACATAAACTTTGTGACAGGGCTTAAATGTCCAGTGAAATGTTCAAATGCTCTTTTTTCCCCCCAAAAGGAACCTTTGGGTCCCAAAAGGTACCTCCAGCAGCAGGGCCAGGGCCTGCAGGGTCTGTGTGTCCCAGGGGTAACTCTCACCCTGCAATACCCAATATTCAAACCTGTCCTTGGACACCTGAACACCCCCAGGGATGGAGAATCCACAGCTCTGCAGAGAAGCCAGACAAACCCCTGAAGTCGATGTGCCTTATCTACCTTTTATTTTTAGTACACATTAACTTACACTCACATCTTATCTGATCAGGAAAGTCTAGACACAGCCTTGGACAATCACTGTGGAACATGACCCTAAAAATATTGGCAGGGAAACAGCTTTAAACATTAAGCTACTTTCATGCATCCTTTCAGCCACAGAATGACTCCAAAAGTTAATTTTTAAGCAAATTCATTTCAAAGGAATGTCTGAATTAATAATTAATATTTGACATGTACAGAAACAAGTGGACTGCTGAGATTTACGCATGATAAATGCATTTTCCCGACTGAAGCAGTTAAGGGCAGATCCAGGGCTAACTTCCCACACACCCTGGCTGCTGGATGCCCCAGGGACAGGAGCCTGACTTACACAGCTCCTGCAATGTCTTCAGCACAGGGAACACCAGCCAGGTTTACGTTCCCAGTGTGCCACGAGTGAAAACACAATTCACCTACTTGCGTCCGAGGCAGAATCAAATCCTGGAATATCCTGAGCTGGGAGGGACCCACAGGGATCATCCCAGCCCCTGTCCCTGCCCAGACACCCCAACAACCCCACCCTGGGCATCCCTGGCAGCGCTGTCCAAACGCTCCTGGAGCTCTGGCAGCCTCGGGACCGTGCCCATTCCCTGGGGAGCCTGGGTAGTGCCCAGCACCCTCTGGGGGAAGAACCTTTCCCTCATCTCCAGCCTGAGCCTCCCTGGCCCAGCTCCAGCCGCTCCCTCAGGTCCCTCTGGTCACCAGCATCACTGGACAAACTGTCCCCTGCCCCAGAGAGCTTCAGTCAGATGTGATGAGACAAAGGATCAGGATGTGAAGAAGGAGCAGCAAAGGTGTCGGCTACAGCAATTAAGTTTCCTTTGCAGTTACTAGGGTCTGGCCAACAGGACTCCAATTCATCCTATGCCAAATCAGGTTCCCACTGCCAGAGGGCAGGGATGGATGGGATATTGGGAATTAGGAATTCCTGGCTGGAGGGTGGGCAGGCCCTGGCACAGGGTGCCCAGAGCAGCTGTGGCTGCCCCTGGATCCCTGGCAGTGCCCAAGGCCAGGCTGGACATTGGGGCTGGGAGCAGCCTGGGACAGTGGGAGGTGTCCCTGCCATGGCAGGGGTGGCACTGGCTGGGATTTAAGGGCCCTTCCCACCCAAACCATTCCAGGATTTGATGATTTCCCCACCTCTAAATGAACCTTACACACCAACCAAACAGAACCCATAAGGTAATTGCTTTCTCTCCCTCCCTGCAGGGCTGGAAACTCCTCCCACTGCACAAGGATAAACACAACCACATGTACAAAAGGTTCATTCCTTTCCAGAGCCCCTCCCTGACTTCTTTGGAGAGGGGCTGTCCCAGGCAGGGAATGTTCCCCCTTCCCAAGCCCCAGCCACGTGTTGGTGCCTGTACTAACTTGCTTTTTATTCACAGCTACAGAAAAACACCAGCAGCAGCAGCACGGGGCTCGGCCCAGCCTGCCAGGAGAACACTGGCAAATAACTGGGTTTTTTACAAGCTGTATCAGTTAATACCGAAAAACTGCCCCAGAAACCAAACCCTTCTTGCTCCAGAGGTGTTTCCTACACATCTTGTTGTCCAGACCCTGTCTGTAGATATCCCAAGGGAACTTACTGCCTGACCCATCAGCTCAGGAAGACACAGATGTCTTTAGGAGCCTCAGGAAAGGTAACACAGGCACCAAGGAAAGGGATGAGCACGTCGGCATTCCAAGTCTAGGCATGAACTTCGAGGTTTGACAGTACAGAGACATTCACTGAGTTTATTCTGTTAAGAGCCTGCCCCACAGCCAGGCTGCAGAAGAGCACTCAGTGTCCATGACCTCATCCAGCACGGCAACAAGTTACCAAGCAACTGAGAATTAAAATCTGAGTACGTAAATGTGGCGCTGAGCAATCTCCTCTGCACAGCCCCTGATTTCCTGAGGAGTTCTGTCTGCTTCAGCTCCCTCACAGGAGATCAAGCTACGATAAATCAAACGTGTCCACTTTAAAAAAGCCCCCAAAACACAACAGCAAAACCACCACACACAGATACACCTCCATGTGTGGTATCCAAAACAAGTCACAGAACCATTGGCAAAGGAAAAATGACCTGGACAATTTTCCAGAGGTTCCTCCCCTTTCCAGCTGCCGACGTGGTCAGTGGGTGATTACACCCAAAATCAACCAGAATCGTTATTCCAGCCTGACCTACATTTTTCCTGGTCGGATCAGCCCAAGGAGCAAGAGCCACACAGGCATTTGGCAGTGCCCAGGTTTATCCCAAAGAGCCCTGGCTCAGCCCCACCCCGGAGCTCTGCCTTCAGAGACTGAGCTGAAGGAATTGCTCAGTTTTCCTCCAAACAGGAAAGTCTCTGCAGTCAGTCCCATGCTCTCAAACATAAACGTACAAATAAAGGCTGTTTTCCCCACTTCCGTGCTCATTCCCAGAGGTTCACCTGTCATCGCTGACATGGCAGAGTCATGTCACTACTGTCAGACCTGAGAAGTGTCTCAGGGAGTCCAACAAACCCCCAAAAAAGATATATATATTTTTTTGTAAGCGATAAGTAGTCTGGTAAGTTGCTCGGTTGAATCTGACATAAGGAATTCCCAAATTTACCTTCCCAGAGCGATTTGAGTGTACAGATCCGTGAAACATGAAACAGCAGCCATACCTCCAAATATGTCCCACTTAACAAGCCTCTGACAACTTTCCATCTTCCCTTTGGAAATGCCTTAAGGATAAAGGCACCCAGGCAGTTACATACCTGCTCCACAACCTTCGTGACAGGCATCCTGACCCCCGAGCCACCTTCCCTGTCCGCAGCCAGCTCGTTCTCCCAGGGCAGCTTGTTTTTGCCTCTGCCGGCACTCAGGACTCTCCTGGGGCTCAGTCCCCGCTCGGCACACGCGGGGCCGTGCAGCGCTCCCTGCCCGGCGGGGTGGCCGCAGTGGCCGTGCGCGCTCCGGCTCCTGCTGCCCATCAGCAGCCACTCGGTGTCGGCGCCGGGCGGGTGGCAGGGCCCGCGGCAGTGGCCGGAGGAGGACAAGGGCACGCCGTACTCCACGAGTCCCTGCTCGCCCAGCCCGGGCAGCACCTTCCTGGCCAGCCGGGCTTGCACGGCGTGCACGACTCCCGCGCCGCCGGGCCGCAGCTCCACGGCATCCAGGGCGCGGAGCAGCGCGCCGGTGTTGCCGGGGCCCAGCGCCGAGGCCA
>VZRS01000298.1:0-13759 GCA_013398055.1 Ifrita kowaldi | reverse complement strand
CGGTGCACTGTGTGGTACCGCCCGGGTACCGGCGGGTGTGGGTGTGTGCGGCGGCACGGCCGTTGATTGGCGGGGCGCGCAGGGCGGGGCGGCCGGAAGTGACGTAGCGGGCGGTGGCGGAGCGGCGGAACGAGGCGGCGGCGCGGCCGGGCCGGGCCTGGGGCACCCCGGCACAGGTGAGAGCCGGCCTGCTGGGAACCGCCGGGAACCGCCGGGACACAGCGGCAGCGCCGCCTCACGGCAGTGCCATGTCTCCGTGCGGAGTGCGAATGCAGCGGGAGCGGCTGCCGGTACGCGGGGGGCCCGCCCGGCGCGGGGAGACCCCCGTGTGAGCGGAGAGTGGCGGAGCCGCAGAGCCCCGGAGCGGTTTGGGCTGGAACGGAGCTCGGGCAGGGACAGCGTTCATAGAGCGGGGCGCTCCGAGCCGCGTGCCCNNGCCCCGGCCGGGCCCTGCCGCTCCCCCGGCGGGGAGCGGGGCTCGGGCGGCGGGGTCAAGCCCGGCCGCCGGGACAGCAGAATCCCGTAAGCGGGCAGTTCCTGCTGGCCATTTTCCTTCTCGCCCGGGTGTTGCAGCCGCGCTCGGGGCGGGTGCTCGGGTTGGTGCTGTGTGGGCAGTCCCAGAACCAGCCCGGCGGCTGCTCTGCCCCGACCCTTCCGCGTCCCCGAGCAGCGCCCGGCGAGCGCTGCGGGTCCTGCGCGGGCAGGGCAGGGCAGGGCAGGGCCCGCGGCCCTTCCCGCTGCTCCCCACGCCGGAGCCGCTCTGCTCCGCAGCAACGCTGGCTCTCAGCACGCCCAAATGCCTCCGCTCAGGTGTTTCCGCTGCTGGGTAACCTCTGCATTTCCAGTAACTGGCGCTGTTCGAGGTGAGGTTGAACCGCAGGCTGAAAGGATCTGGTACCCCGGAGCCCGGCGGTGACCATTGGGTGTGTGCCGTGAGCGCAGATCGCTGGGCTGGGGTACGACTCCAGGGCTGCTTCATGTTCCAGCTGCTGGTTTCTTGCTAAACATGAAAATAAATAACAGCAAATCCGTGGTGTGGGCGAGCCTGGCTATGCAGGGGGTGGGAGAGGTTCTACCAGGGTGGTACACAAAGCTTTATTGCTGCCAAATAACTTAAATATAGTTATTTTTAGGTGTTTTGGCGGGTTTTGCAGCTGAGCTGTGACCATTCCTTTTTCCTTGTGGTGCTCTCCTGTGTTTCCTAATTTCTGTGTGTTTGCTGTGTTTCTGAACACAAACACGAAAGGGGAATAAAGGGTTTTTGTCACTAGACAGCTTTTTTATCATTTTAATTTTTAAATTCTTCCATGGATAATTTGTGCTGCACATTTGTGATAGGGAGAATGTTGTTGTCTGTGATCTTGCCTTTTGCAGATGCACTTAAATTAGTTTCCTTCAGTTATTTTTTTCCAGTACAGAGTGATAACAGGGGAACTTATTTATCTCTTCGTGGGTAAGAGGTTTTCCAGCCCCAGCTGGGAGCCTTCCCTTCCCTGTCACTGCTATTGTATTCTGTATTTAAACGTTGGCAGCCCATTTGATTATTTCAAATTAAGCACTTTTAGGTGGGCTCCCCTGCAAGCGAGGTGTCAGTTAGGGAGCTGTACAAATGAGGAACTTATCATTAAGATAAAAGAAGCGAGATCTTGAAGATCTTTTAGCGAATCAAAAGCGGCTCAGCTCGGGAGCGGGGTGGTTGCGGTGTTCCCGGTAGAACAATGGGATCCTTTCCTCGTGGCTCCGGATCCTGACACGTTCCTACCCTCCACCTCTCACCAGTGCGGTGCTGGGGGCTGAATAAAGAGCTGCTGCACCCTGGGAACGTTCCTGGAGCTGAAATTAGAGCAGGGATCCGAGTGCTCCAGTGTCACGATGCACACGGGAACTTTGGGGAAGAGGAGTTTTGTGGAGCTGTGGAGGAGTGAGGATCCTCCCCTCTGCACTCCTGGCGTTCCTGGGGAGCGTGGGCAGCCGGCAGCGCTGGGGAAGTGCTGAGAATTCCGGGGTGCTCAGCCTGTCCCCCTGGGCCCTGCTCACCTGGGGAGCCCTGAGCTCTCCAGAGGCTGAGACCGTTCCAGCAGGGGTTTCCTGCCGTGGTGGAAGCCCCAGGGTGAGGTGAGGGTCTCCCCCTTCTCCCGTGCTCCTCTATGCATCCACAGCACAGGAATCTGCTCCAGCCCCGCTGGCTCTGTGGGGTGGTTTGCAGAGGGAAGGCTGGGAATGGGAATGGGAATAGGAATGGGAAGCTGCTCCCTGCCAGAGCCTGGCCAGCGAAAGGCACAGCAGGACTGGGCTGCTCCCCAGGAGCACTGAGCAGGCAGGAATTGAACTGCACAAAAGGAGTTTGACAACTTTTAAAACTTTGTCTCAAATAAGCCAGTTGTATTCTTTAGTTATTTCTGTTTATTTTTGTTTCAGTCACTGCTCGGTTCTCTCAAACCCTTGATGCAGAATCACAGAATATCCTGAATGGGAAGGGATCCACAGGAACCAGCTCCTGTCTCTGCACAGACAGCCCAACAGTCAGATCAGAGATATTTTACTCCAGAACAAAAAAAAAAGATGATTGGGTGGTTTTTTAAAATTCAGAGTTGAATCTAGCATAGATTATTAATGAACATTTGAAGGTCCTGGATTTAAGTTGCATGAAAAGCGTAGCCTGTAAGGGTTGAAAGGGGAATTGGGAAGTAACAAACCTTATTAAGATAAAAGCTAAACCAGAAAAATCCCTTTTAGCTGTTAGGTGTGGCATGTCTCAGTAACATAAATGTAAAGTGACACATCCCAAACTGTGTTTCCCAGATGGACCCGTCGTCCCCGCCGTTCCTGCTGGCCAAGCTGACCCCGCTGCACTCGGAGCAGCTCCTGCAGGGCCTCAACCTCCTGCGGCAGCACCAGGAGCTCTGCGACATCGTGCTGCGCGTGGGCGAGGCCAAGATCCACGCGCACAAGGTGGTGCTGGCCAGCATCAGCCCCTACTTCAAGGCCATGTTCACGGGGAACCTGTCGGAGAAGGAGAACGCCGAGGTGGAGTTCCAGTGCGTGGACGAGGCGGCGCTGCAGGCCATCGTGGAGTACGCCTACACCGGCACCGTCTTCATCTCGCAGGACACTGTGGAGTCGCTGCTGCCCGCCGCCAACCTGCTGCAGGTCAAGCTGGTGGTCAAGGAGTGCTGCGCCTTCCTGGAGAGCCAGCTGGACCCCGGCAACTGCATCGGCATCTCGCGCTTCGCCGAGACCTACGGCTGCCACGAGCTGTACCTGGCGGCCAACAAGTTCATCTGCCAGAACTTCGAGGACGTGTGCCAGACCGAGGAGTTCTTCGAGCTGACGCACTCGGAGCTGGACGAGATCGTGTCCAACGACTGCCTGAACGTGGTGACGGAGGAGACGGTGTTCTACGCGCTGGAGTCCTGGATCAAGTACGACGTGCAGGAGCGGCAGAAGTACCTGGCGCAGCTGCTGCACTGCGTGCGCCTGCCCCTGCTCAGCGTCAAGTTCCTCACGCGGCTCTACGAGGCCAACCACCTGATCCGGGACGACCACACCTGCAAGCACCTGCTCAACGAGGCCCTCAAGTACCACTTCATGCCCGAGCACAGACTGTCCCACCAGACCATGCTGCTGACGCGGCCCCGCTGCGCGCCCAAGGTGCTCTGTGCCGTGGGGGGCAAGGCCGGGCTCTTCGCCTGCCTGGAGAGGTGAGGAAAGGCCCAGGGGGCAGTGGGACACAGGCACTGGGGGCTGGGATCCCCCCGTCACTGAGGTTGGAAGAGACCTGTGGGTCCCACCGGAGTTTGCGAGGTGTAGTTGCTGCTATCCCTCATAAAAACTCTTCAGGAGGTTTTTTTTAACAAGGACGAGCCCCAAATTCAAAATGCTTTTTTATTTCGTGAGTAATTTGCAGTGTGAGGGGGTTTTGTTTGTGCCAGACGTTTGTTTGTGCAAACAAAAAGTTCTGAAACCATTTTCGTTCTGCTGATTCAGTTAATAACGTGGTTAATTGATGTTTGTACAGTTCTTAATTTTCCCTCCAGGTATTTTCATTTTACTTAATTTTCCCCTGATTTATTACTATTTCAAACAAGTCATTAAGATTAACTCAATATATGACAAATATGTTTCCTGATAATTCAAAAATCCTTGGAATTAAAACAGACTTAATCAGAGTAGAGTGAAGGAGAAGAAAGGAGGCTCAAGGGGGACTGTTCCCTACAACTCCCTGACAGGAGGGGGCAGCCGGGGGAAGTCGGGCTCTGCTCCCAGGGAACAGGGACAGGAGGAGAGGGAACGGCCTCAGGCTGGGCCAGGGGAGGCTCAGGTTGGACACCAGCAGGAATTTCCCCATGGAAAGGGGGCTCAGGCCTTGGCAGGGGCTGCCCAGGGAGGTTTGGAGTGCCCATCCCTGGAGGTGTCCCAGGAATTCCTGGAGGTGGCACTCAGAGCTCTGGGCTGGGGACAAGGTGGGGTCAGGCACAGCCTGGACTCTGTGAGCTGGGAGGGCTTTTCTGGCCTCAGGGATCCCGGGATTCCATGAAGGAGTTCTGGATCATGATGTGACCGTGGCTTTAATCCCAGCTGCCGAGCAGGTGCCCCTGTCTGTGCTGACAGGAACTGGTGAGTTCTGGCCCCTCTTCCTTCACCTGCATTCCAGAAAGAACCTCCTCAGTTCCTGGAGAGCATCCCTGAGGCTCATCCCGGGAGCAGAAGGAACCAAAGAGAGAGAAAAACAACTTTGTGCCCCAAGCTGGTGTGGCTGGGTTTGCTTAGAACGTGGGATGAACATTCCCAGAGCTGGGGTTGAACTGTGTGGGGGCTGTTTATACACATATATACAAATATGCATTTCTACATACACAGAAAGAGCTTTGATGTTGTGTGCCCTTATCAGCCCCAGGAATGGTCCCCGTGCCCAGGCAGACTGCCTGAACTGGTTCCACAGCTGGGCTCTGGATAATATTCTGGGATATTCTTTTCTGTGACAGTTCTGTGCTTGCAGAGAGAAACATGTTTAAAAACCTGGGAAGAGCTGCGAGTTCTTTTCCGTGTGTTCAGAGATGTCAAAATCATTTAAATTTCATTTTCCTAAAGATAGTCACTGATATTAAACCAGATGTTGGGGCTGGGAATTGTTTGGTTTATAGACTTAAAAAATAAAGGGGGTTTGTGCTTCATAAAAAGTGTTTGAGTGAATGAAGTCATTCTCTGATACTCTTCAGCTTTGCTTCTTTCCCACCTTCTTTAGTGATTATAAAAATGGAGCCTACCAATATAATTTGGATTATTTTCAATTTTTGGTGCTTCATAATTACAAAATTACATAGAAGATATTTAATCTCTATTCTCTGGTGTTTCAGCAGCTCCTGGTTCTGGGCTCTTAGTCAGCTCTCCAGGGGCCTCATGCTCCTGTATGGTTTTTGAACAGATCATGTTTCCTCTGTACCAGACAGCCTCTTAATTATTTAGGTAACTTATTAATTAAACTATTCAGGTGGATTGGTTAGACTTTATATGGGGCAAGCTAGGCCAACCGTGTTCTCACACTGAGTGTAATTCAAAGAAAATGCTATTTTAAGATTTAAATGTAAGATTTAAAATGCTGTTTAAAAGAAATAAGCCGTTTTCAAGCCAGATTTTTCAGGTCAGTTTGTGCTACGTTGACATTCTGTTTAAATTACTGAGTGCATGTAAAATGCATATTTATAAACTGCAAGTTGTAGTTTCTAAATGTGTATTTGTAAGTATAGATGTGTGCTTCCCTCTCTGTAATTTGCTTTTCTCTCTCCCGTTTCTGTGGCTGTTTTTTTTTTTGGTGTTTACTCTGCTCCCTTTGGGTCACATTTTGGTTCGTATTTTGTTCCATATTTTGCTCAGCTGCTCCTTGTTTTCCCCTTCCAGCATGGAGATGTATTTCCCCCAGAACGACTCGTGGATCGGCCTGGCCCCTCTCAGCATCCCGCGCTACGAGTTCGGGATCTGCGTGCTGGAGCAGAAGATCTACGTGGTGGGCGGCATCGCCACGCACGTGTGCCAGGGCATCAGCTACAGGAAGCACGAGAGCTCCGTCGAGTGCTGGGACCCCGACACCAACACGTGGAGCTCCCTGGAGAGGATGTTCGAGAGCCGCAGCACGCTGGGCGTGGCCGTGCTGGCCGGCGAGCTGTACGCCCTGGGCGGCTACGACGGCCAGTCCTACCTGAGGAGCGTGGAGAAGTACATCCCCAAGGTCAAGGAGTGGCAGCTGGTGGCCCCCATGAGCAGGACACGGAGCTGCTTCGCCGCCGCCGTGCTGGACGGGATGATTTATGCCATCGGGGGGTATGGCCCTGCCCACATGAACAGGTACGTGCTGGGGGGTCCCTGTGCCCACCTGGGTACCAGCAAACCCCCCCGGGCAGCCTCGTTAATCCTTGTCCTGTTGTGCCCATTGGGAGTGTGGCGCTGCCCACATGAACAGGTGCGTGCTGGGGGTGAGCCTGTCCTCACCTGGGCACCACCAAAACCCCCCCTGAGCAGCCAAAATAATCCCCAATAGATCATGGATGGGCTTCATCAATCCTTGTTCTGCTGTATCCATTGTGGGGTCTGGCCCTGCCCACATGAACTTGCTGGGGGGGTCCCTGTGCCCTCCAGGGCATCAGCAAACCCCCCTGGGCAGCCTCATTAATCCCTGTGCCCATCAGCTCTTTCCCTGTGTATTCCAATATTCCTGTGTGGTAATTCTGCCTGGGATCACAGCTGTACCTGTGACACCCCTGCAGTGAATCCCTGTCCCTGAGATCCTGGGATAACAGCTGTACCTGTGACAGCCCTGCAGTGAATCCCATCCCTGAGATCCCAGGATCACAGCTGTACCTGTGACAGCCCTGCAGTGAATCCCATCCCTGAGATCCCGGGATCACAGCTGTACCTGTGNGGGATCACAGCTGTACCTGTGACAGCCCTGCAGTGAATCCCATCCCTGAGATCCCGGGATCACAGCTGTACCTGTGACAGCCCTGCAGTGAATCCCATCCCCGAGATCCCGGGATCACAGCTGTACCTGTGACAGCCCTGCAGTGAATCCCACCCCTGAGATCCTGGGATCACAGCTGTGTTTTCCTTGCAGCATGGAGCGCTACGATCCAAGCAAGAACTCCTGGGAGACCGTGGCCTCCATGGCTGACAAACGGATAAACTTTGGGGTGGGGGTCATGCTGGGCTTCATCTTCGTGGTGGGGGGACACAACGGGGTGTCCCACCTGTCCAGCATCGAGAGATACGACCCCCACCAGAACCAGTGGACGGTGTGCCGGCCCATGAAGGAGCCCAGGACAGGTGGGACATGGCAGAAAGGAACCTCTGAGCTGGTAGAAGCTGCAGGGAGAGTGGCAGGGACTCCATCTGTGGGTGAAGGTTCACCAGCTCTGGGAAAGGATCCTGATTGGTCCAAGTTCAGTTTATTTACACTGAGCTGTAACAAAAACAATAGGAGGTAGCAATTCTGCTCTACCTGCTGTTTTATCAGCGATTGCAGCAGTGATGGGTTTCTGCAGTTCTTGGTGACTGCTCTGTTGTATTTTGTTGGGTGTGGAGGCTCAGGGGTGCCGGGTTGTGCTGCAGCTCCTCCTGAGGGCAGCTCCCATTGCTGTTCCCTGTGACAGGGACAGCACCCAGGGAGCGGCTGGAGCTGGGCCAGGCTCAGGCTGGAGATGAGGAAAAGGTTCTTCCCCCAGAGGGTGCTGGGCACTGCCCAGGCTCCCCAGGGAATGGGCACGGCCCCGAGGCTGCCAGAGCTCCAGGAGCATTTGGACAGCGCTGCCAGGGATGCCCAGGGTGGGGTTGTTGGGGTGGCTGGGCAGGGACAGGGGCTGGGCTGGGTGATCCTGTGGGTCCCTTCCAGCTCAGGATATTCCCTGATCCTATCCCACGGTCTCCCTGACAAGGAGCACTGGGACAGAGGGTTGTTTTATCACAGGAAAGGGGATGAGAATGGCACAAAAGGAGTGTCAGACCTGAACAGGGAGTGCTCCTCATTTACACCCCTTTCCTTTAGACAGTGAGGACTCTGGGGTGAGCCTCTGGGTGGAGGGGGGCGATTCCAGTCGGGAACAGAAATCCCGGTGATTCCCACAGGTGCTGATGCCGTGCTCTCGTCCGCAGGCGTGGGGGCGGCGGTGATCGATAACCACCTGTACGTGGTGGGGGGGCACTCGGGCTCGTCCTACCTGAACACGGTGCAGAGGTACGAGCCCATCTCGGACTCGTGGCTGGACTCGGCGGGGATGATGTACTGCCGCTGCAACTTCGGCCTCACCGCGCTCTGAGGCGCTGACCGCTCGCACCTGGCCTGGGCCGGAGCCGATCCTGCCCCGCGGCGATCCCGCGGGAGCGGCGGCTCCGGCACTGCGGCTCGGCTTGGCATGGAAACGAGGAGGGATTCGGTCCTTCCCGTCATTATCCTTTGTTACCGCAGTAGCAGAGGGTGGGAAGCTGAGTGCCCAGCTGGGTTTGGCTGGCACCCTGCTCGTGGCAGTGGATTTGGGAGAGAACTGGGATCCAGTTGGAAATTTGTCCGTCCAACCCTTCCTAGAGCTTTTGTCTCTTCCTCCTCTGGAATGTGGAGTTCCCTGTGCTGGGGTGAAGCGGGGTGAGAGCGTGGGGCGAGCGCAGGGGTGCTGACCCCTGGCTGTGTGTGCACACGGGGAAAGCGCCAGTGCTTCACGGGGTTTTTTATGACCAGTAACTCAAGGGCTGCCTTGTTTCTGTATCTCAAGGTTTGTAAATAATAAATGCCATAGGATGTTGCCTGTACTCTCCTTTGTCACCTGCTTCCTGCTAGGAGGGCTGGGATGATCCTTGGAGACATTTTACGAGGCAAATTTGTTGCCTCCTCGTGACGTTTTTGGATCTGATGAAGAGAATTTGCATTTTCAACTTTTCCCTTCTGTTTCCTTCTTGTGGAGAAACGAGTGCTAGATGAACTGCCTTCATCCTGCTGTGTGCTTTCAGTTGGAATGCGAGGAGAGAGCACAGCAGCAGCATTCCTAGCATGATACCCAGTAAAGCCTCCGAGCCAGCCCACCCCGTCCTTGTCCCCGGCGCGCTCGTGTCCGTGTCCCCCCTTTTCTCAAGGACTGTATGATTGCTTCCTCTGAGTGTCCCCATCTCACAATGGTGCTAAATGTAGGGGTACCCACGAGGCTGTTCCTGATTTCAGTGCATAAAGCATGTTTGGATTGTTCCACTGGTTTGGTTTCTTCTTTGCTCCATCCCCCTGTGCCTCTGCAGCTCTGCACTCTCACCCCCTGTGGAACGAGCTCCCTCTTGGGTATTTCAGTGGGGTTTTTATCAGATTTGTGTTCGCTGTTCCCATTCTCACAAACAGGGGGATCCCAGCTGGGGTTCCTCAGACAGCTCTGCCTTTCACTCCAGTGCAGGGAGTGAAGGCAGGGCTCATCCCAAATGTGTGTCCTGCTGAGGGGCAGATCCTGGGATTAACCCCAACTCCACTGGGTGACAGCCCTGAACTCACTGAAAACGGGGCCAGAGAGAGAGAAACTGATGCTGTGGGTAATGACCATCATTTAAAATGGAATTTAACTCATTTTGCACCCTTTGGGTTGTCTTCTGCTCTCAGTCACCTTGGATTTGTGTGGTGTCTGTCTGCCCATTGCGGTACTGAGGAATTTTTTTGCCTCCAGAGTTTCCTTTCCCGTTATTTTGACATGTTTAGGGTTTGTTTTCCAAGCCCACACAGTGTTATTTTGAAAGGTGCAATAACACTTGAAATGGTTGCTTTAAGAGCCATTTCTTTATGATTTTGCTAAATGGGGAGAGTTGAGTGCTCTGGATTTAGCCTGAATTCCTGCAGAGCTGCTTGCAGCTGGGGCTGCTCCTGCTCTTCCATCCCAAACACTGGGATTTCACCAGTCCAGGAGGCTGTTGGCACCATAAAACATCATTCAGAGATCCTGGGTGTTGGCACAGACCATAAAATCCTGCAGGCCTCCTTCAGATTTGGTGGAACTGAGCAGGACTTTAAAAGTAAATGAGAGAAGCTGCATTGGAAAGGCTGGAGTTGTTCATTGGACCCCCAGGGATTCCAGTGACAGCCATAAAAGCCTGGTTTAATTATTCCAGGGCATCTGTGGGGCAGGACAGGAGGGGCTCCATGGCTGTATTTGCAGGTTTGTGTGTGGGGAGGAGGGGGAATCATGGAATCCCAGGATGGTTTGGGTTGGAAGGGACCTTAAATCCCACCCAGTGCCACCCCTGCCATGGCAGGGACACCTCCCACTGTCCCAGGCTGCTCCATGCCCCAGTGTCCAGCCTGGCCTTGGGCACTGCCAGGGATGGATCACAACAAAAACTCCATAAACAACAAAAACATCATTAAAAAAACCCCTTCAGTCAGAAGGAAAAAGCCATATTATGGTGATTATTTACATCAACATCTCTCATTTATGGAAGCCAAAGCACTGGAAATTGCAGAATGTTTTATTCCCTTTCCCTGGGCAGTGGGAATGATAAACCCCAGAATGGTTTGGGGTGAAAGGGGCTTCAAAGTCCACCTTGTTCCACCCCTTTCCATGGGGAATTCTTCCCTTGGGATGAGGTCAGAGGAGGTGCTGACGTGAAGGGTGTCCCTGATGGAGCCTGTGCTGCCGTGGGATGTGGCACTGCTGTGCTGGAGAGAGCAGCAGGAGCTGGTTTTCACCATGCAGGAGCAATGCCTGATGGATTTTCCTGCTGGTATTGGTGAACTCCTTACCTAGAGATGGATCAGCTCAGGGATCACGTCCCTGCAACTCCCTCCAGCCCCATTTCTGTCGGGGTGCTCCTGTCCTGTCCCTTCAGTGCTTGGGCAGAGGGAGATCAGACACAACAATCAGGGCAAGGCTGGGTTAAAACTCAGCAATCCCATGGGAATGTCTGGCTGGGAGCTGGAAAACCAAGGGCCTGCAGCTGAGAAGTCACAACTCCCAGTTCTCACCCAGTTCTGATTCCTCATCTCTGAAATGGTCTGTGAAGCCCTTCACAGAGGGTTTAAATGAGTTTATTTGTGTCCAATACAGCTCGGGATTTCTGCTTTTTAAAGACACCCATCTACAAGCTGCTTGCCAGCCTCTCCTCCTAGGAATGCTTTCCTTCCAGGAACGGGTTGGAATTTTTGTCCATGTTGCAAGCTTTTTTTCTGGGAGATAACATTACCTCAGTGACCTTCCATTCACTGTGTGGAACTGCAAAACATCCAGAATTGCCTGAAATTCTTTCCATTGATCCGAAACACAAAGAACTGGATGATAATTCCTATTTATTTTTTTGTTTTACATGGTGTGCTGTGTTTTAAACCCAAGGAAAACTTGGATTTTAACAGGATTTAATAACTGTACAGGGAATTTTGTACTCGGGCTTGGCTGGAGTGCTTTGGTTGGGGTAAAAACTGATCCCTGGAGTTTTGTGGTTTTACCTGTACATCTTTATTTTATTTTTGTTTTAGCAGCCACATGCTGGTTTTGTTTTGTTTACCAAAGCAGCTTTTGAGTTCCACGGGACAAGAGCTGAGCTGTGCTGGGATTCTCTGGCAGCTCCCAGGTGTTGTCCTTGTGCTCTCTGAGCATTGTTGTGATGATTTCATTGGATGTGAAGCCCTTCAGGAAAATAAACCCAGGAAATCCTGGTTTGTCTGGTGCTCAGAGCTGGAGCCTCTGGAGCTGCTCCCACCTCTGCCCTCATTCCAGGGCTGCTGCCCCTTCTGCCCCACTTTTCCAGGGTGTTTATGATCAAATCCTGGTTTTTACCCCCACACTGCTTTAATTTATTATTAATGCACTTGGATAAGCTCCAGCACACACAGGATCGGAGCACGGGGATTTTAACACTGATTGTTGCTCTGGGAAATGGGGCATATCCATGGGAAGACTGGGAGAACTGGGATTGTTCAGCCTGGAGAAGAGAAGGGTCCTGGGAGTTCTCATTGTGGCCTTCCAGGACCTGAAGGGGCTCCAGGAGAGCTGGAGAGGGACTGGGGACAAGGGCTGGAGGGACAGGACACAGGGAATGGCTTCCCACTGCCAGAGGGCAGGGATGGATGGGATCTTGGGAATTGGGAATTCCTGGCTGGGAGGGTGGGGAGGGGCTGGGCTGGAATTCCCAGAGCAGCTGTGGCTGCCCCTGGATCCCTGGCAGTGCCCAAGGCCAGGCTGGACATTGGGGCTTGGAGCAGCCTGGGACAGTGGGAGGTGTCCCTGCCATGGCAGGGGTGGGATTTGGGTCAGAACTCAGGCTGTGCCATTGTCACACGGGGTTCAATGGGGAGAGGCTGAGAGGTGCTGAGCCAAATTCTGGGGTTAAAAATGCACCCGGAGCTTCAGCCGTCCCTCCCTGCGTGTCTCAGGGATGAACAGATGGATGTATCTCCCTAAATGCCCTAAATTAAAAGGTAATGTCTTCAAATTACCAAGACGTGTCCTGCCAGGAAATCCACAGTGAGAGGAAGGGTTTGCTTTCCTTGCTCCCAGCACGGAGAAATGTTTGAGTCACCAGGGGATGCTGGAAATCTGGATCCAGCAGCTCCGAAGTGCCCAGGGCGTGGCTGTGGGTACAGGGGGCTCACAGACACCCCACCTTTGAGCAGGGAGGGTCAGCACAGCGAGAGGTGGAGGCAGAATATTGAAATATTCTACAGAAACTCCTGTTTATGCTTTTTACACTGAAAGTCTCAGCCCAAACCATCCCTGAGCTCTGCTGCACCTGCTGAGAGAGACACAGAATCCCAGACTGATTTGGGGACGGTTTGGGTTGGATGGGACCTGAAAGATCCTCCAGCCCCACCCCTGCCATGGCAGGGACACCTCCCACTGTCCCAGGCTGCTCCCAGCCCCAATGTCCAGCCTGGCCTTGGGCACTGCCAGGGATCCAGGGGCAGCCACAGCTGCTCTGGGAATTCCAGCCCAGCCCCTCCCCACCCTCCCAGACTGGAATTCCTTCCCAATGTGCCGGGGGGAAGATGCGATGATGCCGATACCGGGAGGATTTGGGTGGTGCCGGGAGGATGACTCGGATGGTGCCGGTACCGGGCGGATGAGGATGGTGCTGGTACCGGGGGGATGAGGATGGTGCCGGTACCGGGCGGACGAGGATGGTGCCGGTACCGGGGATGATCCGGATGGTCCCGGTGCCGGGAGGATGAGGATGGTGCCGGTACCGGGGGGATGAGGATGGTGCCGGTACCGGGGATGACTCGGATGGTGCCGGTACCGGGGGGATGAGGATGGTGCCGGTACCGGGGATGACTCGGATGGTGCCGGTACCGGGCGGATGAGGATGGTGCCGGTACCGGGGATGATCCGGATGGTGCCGGTACCGGGGGGGTGAGGATGGTGCCGGTACCGGGGATGATCCGGATGGTGCCGGTACCGGGGACGATTCGGGCGGTACCGGGGATGATCCGGGCGGTGCCGGTGCCGATTCCAGGGATGGTCCGGGCGGTGCCGGTGCTGTGGCCCCGCAGCGCCGGGCTGGGCTGAGGCTCCTCCGAGCCGCCCGTCTGTGCCTTGTCCGCGTTAATCCCGGGAATTCGGGAAGAGCGGGGCCGGCGCGAGCATTCCCGGCTGTCACAGGCTGCTCCCGGGAAAAGCAAAAGCCGCTTTTCCTTTGGAATTGCCGGCTGGGGGCGGAGCGGCCGCGGCGGGGCTGCAGCGGGGCCGGGCGGGCGCTGGGTGTCAGTGCAGGATCGCACAGGGACACGGGCGCTGGATGGCACCGCAGGATGGCA
>VZRS01000297.1:70585-91511 GCA_013398055.1 Ifrita kowaldi | reverse complement strand
CAGGTGGGGTCTCAGCTGAGCAGAGAAGCTCAGAGCTGCAGAGCACTGGAAATGCTCTGGTTTTCTACCCCAGACATCCAATTCCGTTGCATTAAAAGGAGCCCAAAAGGACTTAAGAGTTTAACAATAATTTTGGCAAGAGGGCAGGACTCTGGAAGTTGCTGATATAAAAGTGTAAAGATGTCATTCACTGTGTTCTTGTGCTTCTTACTTGGCTGGATTGGGTTCCTGTGCTTGTGACACACTGATTATCTTTTAATTACCTTCAGAGTGGTAATCAAAACAAACTGACTTATCAAGCAATCACATAACAGGGATAACTCGGGACAATTAATTTGATTTCAAAGCAAAGCAGGCTTGCAGTGCATACCAGAACAATGTGCCTGGTTTTTATCATGACCTTTATTACAGCATAAAGTCATACTTGTTTTTTCTTCCTCTGAGCTTGAATTTAACTCAATTCAGTTGTTCTGCAAGTTACATAAAAATTCTTACACTCAATCCAATATTATAATTTCTATGTAAACAAGATTTGGACTTCTGTGTTAATGAAACATGACTGAGTGAGATGGTTGAACTCCTCTTTCTTTCACTGAACAGATGCAGTTTAACTGAAACTGCCAGCAAGCCTATTTCAGTTAAGGCAGACTGATAGAAAACAGAGGGTGTTTTCCTTCATCCATTAATTCTTTGATCTTTGCAATTGGAGTTTGTGGAAGGTCTACCTCCCAAATCCAAAGATCAATTCTTTTTTACCAAAGAAGAGAAGAAAAGCATAAAAATGTGGCCTTGAGGAACACAAATAAGCAATGTCTGTCCTCATTGTTTCAAAACATTTCCAGATGTTTGCTCTCAGTTACAGCAGCTCTAATTTGGAGAAGAGTAGGACAAGTTGCTTTGTTTATGGTAACAGCATCAAGGGTCACAGCTGTTGATAGAGCTGCTGTTCTAAATTTCAAACAACCTACCTAGATCAGAAGTCCCTTGTCAGAGAAATCTTCCATCCTCAGAAAGAAGTAGAGAGAATTAAATAAGTTAATCGTTTTACACTGCTTTGCTTATCTACACTGCTTTTTGATTATCAGTATTATACATGTGTTCAGCACCAATACAGATTTTTAACTCAAGAGAATTTACCATTAAATGTGCTTTTGGTGATTTAGCTCACTAAGATTCTTTGTCTCATCTTAGGTATCATAGAGAAAAAGAGAAGACACATGGGCACACCCCAAATCCCTGGATCTGGTGATCACAGGTTGGCAAAGCCCTCCGAGACCATCGAGTCCAGCCTGTGCCCGACCCCACCTTGTCACCCAGCCCAGGGCACTGAGTGCCACATCCAGTCCTTCCTTGGACACCTCTGGAGGCAAATTTCATGGCTAATCCATATTATTGTAAGGAGTGAGCCCAGTTCTGGGTAAGGGCCTTTCCCACCACCTGTAAATTTACTGAAGATGAATGCAGATAGAACAATGCAGCTGTTATGTCCTAGGGGACAGTAAATAAAATGCACTGTGCCCAGTGTCTGCTGAGTGGCACAGCAAATCCCATGCACAGTAACAGAGGCCTGCGTTCAATCTTCTCACATTTTCCACCCACAATTTATAGCAACTAACTCGGCTTCTGAAGTGTAATGGAAAACTCACAGGAAAAGCCTGAGGATTGGTCGGCGACAGCGTGATTTAAGAAGCAGAAAATAAGAAAGGAAAGGTGAAAAGAAGAACACCGGAGTGAGTGGCTATTTCATAGAGCTGTACATTCAGCTCCCAGGCATCCTGCTGGGACAGCTAGTGGGATTTCAAATTTGTGTTCGTGGATGGAATAGGTGAGAGAAGTTTTGGACGAATTTCTGGGCAGACATGCTTCTGTCTGCCTTACAGACATCAACCAATTTCTCTTGATAGAATTGTATTCTTCTGAACTACAAAATTTAGGGGAATCTAAACAGAGCAGTATCCCGAAATGTTTCGGAGGAAGGAAATGAGCTTGGATGAACCTGCTCAATCCATGGGGAAGTTGTATTCAGTGCCAGCTGGTGAAATTTCATTAATAAAAAATAACAGGAGCAATCAGAGCCAATGACGCTAAAAACCTTCCTTCAAACCCCGCATTTAAATGAAAGCTGCCCTTAAGTTACTCTCTCTTATAGAAGGTCAAACAGTTTAAGGTAGCAAATCTGATTTAAACTTCTTTGTCTAAAACAACCAACAACCCCCTATAATGTAATAAACTACATTAATACACTATTTTTATTCACAGTCATAAATGGGGAATCTGTGTCATTTTATCAGCTCTTCCTGGTATTATTCTATTTAAGCCATTAAAAGTGTTTCAACACTTTATGTAAAATTTTAATTAACAAATCCTTTTTTCTTTGGTAATAAAAATAAAACCATATTCATCTGTTGCTAAATTTCCCCCCCCCTCTAAATTTTTGATATGCTTTCTGTGCAGCCTCTAAAAATCACAATTGTATTATCTCATTATTGCAAAATATTATCAATTATTATCATCCCTCACAGCCTTTCTCCTTTTTTATTCTAAGCAATTCACACTGGCCACGGCATAAAAAAGGTGGAAGAATTCTGCCAACCTGGATTTTGTGCAGAAAATATGGTAAATGATGCATTTCAACAACAAATGCAGCATAACTAACATTGTATGCTATAAACTCTTATATTTCTCTCTCCTCCTCTACATATATTCTACTGAAACTTCTGCTCTCTCTTTTATCCCCCCTCTAATCTTACTGAGTGCACTGGACCTTTGGGATATAACCATGTCTCTCTGGGGAAAAAATAAACAGTGCTGGCTGTTTATAACATGATTTGCCACTATGTTTTGCCCTGGATTATTGAAACTGATAAAAAGAAATGTGAACAGCGACACTTTGTTGATTAATTTTACAAATACTTTTAAACATGTTACTAAAAGAATGAAATTTTCAAAATGGTGAGGAAAAGGAGGGAAAACACTTCAAATACTTTCTGTATGCAGCTGACCTATCTTAATTTTGATTTAGTTACCTATTTATCTATCCTCATGTATTTTAATGTCTTAATTATGAGAAATGTGCTTAGAAAGACTTACCCAGTCCCATGGCTCCCACCTGGGGATTGCAGGTACGAGCACCTCTAATCCATTACAGAGCAAAACAAACCAGCTGAACTTTAAAACCCAGTCAATGAAAGGTGAAAACCCCCTCTAACCACTGCAAATTGTCCCCAAAGTAAGGCCCTGATTAAATCTTGGTTGATCCAGCAGTTACGCTGGCTTACAGCTGATTCTAATGACTCGTTGCAGATGATGAGGCAAAGGAAACGACTTCCCAACAGCATCCCCTCCATCATTCCTGCTGTGCTCCAGTCCTGCTTGGGAATGTCATCCTGCTGGGTGGCTGAAGGAAAGAATTGTCAAAGTTTATTTGAAGAGCTCTCATACCAGCTCCCTGAGCAGCTGGAAGAACTCAGACACTCACAAAGCAAAATGGGAATTTTTGTATTTGCACGTGTTCAGTTCTAAACTCAGGCTCGAATTTTAAACTGTATTGGGTTGATGTATTATTTTCATTCCACATGTTTTTTGTGAATGGCACTTCTGAACAATTTTTACGGTGTCTCACAGTAGCCTTCAACATTATCTTGTTCTTTTTGGCAATTCAACATATTTTATTTATCCTAACCTCTGGCACTCCTCTTTTTATTGTCCACCTTTATACTTTTTTATCAGGTATTTTTACACTTGCCTGACTTTACTCTTTAATCTTCCTACTTCATCTTTGGTCCAGATATTTTGCACCTTATAGATGTCTCTTTCCAACACTTTATTTTTCATCTCCATTGGATCATTTTTTTTGTCATAGTATATTCACTGCTAGATGAAAGACCTTCATTTATCTTTCAACACTTTCCATTTCCTTTCTATGTCTTCCTTACACTGATTTTTCTCACCTTCTCCTAAGAGAAGACCAGCTGATACTTCATCAACCTTTTTTTCTATTTTGTCTCCTTTGAGTCCAAATGCAAACTTAGCAAGGCTATGGTAATTCAACTTTTGAACTTTATTTTCATTGCTAACAGGATATGGAGAGCAGCATTTTGAATTGATTTATTCCTAAATTAAAGAGACAAAGTATAATAACACATTCTTGTGTAGCAAATTACTTGTATTAATGATCAACACAAAAATGTTGACAGAATTTAAGACAGAATGAGCCATGTTTAGATTTGTGATTTGCAGAGCCCGCACAGTCACTAACAGGTAGGTAAAAGACTAAATAAAAAATCTGGAAGACAATTTTGAACAAAAGTTTCAGGAAGTTTGGAGAAGCCTTTTGGAAGGCTAGTTTGAATTTTTTTCATTTTAAAGCCCTCTGGATTAATCACATACTAACCATGGGGAAAAGATATTTTAAAAGTTGTGTTTTAACAGCCCACAGATATCCCAGATTAACTTCTGAGGTAATTTTGCTCCCTGTGTTGAAATCCTTGTCTCCATACCTAGAGTTTCCTCCTTTAATCCCAGGCTGGGTGAGGCTGGAGGGGCCCCCAGGGGCTCCTCTGGTGCCACCTCCCTGCTCCAGCAGGGCCATCCCAGAGCCCAGGGCACAGCAGTGTGTCCATGGGGCTCTGCAATATCCCCAGGGAGGAGCCTGCACAGCCTCTCTGCACAATCTGCTCAGGGCTGGGCACTGCCCAGGGCAGAAGTGTCCCCCAGGACACTCTGCTGCCTCAGGGACAGCTCCTTGTGCCCCAGCACCCCCAGGACACTCTGCTGCCCCAGGGACAGCTCCTTGTGCCCTAGCACCCCCAGGACACTCTGCTGCCTCAGGGACAGCTCCTTGTGCCCCAGCACCCCCAGGACACTCTGCTGCCCCAGGGACAGCTCTTTGGCCCCCAGGTCCTTCCCCGCAGAGCTGCTCCTGCAGGTCCCCCCAGCCTGTGCTGGTGCTGGGGCTGCTCCTGCCCAGGAGCAGGACCTGCATCTGCCTTGGTTGAACTTCAGATGTTTTTTCCCCTGTCCAACTCTCCCAGCTGTTGAGGCTCCTCTGACTGGGATATCAGCCACTCCCAGTTCTGTGCCCTGAAATGGACTGGGAACAATGGAACAATGTAATGGAATGAGAGCAGTGGTTTTTTTTTCCAGTGACTCTTGAAAACTAAATGAGAAACAGCAGCAACTGAAGCTGTGTGAGTGCAGGTACCTGGAACAAGAATTAAATAAATGAAACAATCAGCTGAAATAAGTGTTGGACAGCAAACCAGGGCCAGGAGGAAGACTGAACATGAACTATTAAAAGACCACATGTAAGAGAGTGTGTAAATATTTGCCAGTGCTCAGAAGTCTTTAAGGAGGCCACTGCAGCCGTGTTACAGCCCATCACTTGTTTATCAACTCTAGTCTACTGCTGAGAGTAAATAGAAAAACTTAGCTTGTGGGCAGCACTTGACAACAACACAAACCAACCCATCCACCTCCATCCAGACTGGGCATACCAAATAAACAAAATGGGGAGAACACGCTTTTCATCAGGATGATGTAGAAAATACAGAAGAACATATTTGGAGGACAGTATTTATTAAAGAATAAATCGTTCTGCATTCCAACAGGTGTTGCAGGTCACAACACGGTTAACAGACTGTAGGTTGCAAATCTTGATTGATTTTTGCTAGTGTTCCCCCTGTCTGAGTTTATTCCTTTTTTTTTCTGGATTTGATGATCTGGCAGCAGAGTATGAAGTTTTCTGGTGGTAATACTGATGACACAGGAGCAAGTGACATGGAACAGCACAGCAAAATCAGAGCTAGGGAAAAAAATCAAGAAATTTCCTAAGGGATACCTTAAGATTTTTGTTTTACAGTATTTCCACTTTTTCTTAATTTTGAGTCATCATTGAGGATTCATCTATGCCAGTGGAAACAGAAGCATGAGCCATAGGGAAATTTAGATACACCTTCAGTAAGATCTCAGGAGTATTGTTCAATTCTGAACCCACAGATGTATTAAAAAGTTAAACCATGTTGGAAGAGATTATTTACCTTCTACATTAAAGTATTAAGGTTATACATTTCATTTTATCTACATATTATCAGCACCATGTTATCACCATATTATTCAGTCACCCAGTTTGACTTGATCCTTCGGGAAATCTTACTATTCTGTGAGGTTTTCTTTAGTCTAAGGAATTTTCTGTTATCAGCAACATTCACCAAGCCATCCACCAAATCAATAATAAATATACTGCAGAATGTCAGGCCTGATGTTGTTACCCAGGGCAGCCACTACTAACTGCTTTCCACTCTCAGAAAATTTATCTGCAGTTTCCAGGAAAGTGTGTCTTTTCCAGCAGGTCGCCTGCCTGCTATGTCATATTAAGATAACTCAATGCAAGTCACATAATTACATCATGTAACTTTATATCATTTGACATGGCTGAGGCAACCTAACATAAAATATCACAGTATAAAGCACCAGCTGGAAAATTTAAACATTGCTTTTTTTTTTTTTCTCCCAAAAAAGGAATAGGAGGGGAAAAAAAAAAAAACCAAAACAAAACCATAATATTTAGTTTTTCAACCCTAACCTTTGAAGGAAAAAAAAAAAAGAAAGGTATAGCTTGTCTAAAGTATTTATTTTTATATATGTAACTAACACTGAATTGACAGTGTCTTCACTAAAACCTGAATCTAGAAGCTTCTTGGGAAATGGGCTGTTGTCATGATCAGAATCAGACCTCAGCAAACTGTCAGGGCTGCATTTTAAAAGAGTGGATGTGCACTGCTACGTTAGATTAAACCTGTGTATGTGCTGCTCCACCTATGTGCGAGGTATTCTGATACATGTGCATTTCCCTGTGCCATTAATTTCCTGGGATACGAGTTAAAATAGATTACAGTGCTAAAGAAACAGACATTTTTGGTAGCTACACTTACTTGTATCACTATAAAATTAGTAATTGCATTCCGATGCAACAAATGCCACGTTGTAATTCTCTTTATTTTCCTGTCTAAAAAGAGGATGAGAACTGCAAGGTAGACTTTTAAATAATATAGCTCATCCACAGTTCTCCTTCCTGCAGTCTCTTTGGTTTGAAAAACTGCAATTTTATCCTTGTGCTGAGCTTTCAGAAGATCAAAAAAAAAAGGAATCTATTTTCAGTTATTTTCAAAACAATGAATTCAGCATTCAGAGGAGAAACTAATTTAGCGGAGACAAGGAATATTGTGACTGTGCAGAGAAAGGTGATATAGAAGGGAAGCTGAGATTGATATAAGTTGAAACAATGAAATGTGACTACAAAGAGAGTTTTTTATAATAATAATAATAATAATAATAATAATAATAATAATAATAGCAACCACACTCAGCTGAAGGTGAGGCAGGAGTTGACATGGACATTCCCACCTGGATAGCTGGCTAATGGCATTGACTGCTGCAGTTAAATGCCCAGGCACGCTGATAAGGCTGATCAGAACTGACAGCAAACACCAACAGCAGCAGGAGATTCAAGACAAAGTACATTTATAATACATGCAGAGGTATTTTATGGAGATAAGGATAGCAGGGAAAAGGGACTAAGAAAAGCTACTGGAGCTGAAAGCTCTGTCTAAAACTGAAGGACACAGACTGGCTTGTTTGGGTTTGGACCTCATGATGGTTACAGAAACACAATTAGATATTTACTTAGTTTGAAAAAAAATGCTGTTCCTACTTTTATATCTCAGTCTTTGGTTCCATAAAGGACATGTTCAAATATGATTAGATCTCTTCAGCATTATTTTTCTTGAATATAGACACACTCGAATGAAAGGTAATCAAAGGCCTCAGGAAAAGCCTCTGGAGCTTAAATAGAGATTTCAGACTGGCACTTATGGAAAAGACACTTCATCATCAAATTGAGTATGTTCAACCTCAGGAAGAGAAGGCTGAGAGGGGCCCTGAGCCCTGGGTGTCCCTGTGTGCAGGGAGGGCTCCGAGCAGGGCCCAGGCTCTGCTGCGGGGCCCAGCAATGGCACCAGAGCCACGGGCAGGGCCTGAGCCCAGGGAGCTGCCCCTGCACAGGAGGCAGAACTTCTGCCCTGGGCAGTGCCCAGCCCTGAGCAGATTGTGCAGAGAGGCTGTGCAGGCTCCTCCCTGGGGATATTGCAGAGCCCCATGGACACACTGCTGTGCCCTGGGCTCTGGGATGGCCCTGCTGGAGCAGGGAGGTGGCACCAGAGGAGCCCCTGGGGGCCCCTCCAGCCTCACCCAGCCCGGGGGTCTGGGATCAACGTGCAGTCTGCACCAGTTTTGGATGTGAATGGTAGAGGAGGCAACATGACAGGATCAGAAAATCAGTCTGCAGAGAGAGGAAAGAAACCTGGTGGCATTCTGTAGGAGGGTGGATGATAACAATGAACAAAGCTCCAGCAAAACAGGGCCATCAGCTACTGGTGGCATTCAGGTGCACACTGACCTGTACTGAGCATTGGTGAAATCTGTAATCTTGATTTTTATCCAGTTCCCAGGAGCAAAAAAGTAAGTTTAAAAAATGGAGGTTGAATGCAAGGACACAATTTTGTATTTTTCTCTGAGGAAGCAGATGATTCCCCTTGAGATGTGTGAGGAAGTAGAGATTCTGAACTGGCACAGAAAGCCAGTCAGGCACAGCCAATACCCTTTTTGTACTCTTTGACAGCCAAGATGTGCATCTGAACAGGATTTGAATTCCAAGGAAAAGGGATTTTTGGATCTGACAGTTCCTGGATGTACTGGGAGAGAGGACAGTATGTCTCTACATGTGCAAATGGAGTCACTCTGAACAACAGCTTGGATATTAATAGTGAATTACTTGTTTCAGCACCTACATGATGCTTATGACAATAGCCATAATTGCTGTCTAATTTCTGCTGCTCCAGAAAACAAATGTTTACATTGTCAGTCCACAGAATTGCAGAATCCCAGAATGGGTTGGAAAGGATCTCAAGGACCATCTTGTTTCACCCCACTGCCACGGGCAGGGACACCTTCCACTGCCCCAGGCTGCTCCAAGCCGCAATGTCCAACCTGGCCTTGGGCACTGCCAGGGATCCAGGGGCAGCCACAGCTGCTCTGGGCACCCTGTGCCAGGGCCTGCCCACCCTCCCAGGGAACAATTCCTTCCCAATATCCCATCCAGCCCTGCCCTCTGGCACTGGGAAGCCATTCCCTGGGTCCTGTCCCTCCAGCCCTTGTCAATTGTCTCTCTCCAGCTTTCCTGCAGCTCCTTCAGGCCCTGCAAGGCCACACTGAGCTCAGCCCAAAGCTTCTCCTCTGCAGGCTGAACAATCCCAGCTCTGGCAGCCTTTCCTGCCAGCAGAGCTGCTCCATCCCTCTGATCCTGCTGGTGCCTCCTCTGGGCTCTCTGCAGCAGCTCCAGGTCCTTCCTGTGCTGGCCCCAGGGCTGGGGCAGCTCTGCAGGTGGGGTCTCAGCTGAGGGGGCAGAGGGGCAGAATCCCCTCCTTATTCTACTTTTAGCAGACCCACGTGGAAGCAGCTCCAGCACTTTTTCCCGCTGAGATAACCAGAAATTTATAAGGTCCCAGAAAGCGCCTGAGTAGCAGCTGCAAAGGTGGAACGTGGTAAGGTGCATCCCCTACGATGTGGGACTAATTAAAGAAAAAGTCATTATTGGGTGCACAGCTGGGAGAGACTCTTGTCAAATCCAGGAGGGACTGGAGCAGGTTCCAAAATCACTCAAGCTTGGGGTGTTCAATTAGACTCTGAGTCTGAGGTCAAGTGTGGCTGAGAGGTGGTGAAAGGAACTTGCCGCAGGAAAATAACTGTCAGTGCATCCACAAAAGGCATTTTGGGAGAAACCTGCATGTTCATCTGCATGGCTACACACTCTGACTGTCACATACAAGATTCTATACCAGGTTAGAGGGGTTTTTTTTCAAATGCCAAAAATGTTTTGGAGGGAAGAGTGAGAGCTCTTGTAAATGCTAGTAAATATTTCAGCAGGGGAGACACACGGGTGCAGGGTTGAAAGAATAAAATGATTTAGCTTGTTTTCTCACAGTTTCATTTAAAAATGTTAAAGAAATGCAGAGTTCTACTTCCTTGAATCATTCTGCAAATATAAATTCAAAATTACTTATTTACTATAGAACAAATACATAGCAAAGAATTTTTCAAGGGAAAAGAAAGAAAAACCTGTCATTGTAATGCATATTGAAACAGAAGATCTGTGAAAAGGTTCATTTCCAGAAGATAAAATAGTTTTCATTAATTCACAAAACATTTTGCATTACATTCTCACTTAATAAATGCTAAATTAAAAATAAGTAGTTTGTGTTCATAGCTATAATCTATTTTTGAATTATTTTCCATGCAAGCTGTTACGCATTGCAGAAAGAAAGCAAAATTGAAACATCTTTAACAACCACAAGCTTAAATTTGTGTGTTTCCTTATTAATAGAGGGAAGCACAGGAGCTGTAGTTAGAAAGAACCATTGAAAGAAATGTTTTCTAGATTTAAGACCTTTTCCAGCCTTCCTTTGTTAATTTTTTGTTAATGATCCAAAAGCGTTGCACAGTCAGTGCTCACTCCCTTGGCAGGAGGCAACAAGCAAAGCAGGTTCACAGCTGATCCTCACCTCTTCCTCAGAACATGCATTTTTCATTTGTTTTTGTAATAATCCCTTTCATGTAAAAGGATATTTCTCTCATGGAGGATCAACCATTAATGTCAAGTACATGCAAGTTTGTTGTGACAGGCTTTTCAAAACTCTGTGATAGGTAGCAAAGCTTTAAGGGGCTACAGTGATGTCTTGTCTGTACAATTTTTTCCTTTAGTTCTGACACAAGGAGTGTACAAATGTGTGCTGCAGCCTCATTTTTCAAAAAGGTGTTTTTTCCTTTTTTTTTCCCCCTGAATACAGAAACCCTCTTTGTCATTAAAAATGTAAAGGCCCTTCTGGTTTTGTCAGCTGAGGAAGAAAATGAAAGGAAATTCTTTTGTGGCAACCTGGTGTAGTAGAGTCTTCCAGTTAAGGAACTGCCAAAATACATGAGATTAAAGCAGATGCATCCTGACACAACTTGTCATTAAAAATATATGTGGACAATAGGAGAACATGTCAAAACCTGAACATGTTCGATACATGCAACTTAGTTAAAAAGTCCCAGAACACTTGTCAAATATTCATTTTATCCTTCTTTTGATTCAAAGTGAAAGAGTTTCCTATTGTTTTGAAAAAAAAAAATTGAAAAAAAAAAAAAGAAAGGGGAGAGAATAAAACCTGTTTTTAGAAAAAACTTCAGTAACTTAAGAAGATTTGAATAATTGTGGTGCAATAAGGAAAGGGGAAACAAAAGGAGCTGTGCCAAGAGCCAGTAAAGTTTCTGCTACTGGAGGGTCAGAGAGGTCTGCCATTTCTAAATTATGCTGAGCTCGATCAGGCATAGACTGAACCTAAATCTTTCTCTCGCTTAGAAAACACAGAATAATGAAAAGAAAATTTACCCTGATGAAAAGTGGAAAGACATGGAAATCACCACAATTTCAAGGAGCTGAAGACAATGAATTACCTGGAGTCCAAGGGTGCTCCGGGACACACTGTAAGCCTGTTAGGCACAGACAGGACTGGGGAACCAGCAACGGGTATCAGGAGAGCTGAAAATGCCCAGTTTGCCACAGCTCAGCTGCTGGATCTTCTCCTAAGAAGCCAGGAAGATGCTTGGGAAAACAGAGCACCTCTAAATAATACACTGAGGCATTTCATGCTCTGCAGCTCATTACTTTAAAGTACAAATTTTGGGTTAAATAACATTATTTTTATTGTGATACCCCACATTTACACCAAGAAGAGGGTTCATAAACCAGTGTGGTTTCTGGATTCATTTGTCCTAAAACCAGTAAGACTCATTTTTTTTTAGTGGACTTGTTGGTGTCTGGTTTTTGAGATCAACTCATGGAAGTCATTGCTGGGGCTATAACACAGCAATGCTCCTCTGAACAGTGGCTATTTTTAAAGTGCCATATTTATTTATTTTAAAATAAAACTGCTCCCTGAATGCATTCAAAGTCAAATCCAAATACCTCAGTGACTACAATACTTTTTATTGCCTGTCACTCCAAGAGAGGGAGCAGAATTCATGAAGCAGTCAGAGAGAGAACTCCTTTATGTATCACAAGCAGGAACATCCCAGCTCTAAGAAGCCAGAAAACCACTGGAAATAATTGAAATTGAAGGTAACAAGAGGACTAATTCCATAACTTCTTTATAATGACACAAAGATCCTTTTTTAGTGGGAGAACTCCCAGTCAGTACAGGAAATACAAGAAAGAATTTTAATAGGTATTTGGATTTTCCTAATGGTGTTCTGTATTTGCTAACATAAGATAAACACGATTATCATACAGTGTAACTTTTGTTATCTAGCATTATCAAATTAGTGACTCATTTGTAATGTAAATAAGTATTATTAGATTTAAATATGAAAGATTTACATAGCTAATGAAAGGACTGTGAAAACATTGTCTTAGGGCAGTTAAAAGCTATGTTACATTTAGAAAAACTGTGAACATGAATATTTATTCTTTCACAACAGAAAGAATAACCAACTTCTTATGAATATAAAATAATAAAGCAAATAGTGGAGAACATTCATAATCAATAATCATTCTGGGATTAATTTGTGTAAAACTGTCCTTTTCACCTTCTGTTTCCAGTATATTTTGAACTTAATGGATTAAGTTCACTCCATTAATCAACATCACACTATTTGGCAAAAGGCAGAGTTCATAAAAACATATAGCAAACAATCGAAGATTTTGTATAAGGAAGCAGCCTACGTGAAGGAGCAGAAGATGTAAAATAATTAATTAAGTCCTAGTCATAAGCTTGAGCTCCTTCTAATAGAAGAGAAAACCTTCAAGGAGAGAAGATAATCTTTACTTCACCAGGGCACAGAAGAGATGGGGAAGAAAATATTTCCCCAATATTTAGAAGATGTGATGACTAAACACCAGCATCATCACCCACCTTTTTGCTCTTTTAAATTCTTTTTTCCCTCCAGTCTGTCTCCCAATTTCGGATTAAAAATGTCTACATTCTTCAGGCCTACTGATGGTGTGTTGAACATGTATCAATCTGATGAAGCAGAGCAACATAGAAAAGTAGCTCTTATCCATGAGAAAATGCTTAGGGTGAACTCACTCTTGGTGGGTGTTCTCAGACCTACAGATACTCAAGGTGTGTTGTGTCCTGAGTACTCACAGGGTTAACTGACCGCCAGAAAAATTACACTGACCAACTTGGCCAAAATTCTGTGGAATTTTGATTTTTAATTAATTATCAAAAGATAAAACTCCGAATAATTAATGCTCAATGCAAGACTAGGATTTTATGGTATGTTTGTGTAAGTAGAAACAATTTTTCCATTCTATCCAAATATGATTTGACACTGATGGACTAACTCTCCTATTTTCCTGTTTATTTTTACACATGAATTTCTTTGCAATACCACATGCCAGATACTGTTCACAAAACGGGACATACTCCAATATCTTGGCTTATTAATTGCAAGCTTGCACTGATTTGAATGCAGCATTCTTATCTCTGAATTATAGTTTTTCCTTGTTTTCTCCATTTCCACTATATCTGAACTGGAATACTTGAAATATTTCTCTATGTTCAAAGCTAGTTCAGATTATTCCTATTTTTTACAAACAGTTCCAGCTTCACAGGTTTTGAGCTGATATGGAAGGGGTTTATATAAAGAAAGCCCAAGAAAACCTCATAAAGCTCGTAGGAACCTTTTCTTTTCAATGATCTAACCAGTGATATTCAGCTGCCAAACTTTAATTAGTTAAATGAAAGTCAGGCACTCAGCAGTTTGGAGAATCTGAACTACTGTGCTGCTTCTCCCTTATCTTTGGAGTTCGAGATAAACACCATCCATTTTTTCTCTGAGGCAGGCTGCAAGGCACAGTTTGTTCACATCTCCAAAGTATCTTGAATTCATTAGGTGGGAAGAGCTACAGAAGTGCAATTTGAATGTCCAGAGTGCCCTAAGGTGGGAGGGAGCAGCGCCAGCCTGGTCAGATGTGCCCAAATCCCTCACGTGGTGAGGGGGAGCCAGCTCAGAGCGCTTTGCTCCCCATGGCCCTAAATAAACAAACAGAAACAGTGCCAGGTGCCTCCAGCCACACATTTTCTGATGCAAATGCTGACTTGGGGGAAAGAGAAGTGAAACCATTGCCTTTCTGTGCTGATAATCCATCAAGTGGGCCCAGATGACAGTAAGAGCCTTTGGACCAGTAAGAAGGTTATTTTGAGCCACATCTTAAGCACTGCCAGAAGGAAATGGTCTTTTTTTCCCGCCTTCTCCCTTGCCAATCACATGAACCATCAAGTCCTCTGGCATTTTAGAATTAGCAAGTGCAGTGCAGAGTTATGAAAACACATTATTCCTCCAGTCTCATTTCTCGTGGGCTAATTAGAATTATTTGACCCCAAAACTACACGGGTTTTGATCAGATAATGGACTTCAATTAACAGGAAATTGTTAGAAGTACTGCACAAACTGAATTCATTAGCAAAATAATTTTCTGCAATCAGTTCTGTAGGTATTTTGATGCCACAGAAACCAGTTCAATCATGGTTTTCCAAGACTAATGTCAAACTGGCAGAGAGTGGGTTTAGATGGGATATTGGGAAGGAATTCCTCCCTGTGAGAGTGGGCAGGCCCTGGCACAGGGTGCCCAGAGCAGCTGTGGCTGCCCCTGGATCCCTGGCAGTGCCCAAGGCCAGGCTGGATGGGGTTTGGAGCAGCCTGGGACAGTGGAAGGTGTCCTTGCCCAGGTGGAACTGGATGAGCTTTAAGGTCCCTTCTAACCCAAACCATTCTGGAATTCTATAAAGTTCATTTTAGGCAGAGACCATGGACTGCCCCTACTCCTGCTATCACCCAAAAGGGTTTCACCCTCCTGCTCCATGAGAGGAGCACCAGAATCCTTCAGAGCCCCTGCTGCTATGCTGTGAACAGGCCAACCCGTTTTGACACAATGAAAAACAATTTTATATCGGGCTAAACCTTTTCAAGGCACTCAGATTCATAGCTGAGGTCATTTCATGTCTGATTGAACAATTTCTGCTGAAAGGCAGAGCAGGCTGGTCAGATATCTAAAGTGTCTTCCTCCAGTACTTAAAACTAGGGGCAAATTTAATGTCTTTAAGTGGAGATCTCTGTTTGCAAGGCACAGGGGAGCTTCACTCCTTCATAACTCCCCATCAGGTGTGCAATAGTGCTGGGCTTGAGGGAAGCACATCCAGTGTCTCCACAGTGTGCAAGACTTATAACTCACAAATTACATTTTTTTGTTGGGACTGACCCCAGTAGCCCCAGTGCAAGACCTTGTTAGGAGAACAGCTGACAAACAGCTTTGCACCATCAGCTCAGAAACACTGTCTATAATTAATGATGAGTTCTTCTAGAAGCCTTGATTTGCCACAATCTCACTGCTTTATTGACAGCTATTTACATAAACTTTATATTTCATTTATTTCTATATATTTAATATATTTTGATATAGAAATAATCTTGAATTTTAATGCTTTTTACCTTTGTCCGGTTCCTGTTTCAGGACTACATGTCAAGCACAATGGAGAAGGCTGGACACTCATTGCTGCAATGCTTGGAACATTAATATCTCTGCTGATGATTGCAATGGGGGCACCATCTGTCTGCAAATTCTAAAGGAGAGGGAGGGGGAAAGAAACAAAAATTAAAAAAGAAGGAGAAAAAAAAAGAAAAGAAAAAGCACTGCAGAGTGTTTCAAAATAATTTGGTGTCATGACTTGTGCCATGTATCCATAAAGTTACACAATGAATTGAAGGTAATAATAACACGCTGGAGAAATGAAGTGTTCCTCCTGAATGAGCCAGACTGAAAATATTTATGCACAATCAGCAGGTATCCTTTACATTCCCCATAAATATCAGAATTACTACAAGACCTTCCCTAAACCAAAAATATAGCAAACAACTCCTGTTATAAGCCCCAAAAATCAGAGCAATAGAGCTGAAACTTTCAATAGAAGAGAGGCAGAAAGATAAATGGAAACATAAAAGAATATAGATCTGTGCTGCACCTGTTTGACCTAAAGGCATAACTCCTGCTCCTTCAGGGGAGAGTAGATAGCAGCACAAAAATAAAAAGTAAGAGCTGGCAGACTTTAAGCTCACCTTAAGAAGAGTCTCTCTCTCTTTCCCTGGTGAAGTTCCTTTTTTGCATATTATAATATGTGAGACAATTCCAGTTGGATTTATCTGTGTATTTTTAACTCAGACGTAAAATTTTGCTTCAGGCTGAAACTTGGCATACCAGATCTCAGCCCAACAGCAACTTTAAAAAAAACCCAGAAGGTGAAGGGAGGCTGAATCCTTAACCTTCAAGACTGCAAAGCAGCAACACATTTAAAGTAATACAGAATAGGAACAAACCCCAGATTGCCCCATGAGAGCTGCAGCACATCTCATGAAGTGCGGACAGAACCACATTTGTGAAGACAATAGACATTATTTCTTGCAGTTTGGATGTAGTTTTCATTATTATCAATATTTACTGCCACAGAGGGGATGTTAAAAGATGAATTGAAGCCTCTCAGGGAGGTGTTGGAGTCCCCATCCCTGGAGGTGTCCAAGGAGTGGCACTCAGAGCTCCGGGCTGGGTGGCAAGGGGGGGATCACGGCTGGATTTATGGGAAGCCAAGGCTGAGAATGAAAATAATCAGACATTCCAATCATAGACATTGTTGGCTGATGGAACTTTGCACTGTCTAAAATGGCTGAATACTCCGTGCAGGAGGGGTCCAAACGCTGGGAAGCTGACCAGAATACAGTAGTAGACCATGGAAAAGTTGTTTAAAAAGATGAAAAGCCTTCTGAAGATATACGCCATGAGCACTGTTTTCTATTTCTTGGTTTCATTCTGAGAACATTATGAACTACTGTATTAAAATTTTAGACTCTTACCGAGATGGATTTATCAGGGTTGATCAATCAACCTTGCTGGACAATGCCTTTTGGAAAATGGGAGATATTCTAGCAAGGGATCTTTATGGGTGTGTGCACATAAAAGAATGTCAGCATAAACTGACAAACACTGTTATTTACTGAACAGTCACTCTGCTGGAATGTTGACTAAAAATACCTAGAAAAAAAAATTGAGAAAACAAGAGGTTGTGTGTAGGAGGAGTGAGAAATGGAAAAGCGTAGGTGTGATTTGTTCAATATAAAATTTGTTCCGTTTTCCACATCTAAAATGTAAAGGAGAGCTTTGGCATGCACAGCCTGGAGTAACACAGTGCATCTTGAGGGGGCATAAAGAGCCAGTTCCATGTGGCTGGGGTGTATTGAACCATTCCTGCTGGGACTATTGTGCCCCACAGGCAGGCACCTCCATCAGTTCAAGCTCACAAGGTGTGCAGCTCCCAGCGCTCGCAGCTACACTGCAGCAAAACCGGATCAGTACAGGGAGAGCCAAGGCATTTAAATACTCATCCGGGAGAGAAAACAAACGTGGAATTGCTGAGGGCAGTGTAACCTCTGGCTTTGGTCCTGTTGTACACTCATATCCCACCACCTCAGACAGGAAACCTCTCATTCCATCTTCCCTTAAAAACCCCTCCTGAATCACTCTCCCATTGCCATCCCAGATCATACATGAAGCTGAAGTAAACTTATGAATTAATGCACACATACATTGTACATGCATATAAATAAAATATATGCAGTTGTAAGGTTTATAATGCTTTTTTTTCTGGGAGAATTCCAGAGCAGCTTTTATAATTTGAATAAAAGGCTGGGAAGCATATGCATAGTCCATGTTTTATGACATGTTTTGGATAAATGAAAGGCAAAATAAAATGTGACTCTGCATTCTATAGGAAAGTGGAACTTAATTATACAGCCCAATCAATACACTTCTGAACTGTGTTTAATATTCTGGTTGTTAAAGATGGAGAAAAAATACTTTTCAAGGAACAAGGGGGAAAAAAAAGAATACAATAGAAGATTAAAACCAAATAAATATTTGAGAAATCCAGACAGCATTTTCATGGTAGAATTCTCCACTAATTTGCCTTTATAGTATATCACTCTCAGAAATTTGATTAGATAAACCTAATCAATCTAAAGTTCACCTGTCATTCAGCAAACAGAGATACTCACACCAGTTCTTTGGCATTACACTGGTTGTAATTACTCAAGTTCTGTATCTCTGGCAGAAATGTGTAACCTGGGTCCCAGGTCAGTCAGAAGCCTAGGACCTTATAGCAAGATTTGATGACTTTGGAGCCTGACAGTGGGATTTATAGACCATTCCTCATCACAGGAATATTTGCCAGACCATGGGCTGCAGCATTTCACCAGTAAGGGCTCAGGGTGCCCCGTTGTGCTGCATCTCCCCACTCTCCAGCTTATTGTCATCTCAGTCTGGAGTGTACAGAACCCCAGGCTGGGTGAGGCTGGAGGGGCCCCCAGGGGCTCCTCTGGTGCCACCTCCCTGCTCCAGCAGGGCCATCCCAGAGCCCAGGGCACAGCAGTGTGTCCATGGGGCTCTGCAATATCCCCAGGGAGGAGCCTGCACAGCCTCTCTGCACAATCTGCTCAGGGCTGGGCACTGCCCAGGGCAGAAGTTCTGCCTCCTGTGCAGGGGCAGCTCCCTGGGCTCAGGCCCTGCCCGTGGCTCTGGTGCCATCGCTGGGCCCCGCAGCAGAGCCTGGGCCCTGCTCGGAGCCCTCCCTGCACACAGGGACACCCAGGGCTCAGGGCCCCTCTCAGCTGGGGCTCCTCTCGAGGCTGAGCAGCCCCAGCTCCCTCAGCCTTTCCTGGGCACCGAGATGCTCCAGGCCCTTCCTCAGCTGCGCAGCCTCCGCCGGCCCCGCTCCAGGAGCTCCCTGGCCCTGCTGTGCTGAGGATCCAGAGCTGGGCACGGCGCTCCAGAGGTGCCCCAGGCTGGGCACAGGGGCAGGATCCCCTCCCTGAGCTGCTGCCAAGGCGCTGGCTGAGCTGACTCGGGATGCTGATCCCTTTCAGAACCATTCCAGCAAAATGAGTGCTGAGTTTTACACCAGGACCTCAAACTGGCCCAACAGCAAAGGCTTTGAGGGTGGTTCAAGGGAGAAGGAAGACAGGACTGTCCAGAGGATGGGACCATGGCAATCCTGAGTTAGATTTCTTAAACTCCCTTGGAAGCCAGATCCAATAAGCACGTTCAGCTCTCTGCCTCGTGCACAGCCACTACTGAATTCTGCTAAGACACAATGGCCAGTTCTTATTAGAAATGTGAGGCAGAGAAGGATGAAGAGGAAATTAAAGATGCACATTCACAAGGGGCAGGGAATAGATTAACACATTTACATTCTTTAGCTTTTTAATCAGGTAAACAAATTTTCTTTCCATATTCCATATGAAATAGTATTAATACTCATGCAAACACTTTTATCAACAATATCATGGTGTATTGTTGCACGACTGTGATTATACACTTGCATTCATCTTAAATAAAAATTAAGAAATTCATTTTTTATTTCAGAATTAGAATGCTTGGAGAACATAAAAGAATGTTTAGTTCTTATTTATTTTATTAAATTGGATGTCCAAGATAATAAATTCCAGGTTAGTTATGCTCAATATCACATAGGAATGAGTCAGCTCTTAAAACAATGTGCATGTTTTAACTGTCCACCAAATTTCCAGATACCAAAAAATATCCCTTAGGATTTCTCATTTGTTCTAATTTTGTCTCTGCAAGACTTTTGTCTTTAAGGTCCCTCCCAATCCAAACCATTCTATGACTCTATGGAGTTCCACTAAAATACTTCAAAAAACAGTGAGATAAAATCAACTGGAAAAAAAAAAAAGTGACTTTTACATGCTTTGATATATGTGATTTAGTCATAGATCCACATGTTCCCTCCCACAGGTAAAGAACTGTGGTAATTAAAACAAACAAACAAAAAACCTCTTTGGGTCACTGCAGTCACACAAAATTAAATTGGCAAAATTCTGTTAAAAGGACAAGTTTACTCTGTGCTCTGAATTATGAAGCATCCATGGTAAACCAAAAATTAATAGAATTTTATAAGTCTTAAGCACATAAACTGTACTTTGTTTTTGCCTAAAGCATCTTAAATTTACCATCTTGGAGGAAAAGACATGATCAGTAACTACCTGTAAGAACTCCAGAAGGAATTTTGTGTAGTGCAGCAGGAAGCTGAGGGGAAGATCAATGGATCAGCGTCAATGTACCTGGAAGCAGAACTGATTTAAAAGGTCAGGAAGCAGCAGCAGCAGCCAGAGGATGCTCTCGAGCTCCATGAGGAACACAACGTGTCCCAAAGCTGAAAACACCTTCCTGGGATGTGAGAGCAGTGCAAATACCTGAGGTGAGCCACCCTGCTCCTGCCAGGAGGAAAAACTCTCATAAATTACTCAACACTGACTGCAGGGAAAAACAGGGAGTTACTGCCAAGCAGCTGATGTGGAATGAGATCTCTCCCCAGTTCACCCCTGGAACCAACACTGTGCAAAGCCACAGAACAGACCCAGTGCCCAGTGCACAGATATCTGTGACATGAATCCATTTCCCCTAAATGAGAAAACACTTTTCAACATGACTACAAGGTGAAAATGAAGGATGGACTTCCTGTAAAGGAAAAAAGATTGCCTTCTTCCCTGCTTCTGAGCCTCAGACCTTTGTAAAGGAAAATGAGGGTGCTCCTTTTCATAATACATTAAATAATAAATACATACTGATACATAATGCATTACATAAGAAAACCACATTAATAATAAACAATCAAACAAAACCAATGACATCCAGTTTGGCCAGTGGCATCCTGATCAGGGCAGTGATTGTCCCTCTGTGCTGGCACTGCTGAGGGACCTCGAGGGC
>VZRS01000297.1:39990-70570 GCA_013398055.1 Ifrita kowaldi | reverse complement strand
ATGGCCTTGGAGGGCTTTTCCAGCCTGAATGATTCTGGGATTCTGTGAAAATTGGAACACTGCTGTCCATTGTAAATCCATCCGACCTTCTCACCACTGCTCTTATAAATTAGGAGCAATCCCATAGATTGCCACAGAAAGACATCAAGTCTGGTCAGAAAAAGCAGGTTTAGCAAAACCATGACCAGTTTGGCTGCCCCAGTCACTGGAAGAGAGCATGGCTGCTCTTCATCTTTCATGTGGATTGTATCCATTTACCTTGTTAGCTGAACAAAAACCTCAGAGAGCAGCAACTGGTAAAAAATCGAAGCAGTAAACTGCAGATTAGGGAACTTGCTGTTATTCTGGCATCTCTATCTGGACATTACCAGTCCTTGTTTCCCCCCCAGTTGACAAGTCCAATATACAAATCCATATTCTAATTTCTTTCATGTCAGTAATGATTAAGGAGCATGTTACAAGTACCACAGGTTTATAAGGACTAACAGGCTCAAAATGTGTGCCTGAAAAAGTGACTTACACAACTGGGTGTTACTTTTATCAACAGATTTACTGCTGCAAGTTCTTAAAAATTTCCAAATTACATAAATGACAATTAGTGCGGGGAAATTACTGAAATCATAAATAAAAAGCAGTGGAAACAGCTGGAATCCTCCCATATTCCACTCCTTGCATCAAAACAACACTCAACAAATTGGTACCTGGCAATTTCTGTGTTGCTTGTATGGCAATTAATAACCAACTTCAAAACATTTAAATTATTGGGTTTATTAGTAAAGGTAAAGCTATTAAAAGTGTCAACATGCTTTGCATTAAAATTTTGGATGCATTTCTCTTCAGAAAACATAAAAGAAATTTTCTGTACAGATGATACTGTTTTTTTCCAAGTTATATCATACCTACCCCTGTGTCTACTACTCCTATCCTTATATTAATTTGTGTGGTATAAATATCACATTTAGAAGTTCAAAGATACTCAGATCTCACTTTTTGGAAAATTCCCATCACAGTTGCCTCCCTCCATTTCTCAGGTAATTAAACAGATTTAAAGTTACCTGACAACATCAGCCACTCTCATTTTCTCTCAGCTAAACACGCACATGCCTGAACAACCATTTATCACAACCCCTTTTTGCTGCCTCTGCTGGCATCTCCTCATTCCTGTGGGGCTGGCTGAGCTACAGAGGCTGCTGAGCACAGAAAATGAAGCCCGGACTTCCATAAATCAGAAGAGTCAGAGGCACAGCCCAGTGTGCTGAGGGCTGGGGTAGCACGTATGAGAACACAGACGTGGAAATGGTTTATTGAAGCTAAAACAATCACCTGTAAAGTGCTTACATGCAGCTACACATCTCTGTTTTGCTTCTAATTACATCAGAAAAACTGCAAATGGAAGGAAAAAAAAACCAAACTCAAACCCAATCTACTGCTGGCTGCAGTGTTAACTGAGCTAAAAAAATCAGAGGCTTTCAAAAAATCAGTATAAAATAACTTTCAGTAGGCCCTGGCTTTTGTGGCAGTGTGAGAAGACCTTTAAGTGAATGCAAGAGCCTCCATCAATGCACCAGGGTCTGCAGGGTCAGGTGAAAGAATTTTGAACCCAGTGTTCAATGATTTCTTCTTTAGGATGTCAGTTAAAGGTCCTGCTATCACCTGCTCACCCCAAGCCCCAAAATACGATTCCTCTTGATTTCATCTTGCTCTTAATTAACCTGACCACATCCACGATATTTCAGATGATTTGTGATAAACATTGCTCATTACTGCTGTCTATCAATTTCTCTTGTAGATAAAAAAAAATAATAATAAATAAAGCCGTCACTTGGGAAAAAAAAAAAAAACACAACATTTTCTGGCCAATTTTCTTCAGTTTCAGCACCATGAACACACATATCCTCAACAATTACTTGCAACATAACAAGTACAATTCAACATGAAGGCACATCTTGTAGTTCAAGATTTTTGTGGGTTTACAAGGAGGAATGCAATCCAGAAAATTTTATAGTCATGAAAATCAGCCTTCAGAAAAGAATTCTGATTACAGCATCAAAGTTCCACATAAATCTCAGTAGCTGCTTCAGTTCAGAGCACTCCAACTAAAAAGAGAAATTAATTGTTTTAGAGGAGCATTAAAAATAAGATAAATGAATGGTCACTTCCATGTTTTTTTCCCAGACTTTAATCACTTATCTTGGGAGAAGTAATCTACTAGAGAGAATAAAGAAGAAATAAAAATATCTTCTCTCTCATTCTGCATAAATGAATTGAGAGGCAGAGGAAACACTATTATGATATTTAAAGTGTGTGCCTGTAGGAGCTGCTTCTACTCAAATTATTGGTACACGCTTAGAAGCAAAGGCAACCACTCATTCCAGCAGGATGCAGAAATACCTACTGCTGGAAGTAGGAAGACTTTACTCAAGAGACCAATCTTCTTATGCTAGGAATTATTTAAATTAAGGAAAAAAAATGTATGTAACACAGTCCTCCTAAAAGCTACATTTATAATTTGGAATCCCAGAGCAAAATATCCCTCAAGGAGAAGGCACCAAAAGCAGACAAGTTACAGCTCATGGAGCTCCAGCAAAGTTGTGTCTACAAGATTTCCTGAATAACTGAAGAGGAAAAAAATGAAGTAAAAAGGGTTTTGAAGGGACTTTTTAATGTCTAATCAATTCTATGTGTTTTGACTGAATTGATACTATTTGCCAAGTCTGTTACTTTTTGGGAATAACAGGGTTTTTCTACTATAATGCCAGCAATTAAAGTTATAAATGTGTCCATGTCAGCATAAAGACATTCCCACACTAGGTGAAAACAGGGAATATGGAATTCCCATTCACTTCTTACCAACAATGGAAAGAATCCTGGAAGCATCTTTCAGATTTACACGAACCTTACTATGCCCATTCATAAGGAATAGTTTCCCTCCTCATATCATCTGATGTACTCTCTATAAACCTCTGAGGAAAATGGTTTATGAGCAACAGGAAAATAAACAGGATTTGAAAGATCTGACATTAAAAAGAAAAAAAAAATAGAAAAGTGACAAGATTAATGGACTATACTGGATAATGAATTTGAGAGAATAATCCTCTAATGTCAGGATAAAGTCAAAATAACCTAATAAATCCTTTCCCAGCTATGATATATTAGTAGAAAAGTATTTCTGAAAAAAAAAAAATTGTTCACGGTGTTCTCATTGTGGCAGAAGAAGAGTCATCCTATTCAACATTCCTCAACGAGGAGCTTCATGTAACTAGCTGAGAAAGCAGTAGGATTTCTGATTAATTCTTCTCATCTGGCAGACTTTCCAAATTAAGGATGGTTGTCTACCTTGCAGAACGAAGAAGTGGCTGGATCCTATGAGTATTGCCAAAAAAGAAAAAAGAAGACACTTGTAAAGTCTATCATCTGTAGAAAATTTCAAGGTAAACAATTCAAAATTTACAATGCTTTTTTTTTTTTCACATGTGAAGGATTAGAACAAAGTGTTTTAACAGCACTGTACTCTATATCATTAAAAACTGATACTTTTTAGAGTAACTGCTTTAAATATCTTGACATTAACTCAGCACTAGAATAAAAAATCTATATCCAGAAAAGAAATCAAAGAGAATCAGTAGCTACAGGAGAGCTGCACATTTGATGAAGAAAGGAAAACTGAGGCATGAAGTATTTACAAAAAATTGTATTAACTTTATATTAAATGTTACTCAAACTTGTCTTTCAGCTGGAAAGCTGACAAAATCATATCAGCCAACATTATGACCCTGCAAATTCCATTATTAAAAACCTCTTTGTAATAATTCTTTGCAATATTTTTTTAAAAGCTTACAGCCCCACCCCAGCACAATCTCTGAGAAAACGTATATAGGGTGGCTAATATTACAATGTCTTAAAAATATTAGCTGGCTGGACAAATATGTACTTTTGGATAAACAGCACCCAACCTTACAGAAGCCATTCTTCTAAATGTTACAGCCCTACTAATAGTTTCAATTAAATAAAAATTAAAGCTGAGAAAATATCACAAAAGGGTAATCTAATATTTGATCATTAATGTGCTTATGTAAAGTGATATTTACAACAGCATTTGGAGATCCAGGCAATTTTCCTGAAAAAAAAAAAAAGAAAAAAAAAGAAAAAAAAAAAGAAAAAAGAGCTTTAATAACTTCTACTACACTGCACTTTTGTGTCCTGCACGTTATCCTCAGAAGCACCCGAAGGGTCATCCAAGACCGGCTCCTCAGGCTTGAAGATGGAACTTTCTTTGAGAGATGATTTATGAGGGCATGAAGTGAATGGGTTCACACTGACAGAAAATAGGACTGGATGGGATATTGGGAAGGAATTGCTCCCTGGGAGGGTGGGCAGGCCCTGGCACAGGGTGCCCAGAGCAGCTGTGGCTGCCCCTGGATCCCTGGCAGTGTCCAAGGCCAGGTTGGACATTGGGGCTTGGAGCAGCCTGGGACAGTGGGAGGTGTCCCTGCCCATGGCAGGGGTGGCACTGGGTGGGCTTCAAGGTCCCTCAAACCCAAACCATTTTATGATTCTCACAGACCAACCCATCATCTTCAGGTCAAACTGAACGTTTCCATTGCTGCCTTACACTGGGCAGAACCTGAAGTAGGACAGGATCTTAACGTATAAAATGATCTTGGCATCAGTGAAACAAGTGATTTCAGGGTTCTTAAGGGGCCTATTATTTATTTCTGCTCACAAAAATGTTGCCCAGCACTGTTACCATTTCCTCAGTCCTGAGGTGAGCAATACTCATAACCCCCAGAAACCTCTAGAGCCAGAAATGGCACTCATCCACTCATCATCATTCATGGCAACTGGGAATAACTTCCATGGATTAGCTCATCATCTTCCAGCTACTGCCATTCAGCATGTTTGTGCTAAACAGGGGAAAAAGTGGATAGAAGTTGGTAAAGCTGATTAGCACACACACAGAGCTGGTGCTGCCCTGCCCATCTCTGCTCCCCTGAGTGGACCGAGGAGGGAGGAGCACAGGAACTCTGTCCCCTGAGACAGAGCTGCCTGGAGGCCTGGGGGGAGAAAAGTGCAGGAAGAGACACTTAAACAACAACAGAAATGCCAAAAGAACTGCAGTATTTACATGAACTTCCTATTCCTTTTGCTCAAATGTATCCCAGGCTCTTTGAAGATGGTACATCTGCCCCATAAGAAAAAGGTCTTCTAAACTCAACCATGTTACTTTTATTGTGTATTCCTTAGAATATTCTTTTGATTGTAGATACAGCCCCATTTCTTGGATAAGAATATTTTTACTTCAACATTTCCTAGAAAATATAAATTTAATATTATTAAAAATTTAAAAAAAAATGTTAAAATAAACTACTGCCCCCCTGACATCCAAATAAATTTCAGAGAGGGCAACCTTGATCTCTTTGCATGTTGAAGACAATGATAAACCAACATCTATTTAATGCTTGTACCTCATAGAGGTTCTGGTGTTCATAATAAACTCAGCAGAGTTTCTCCCTATATTATATTAATTGGTGGGCAGCCAGATGTTGTGTTCTGCTGGAACACAGCACATGCTGGCAACACGGACATTTGTTTCAGAAATCAACATTCCAATGAGAGGGAAAGAAGCTAATTAGACAGCAAGATATTAATTACTGACATCCAACTGAGAAAGCAGAGGTTTCCTCACTGCCGTTATATCGATGTTACGACAGAGAATTGCAATTTCTTCCTGGAGCTTTCATTAACTAAATAATGTTATCATTTAATATTGCCTTTTTGTAAATAGTAATGAAGCTTAGATAAAATCAGAATGACTGAGTACATCAATATTTCCTTGTTTTTCACACAGCATTGTTGTTTACATCAAGTAACAGCACACACTGAGTTACTAAAGATTTCCTTCACAAAATTCTCTGAACGTTCAGAAATTAATTTTCATACCACCTGATGGAGCAAATTTTCAGAGTTGGCCACTTGCCATTTAAGCTTTAAATAAAAAGTGCATGATTTCTCCCAAGCTTTCAAAACCTGTGATGGTAGGATACAAGAAAGTATTTCTGAAAACCTTGTCCAAATTTTAGGCAGGATTCTGAAACTCAGATTTTTCCTAAAATCAAATTCTTCTCCTTTTGCCATGGAAGTCAGATTTATCCATGGGGCCTGGACTTCAATATGTGTAATTTGTGTTTCAACAGAGATGAAGATGTGATACCTCCAGGAGAGAGAAAGCAGTAAATTATTTCTACTTCCTACACCAGGAGGTTTTGCGATTCACGGGATCATTTTCCCTTATGCAGAAATGACAGCTGGGAACTTCTCCTTTCTAGGGTGTGATAGACTTTGTGTCCTCTCACATTCCACACTACCTTTGGAACAAGGAGCTTGGGAAGCTGATGAGACACTGCAATGAGGAGCTGTGCTCCAGCCAGCGCAGTGCAGCACAAAGCCATCCCCGCTAAAGCTTCAGCATCCTCACTGGGGTAACTGGATTGCCCAAGAAGCCTTCTCTGATAACCCTTCAGATGAACAAAGAGGAGGATGAGAATAGATGCAGATGCTCTCTTGTGGCCATGGCACTGCATACAGTAAGAATCCTTCTGCTTTATGTAGTTTATTAAATCTTCAGCTGTTTGTGAAACTTCGTAGAACTTCATCCCTCTCAATGCAGTGGTGACTAACCCTATCTTTAGAAAAATTTTGGAATACAAATCTCTTCCTTATGTATTGAAACTCCATCTATTCCTTGGCACAGTCACACTCCTGGGGCTCTATAAAATGTTAACAACTGTGAGAGCTTTCAGTGTGTCTGTCATTGCCACCTGAACTTCTCAGCCCACTCCTGGAGAACCACTGCAGTGGGATATCCTGCATTATACCCTTAGGTTACATCCTTCCAGTACCTGAAGGGAGAGACAAGATGGAGAGACACTATTCACAATAGTGGGATGGAGGACAGGACACAGGGAATGGCCTCCCAGTGCCAGAGGGCAGGGCTGGATGGGATATTGGGAAGGAATTGTTCCCTGGGAGGGTGGGCAGGCCCTGGCACAGGGTGCCCAGAGCAGCTGTGGCTGCCCCTGGATCCCTGGCAGTGCCCAAGGCCAGGTTGGACACTGGGGCTTGGAGCAGCCTGGGACAGTGGAAGGTGTCCTTCCAAGCCAAACTATCCTATGATTCCATGATTATGATTTCCATATATCAAAAGCTGAAATGGAGACAGAATCACCAAAACACTGAAGTGCTTAACTTGACCAATCATTCATTCATTCATTCATTCATTCATTTATTCACCCCACATAATCCTGAAACTACTTTGATCCCTTTCATTTCTTGTGTTCTTCACTCATCCACTTCCATGGTTTTGTCCATAAAACTGACTAAAGTGTTTAACATGTGGCTTTTACTATTAAGCTGTGGGATTCCTAATGTAGCTCTGACACACAGAATAATTCCTCTGTCCTCATGCCACTCATGTGAGCAATTCTCAGTGTCAATAATCAATAATTCCTCTTGGAAAATAGTTGGCAGTATTTGATCCTCTGACAGTCAGTGGTACAACACTAACCCTGGTCAGAAGGAGCTTAGGTTGCTTTGAACAGGCAACAGATATTACATTGCAACACTAGAACTTGATTGCTAAATTATCAGAGCTAATTTTGAGAACTTGGTTCTTTTTGATTTTTCCTCTTGCCTTTTCTTATTACCTGTCATAATCTTCAATCTTCCATCTTTCTCCAATTTCCCAAATTTCTATTCAAATTTCCTAATATTTCCATCACACTCTCCTGCTTTAAATTCTGTCTTCTTTTACACTTCTGAATTTCTCATTCTTTTTTGATGATGATTTTGTTTGATCAGTTTAATTTGAGACATTAAGGCCCCACTACAACACTATTGCTTTACATAATATACTTGCAGTTTTCTGCCATAACATACATTTCCTATAGAAAACCCTTCTGAGAAGATCCTAAAGCTTCTTCCTCATGATGCAGTTTAATATGAAATATTTTTACTGAGATTAATTTTATGTATCATTTAGATGAGCTAAATCCCAAGCAAGACAGCCTTTAGCTTAATTATTCTAAATCATTCCATAACTTTTATGTAACATAATAAATGTGGACTTTATTTGCTTCTGGGGAAATAGTTAAATTTTGCATGCATTCATAACTAACCTAAGTACAAAGTAATTAAAGCTTTTCAGTGCTTGCTGATAAGCATTACCATGACATAGCAATTAAGCCCTCAAAATATCACAAAGAAGATGCATGAAATTATAGTCTTTTAAAATCAGGATTAAAATAGGGAACCTGTTTGAGTTTTTGTAGTATACACATATGTGTGTCTCAGGTGATGCTTGGACATGAAAATTTCCAAGTTCTGACAAAAGGAACTGCTCGAGTCTGGCTCTAAAGAAAGACTTTCACAAGTCCAAACACAATTTTCATCACTGGGTATAGATGGGAATCTCTCCTCTTGATGGCTTCCCACAAGAGCTGCCCATCCTAAATGCCCCCTTTATTGTCTTTACACACACAAGGGCTGCAGGTGCTGCTCGGAGAATGGATCAGGGATGTCTGGAACAGCCTGGAAGCTCAGGCTGGAGGGATGGGTGGCATCTCCCGTGGCACCTACCTTGATGGCAGCTCCAGGAATGCTGCTGGCACTGTCACTGCAGTATCCCACTACAGCTGAAGAAGAACAGGCTGTAAGGAGCAAACATGTTCAATCACTTAATTTCTCCTTGCTATATTCTATGGCTGGCAAACATTTTTTCCCATTATCTGAGTTTATTCCTTAAAAAAAAAAAAAAAAATTGTTATGAATCATGTACAAAGTATTTGAAAATCACATCTAAAATGCTAAACTTTTAGTTGGCAAAGACAATGACAAAAGAAATCCAAACGAAAACCAGAATTCACAGCACACTGGTTCACCAGCATCCTTTCTTCCAGTGGCTGAGTACAGTAGACAATGTGCTACTAATTCCATCAAACCTGGGAGTATTCCCAGACCTTAGGAAAAAGGCAATTTATTGCTGAGTCAGACTTAGCTTATCTTTACCTTTTATATCAGTAGCTCCCTTGCTGCTGCACCACAGGCACCTGACAAATATTGTGTTAAGATTCTCACATATGGGACATGGAATTTAAAATTCCTGATTCCATATCTCTATTTGTGACACCTTCCACTGTCCCAGGCTGCTCCAAGCCCCAGTGTCCAACCTGGCCTTGGACACTGCCAGGGATCCAGGGGCAGCCGCAGCTTCCCTGTGCCAGGGCCTCCTCACCCTCCCAGGGAACAATTCCTTCCTAATATCCAAGCTAAATTTCCTCTCTGTCAGTTTATACCCATTTCCCGTTGCCCTGTCATTGCAGTCCCTGAGGAATTGTCCCTCTCTGGGTTCCCTGCAGCCCCTGCAGACCCTGGAAGGAGCTGTGAGGTCTCCACACAACTTTCTCCTCTCCAGGCTGAGCAGCCCCAGCTCTCCCAGCCTGGCTCCATGGAATCATCACAGAATCCCAGAATGGTTTGGGTTGGAAGGGACCTTAAAGCTCATCTCATTCCAGCCCCTGCCATAAGCAGGGACATCTTCCACTAGGGAAGGTGCTCCAGCCCCCAAATCAACTCCGTGGCCTCCACTGGACTTGCTCCTACAGTTCCACATCCTTCTTATGTTGGGGGCACCAGAAGTGTCCGTGGTGCTCCAGGTGGGGTCTCATGATGGAAATAACCAATCATAAATATATGATTTTTAAAGCCAGTTTTATTGCATTTTCAGTAGACATTCTGTCACCACGCACGGTTGCCGAAGGTGAGGGGGTGGTTCAGGGGAGTGCGCTCAATTTGCCATCCCTCATGAAAACTAAGACAAACTCTCCCTGCTCCTTTTCTAGACTATGCAGACAGTTTAAGTCCTCCTTTCATCCCTTTTCTGAGATGTTTTTTTCCTGCTCCATACACTTCCCACTCCTTTTAGCACTGAAAAATTAAAACAAAAGAACAAACACATCCCCCACCAGTCTGGGCTGAGGTTCCACATACCCAGAACCATCAGAGTGCACAACACAAGGAGAACAAGCAGATTACATGCAATGCTTTCCCAGGTTTAAGGCTAACAGACCTTTAGCATTTACGGAATGCTTCCAAGTCACTAACCCTGGAGAGATGGAAAATATCATCCTGCTGCTCTCAGTACTGCCCTGCTGCATAAGAGATGCGCATTGGGGATGGTTCTCCATTCTCATTCAACATTAAAACAAAAAGCACTATTAAATAAAAGTGCTATCCAGGCAGCAAAATGCACATGAATTGGAAAGAGGATTGGAGTCGAAAATCTCCCAGTTTAAGTGTCAGGCATGTCTATAAATACCTATGATGCAGGAAGTTGGACCTTCTGAAAATGGCGTATTACAGATAGTCTTCTTTTTATCACCAATGGGAACGATTTTGGAACAAAATGCTGTTCTATGCATGCCCTTCATTTTAACAGAACTGCAAAAGCGTTCTGTATTGCGTGTTTTAAGCAAAGAGAACACTGTGTTGTTAAGTGCACTGTGCTGTGCAAGTTTGATGTATCTTTTGGCCAATGGAAATACAAAACCCTGGAAAGGTCACTCATTTCAACTCTTCCCCACACAATTAACAATAAGGGAAAGAGAAGAGCAGTAAACAAGGAAGATAAGTAAAATTTTCAGCAATGCATTTATGGAATATTGAAAAGGTCACAGTGTATAGTGTATTCCCCCAATTCTTTGAATATATGAGGCTCTAAAATTCCAACTCACAATGAACAGAGAACAAGACAGAAATGTGCAGCTATTATTTTGGCAGTTATTGTAATGACAGTGTGAAACTTTATAAACTTAATGTACTCCAAGGGAATCTGTCACCTTATACACTGATATATATTTATAAAAGCAATAATAATCATCATACACATCCATGGAGGCAATTAGATCCTATAGATTTTATATATAAAAATTAGGGTTGCAGAAATGCTTTGCTAACTTGTAAGATTAAATGCAACACAACAAGTAGTCTTAAAAAAACATGGAATTGTTTCTTTCTTTCTATTCTCTGCCACCAGCAGCAAGAACTTAGGCATTGTGAGCCTGGACAGAAGAAGTTTTCCTGTGCCCTCAGATGAATAAATTATTTAGATGATGCTCAATTCTGCAGCAAATTTGAGAATTAGATAAATTTCATAATATTCATAGAAAATTAACTAATTCACCATTGACAATAAACTGCTTGGCCTCACCTGGGGCCAGGAGAAAACTTTTAGTTTCATTTTAATGCACAGTTAACATTGCTATAACTACCAATAACAAAGTTAAAAGGAAAAAAAAAGACTGTCATTTGAATTTAGTAGCTGGCTTCTAATTTTACAATTAGGCAGAATTGTAGGAATATTTTGTTGAGATTAGCTAACTAGAATTGATTAGGAAAGTGATGTAACCGACAGGAGAGAGTTGAGATCATTTAAGTACAATGACCTCTTTTGTTCTGTTCATGCTCACACTGCTAAGCCCCCAAGCTAAAATCCTGTGAAACTTGGCTTCAAGTCCAAATTAGAAGCACAACTGAAAAGCCCTACCCAAGTCACCTTCCTGTTTTTGATTTGACCCAAGTCAATCATTCCATCACATATGCTGTTTTCTATAAGAATGGATGATAAAAAAATATAATCCTTAATTACCTTAAATGAAGGCAAACAAGACTATTTATTTTTCCTTACTATTCCCTGCTCTCTTATTGTAGCTCTGCGCTATTGAATTAGTTTTAAAGGAAGTTTAGGTGACAAATTTCCCCACACTTGCAGAATACAAGATTAGATCACAGTATTCTCTAATTTATTGTTTCTTAATCTGCCTTCTTTCTGCAGCAAATTTATGGTCCTTAAGCCAGTGTTATTTAAAGAGTCCTTTTTATTATTTCATTCCTGAAGTTATAAATGTGAGCTAATTTGATTAAGCATTTGTTCATATTACATTTCTGTCTCTAAATCAATTAGAATCTTGTTTCTGCTGAGGATATCTAATTTTCTCCTGTGCTTGCTACAACTTAAAATTCATATTCCACTTCCATTCTCGGTTTTTATCTAAAATTGCTGTTCCTGCAAACATTCTTGGCTTGTGTCCTCACTTGCTCAGAAGTCTACATAAATCCAACACAAATGATTTTTTAAAACAGCTGAAGAAATTCTTTGGACAACTCTGAACAGATATGTAAAAAAGAATAATAAAAAAGGCAATATTAATTCTGTAATATTTGGGATATTCATTCATTTGTTAAACATGTTGATTCACCATAAAAATTACCAGAGATTATCCTTTCTTGAGATAAGGAGCCATAGCCTTCGAAACAGGGATAAAATGTGGTGAAGGTTTCTGTCTCTCTCTCTGTGACAAATTTCTTCCTCAGTCATAAAGCAGAGCATTAATGGAGACGTGCAAGGAAGCTTTTCCAATTCCTCCCTGCATTATAGATGTCTTCAGTGTCATTAGTTCTTCTCTTATATGAATATTAAAATTTAAACCAAAGGACTTCCTCCTTCTTTTAACCTTGAAGTTCTGCATTTTCATTGTGCTGACGGATGAGTCTTTGGGGAAACACTGGGGATGAACTTTGGGGCTAAATGTGGAAGAGAAAACTGCTGCAGACCTGGTGTATTCCTGATTTCCTCAGTGGACAAGGAACACCTCCTCCAAGTGCAAGCCAAGACAAAGAAAAGGGAGGAGCATCAGAGCAGTGCTTCCCTCACCAGGGCACAGAGTAAGGCCAAGAAAAGCTCCTTTAACATCCCAACTACTGCGAGTTTCTCCTTCCATCTAAGTCTAGACAATAAGAATCTACACTGAAAGAACTAAGAGGGGTGTGAACAGCACAGTAAACACTCCCCCCTCAAAAAAAAAAAACAAAAAAACCCACCCTTTTTTTTTCCTTTTTTCTTTTTCCTTTTTTTTTAATAGAGACTTCTCAACTGCAAAGCCACAGTGAGGGGTTCCAGACATAAATACTCCTTGACATATTAAGTACTGGGGGAAGCAATTCATGTCAGAGTAGCCACATAATTAATGTAGAAGGGTGCAATAGGAAGGCCTCTATTTTTGGCTGCCTTCTAGCAGGGAGTATACAGCCCACATTTGCTTTAAAATATTAACATTATGTAAATCAGCTAAATTAATCCTAATTTCCATGCAGTCTTGTCACTCCTAAAGGGTTTTTTTTTTCCCTCTGTTTATCACTATTGGGGGGAACAATAGAAAATGAAGGTGTACCCTGCCAAAAAATAGCAGTTACATTCCATGTCGTCCTGATTTGCCACCGTTTTAATAGATCTACTTCCACAGGATGTCTCAGAGTATCCCTGTAGCACAGGCAGAATTTGAATCCCAAACAAAATAATTTTTCATAAGTGAAAGTGTTTCACAATGATTTGTCCTCTACCCTTAGTCAAAAGCCTCACAAAAATGCTTTCTGTTACCATTGATTTGTCAATACTGTCCATCCTTTAGTGAAAAACTTACAGGAAAGAAGTAGAAATCATTTTACTGTACAGAATAGTGGACTTTTAAAAGGTTTTTGTCATGAACTTTGTAAAGCTTCTCTAAAGAATCTGCCTTTGACCATGGATGATGTCAGTGGGCAATGGCCTCATGCGCAAGTGGCATCATCCAAGACACGGCGGTTAAGAACTCTTTAATGCCATCAGTTCTATGAATTGACACATTATAAATTCCTCTCCACCCTCATCATTATACTGGAATCGAATTTGAAATGTAAAAAGAAAATTTTGGAGATTTCCTTTCGATTGCAAAAAAAAAAGTTAAAAATAAATGTTTCAAACGCCTACAATATTTCCTCTTTTTATCTCCCCCCCTGCCCCAGGCAGGTTGAGATTCACATGAACTCTGTGGATTCCAGCAACTGTCGAATATTATGAAGAGAAACTAAAAAACCCAAACCCAACAACCAAACCAACATCACTGTTAGTTTTCTTCCCAGTCACGAAGGAAAGATCCCACTTCAAGCAGGGACCAAGAAGACCTGACCTGTCCTCCTGCTCCCCCACGATCTGTTTCAATCCTTTTGGCCAAGCCCCTCAGGGTGCCTTTGGCACTAAAATAAGACACTGCTTAGTTATCCATTTGAGAACTCTTGCCAAACACTTTTCTCTTTTCCCAGAGGAAATAAAAAGCCCCAAGATATATTTAGAAATGCTCAACTTAGCTTTGCTTATTAAATATTTATTTTGATAGAGATCACAATAATGTAAGTTAAGTTTGATTCTAGTCACAAGTCCTGAACTTGGATATGGTTTGGCACTTTTTTCAAATTTATTTAATGCACTAAGCAAATGATCTTCTCTTGCAACTGTATTATTCTGCTTTTCTTGGAAAATCTGTGTCTAAAATATGCAGACACAGCAAGAGAAAGATCATCTTCAGATTGTGGAAACAGAAAACAAATATATTTTGTGCAATATCAACAGAAATGGTTACACCTCTGAACAGCAATGTAAGCACTGCACATTGACTGGAGAAAGCAGAATTTACTGGTGGTATTTTTTGGCCATTGTGTCTGGTCTGATTTATAGATAGAACTTCCTTTTTCTCACCCCAAGTTATTTAAGTTATATATAATTATACAAAATTAACTGCAAGGAATGACTGGCATTTGAACACTGAACTGGAATAATTTACAGGTATTGTTGTAGAATATTAATGAGAAACGCAGGCTGTGACCAAAAAAAAGGAATATTACTCTCTTATTGTGGAATAACTCATGTGAGGATCCATTAGGCATTGCACCTACAGGTCTATTGGTTCCACATTTTAAGATTGTCAGTGTAAAAAAGAAAACAGACTACACAAAAAAGCATTACTGGGGGTGCCTGGAGTTCTATCATAGCAAAACACAGCAGCAATGACATAGTAATAAGGGAACCTCGGAGGAAACTGAACAGTACATTACCAGCTGACATACAAGAAGAAAATCCATCTGTGGAGAGGTAAAATAAAGAATTTAAGGGAAGACTGAGATTCCCAGTATCTTCAAAGTAAATAAATAAATCAGTGCTGACATTTCTGAGAAAAATGGGGAAAAGATTAGGGATGCCTGAATCTGACAAACCACCACCAACACAGCACTGACTGAGGCAAAGACAGTTTTAAAGTCATAGGGAAGAGAAACAGCAGGCCCAGATAAGAGATCCTGTGGAGATTTCAAAAAGGTGAACAACGATAACAAAACTATCCTACAAATGAGCCTTAATAGTTCACTAGCCTGAATAAGCAGATGCACTCAAAAATAAGTGCAAGGCGTATTTGTTTTTCACTACCTGTCGCTTTTTATAACCTGCACCATGATGGAAATAAATGTGAGATTTCCAGAGGGCATTTGAAAAAAAATCTCATTTGCCACAGTATCTTAAAACTCCCCAGCAAAATTACACTAATTAGATTTAACAGCATCGACCACGCTGGGATAGATGCAACGCATAATTTAAACGAGGAGATTTGCCATAAACTTGGTTGTGTGTCTGCTGAGAGAGAGAGGGATCAAACCAGCCCTCAGCAGCCGCTAAACACTAAGATCCCTTTTGAAATTGAAGCCCATGGAGTCACTGATGTTGCTCACTTAGAACCAGAGGAAAATTTATGCTGGAAGAAGGCTCCAGAAATCATCCAGTCCAACCTCCCACTCAAAGCAGAGGCAGCTTCAAAGCAGAATCGTGTTATCCAGGGGCCTTGTCCAGAAAAAGTTTTGAAAAGCTCCTTGGATGGAGATTTGCCTGAGCTGTCTGGGTCCTGCTCCAAGCAGCTCTCATGGTCACAAGGGTTTTTCTGTGTCCAACTAGAATTTTCTTTGCTGTGGCTGCCCCATCTCTGGAAGTGTCCAAGGCCAGCTTGGATGGAGCTCTGAGCTGCCTGGGATAGTGGAAGATGTCCCTGCCCACGGCAGAGGGTGGAACAAGATGAGCTTTAAGGTCCCTCCCAACCTAAACCCTTCCATGATTCTATCCACACACAAGCTTGTTAAACTTCATGGGGCCTTGAATTAAGGGGTTGGGGTGAAGGGGACAAGCAAGATCTGTCCCAACAGTCCTGTCCTGATGTCTATCAACCAATAACCCCGCTTTGGGAAACCTGACTGAAATGATTTATTTTTCTCCTGCCACAAATCCTTTACTATTCACTAAATTAGATGTCTTTAAAGACTCAGAAAAGGTTTGGGCAAAATCCTCTAAATCTTTAGCCATGGCAGTGGGAGAGATTAGACATCTATTCTGCACAGCTGAGTGATAAGCAGTTTAAAATACTTCTCAGATATTCTGTTACCAGATTTGTTTGTTTGCTTCCAAGTTACTTTCCTCTGGTTTATCATCTTTTCAAAGCCTACATTACAGTTGCTCCCTTGGCTATTAACAGCCTTAACTTTGGTTTATACAAACCACCAGGCATTGCTTATAGCAGTACATAATAATTTCTGTCTCATTCTTCCACTATTTGCTAAAGAGGCTGCCTTATCCCACTGGGATTTGGCCAAATCATATCTACAGAAGCAGAGTATCCCAGTTCTTCAACAATGTTTGATTCTCAAGAAAGAGCAGCCAGGAAAAGTGAAAGAAGGTGTTGGCTTTAGGAATCACTATTTATGGATTTTGCCAAAAATAATGGTAGCAGGGATGAAATTCAGTTAAACATTGCTATTCTTTTCCTGAGCTGCAAGAACCCAGTAGGAATTCTATGCTATAAATGTTTCTTTGGATTTCTAAAGACTGGATGTAAATACAGACTTCCTACACGACACCAGGCACATCACACACGTTTTAGAGTACTGAGATCTCCTTCAGAGCCACATTTCCAGTGAGCTCTGAACATGATACTAAATGTTTGAACATAAACTGCTGGCAAAAGTTCTGGTCATATACATTAGTGACCCTTCATTCTTTTTTTTTTTAACTTGACAGCGGACAAGCCCTCCCTGCCCTAATTGTCATTTAATCCTCAGCCATTTTAGTTATTGCAAAATGGAAAAGACTGCAGCTATTTTTGTTTTTGCTTTTTGATTTTCATCAGAGCTCCTTATACCGCCAACATTCTCCATTTCTTTGGCATACCAGTTTCCTGGAATTTGCTACTCCACTTTTGACTCTTGAGTTTCATGCGCTTAAACAATACTATCACAATTTGCTACGGAAAAAATCAATGGCCTTGTAAGGATTTTACATAAAGCATCTAAATTTCTTTAGTGGAAGATTGGAAAGACAAATATTTTTGTCAAGAATAGTAACAAAGGATATGACAAGAGTTACTCCAAGCCCAGGGCTTCCTGGGGCTTTCAGTGAAGGGTAAGCAGGAGCTAAATTGCAAAATTTAAGTGTTTGTGTTCACAGACCTTACATAAGGTTATGATGGTCCTATTCTGCTTTATTTGGGACTTCATCCATGGATTTGAATATGATTTCCCACCCTGTTGTCACAGCAGAGCTTCCCAAAACCCAGGTTTAGTGGTTCATGTCTGCTTTGCTCAAGGTTTGTTGGGTGACAGTACGATGACAGTAAGATGCACTGTGGGCTGCCCATGGCTTCCCAGGGAAGCCAGCTCCAAATACAGTGTCTTGAGGGAGTGTATAAAACCAGCTTGATTCTCTCAATAAACATCTCAGTATCCCTGCCGGTCTGAGTCCGTGCCTCAGTCTTTACAAATTCCTTGGACAGCTTTTCCTTGGGGAGTTATAAACACTCCCAGAACGCAGCAAAAGCAATGGGCAAAGTGTGGTTCATCCCCTCACCTGGGAAATCCTAATCTCAGTCTTGGGACAGCACATTAAGAAGTGGATTTTAGTTTGGACCTTCAGGACCAGCAGTGACCAGCACAGAGGGGCCAGAGGTCCCCCTGGATGATTCCCTAATTCCCAGCTGTTGCTCCCTGCCATAATGCGGAGACTGTGTGCATGATCCGTGGCATATTAGACACAGGCAAAGCAACCCATGTGTGTGACTGGTGAAACAACCTTGAGTCTGCAGCCACCATTAGCGGTGACAGGCACCACATGGAGGTGCCCAGGGCAGTCCCCACAAAGGTCACTCATAAAGCACATTCCAACTCCTCGCTTTGCCTTTGAGCACAAATCCAATTACTTCTGTTTTGCATGTCAGGATCTTCAGCAGCAGCACACAGCGGAGAGCAAAACATACTTAGGTGACACGTCCTTAACTGTAGGCAGATCTGATTAATGAGGCAGGGCTGGAATTAACTTTTTTCTTCATGTCAAGAAGATTTCCCGAGTAGTGGAAAATTCCCCTCCCGATGCTGTTCATTCCCATTTAACTACTGCCAAGCACGCTGAAAGCTAACACGCTTCTGAGGCTGCACCAGCCAGCCATCCATGTCTTATTATCCCTGTAAATATAATGAGATATGATTTGATATTAACGGCTGCAGATTTATCTGTTTAGGTTGGAAATGCAACTCCCGCTGCAGTTCCAGCTAACTGGAAACATACCCAGTGCCTTCAGCTGATGGAAATCAGAGGAACGTGGATATCTGAAAGACAACTTCATAACTTAAAAACACGACATTTAAAAACGTTTAGTGTTTAGATTAATGCTGGAAGCACTGCTTCTTCCTGCTAGCAACACTCCTCACACACACAGCCACAAAGAATTAAACCAGCTAACAGTATAAATAACTGGTTAAAAATTAAAAGTCTACTTAAACTTAGGCAGGGAAACTCTTTCCAAGCATATTTAAATTACTATCAGTGCTTAAAGATTCCGAGGCCATCCTGTGCATTTCCCTGCTCCATGGACAGTCCTGACTATGCAGCATCCCATTACTGCAATAATGGAGCAGTTCCAGCACATATATATATATTTTTCTAATATTCATTTTCTAGTTACATATAGATATAAAATTCAAACCATAGGGAAAATCTGGCTGTTGAAGGAAGCCAAAGGGAATCCAAGCTCTGCATTGGAGCCCTCCATGGAGCTCCCAGGTCACCCAGCCTGCAGATTCGCTGTAAATCTCTCTGTACCGAGGCAGACTATTAAACTAATCAATCCACACACAGGAAAAACTTATGTTGTCCAACTAAACTTAATATTAAAAAGATTAAAAAGTTATTTGACCAAAAAAAGCAGAAAATGAAAAAGTAATTTAAAGGGAAAAGAAAAAAAAAAGAAAAAAGTTCACACTTCCCATCAGCAACAAAGTTTTCCTGCCTAACCCTATAACCACAAATACAGGATTTTTTACATTATTGTCTTCATTTCTTTGTTTTACTCATTTACGTAAATTTATGCATAATCAGAATTGTGAGTGCCAATACTCCCAACCTGCTACAACATAATTAAATATTTTTTTTCCTGACTTGGATCTAAACTACTGATTGTCTTCCCTATTTTCAAACAGTTTAAGGAGAGCAAATGTGCCTTAGTGCACCCCCTTTCACCTATATTTAGGTTTTTCCTCTTGACTGAACCTCCCAGGCCTAGGTATATTCAATTAATATACTCACACCTCAATCCTGACTTTCTCTCAAAGATATTAACTTCCAGTTCCAAACGATGCTCTCAGTCAAGAGCTCAGGTTGTCAGCAGTACCCAAGCCAAGACAAATTAAAAAACACAAAACTCTTAATGTAGTTATAGCTGTGCCCAAAGTAATTTAATTATGTTAAAACTTGGTCAACCAGAGCACTCCAAGGACTGTGTCACCAAGGTATATTTCCCACACAATATTAAGGCTTGTATATTTAAAAATATAAATATTTCCCACAGGGACAAACCTCTGCTGGAGTTCAGGTGTCAAGGGGGGAGTTCTGAAAGCACTTGCGGATTTTAACATTACTAGAAATAGTAAGACCAGAAAGAGAAACTCCTTTATCTTTTTCTAGCTGGAAATTCTAATTTCCCATAAGCAGCTTCAATGAGCCATTAGGAAAGGAAAGAAAAAACATTTCCTAAAAATTCTGTTAAATATTTCTGGTTGTTATATGCTGAAATGCATCATTATAATCATGGACTTTTTCTTTGAGCCATATGGGAAAGTGAATTGAAGACTTATTCAAAGAATAATATTTTATTTATTAAGGTAATAAATTGCATTTTTTCATCTAATTATTTAAAAAGCTGCTTACAAACCTTCCTCCAATGTACTAAAAATTATTTTTATAAGCTTAATATAGACTTATGTTAAAGTTTGCATTAACAGACCCAACAAATAATGTGTTTTCCCTTGGAAAATGTTGTTACAATAAGTGTGCTTTATCAATAATATATCACAAGAACTCTACTGTGTCTTGATTTAAATTCTAAAACTCATTCATTATTGACCAGAACTGGGAGAAAAAACGAAATATTATATTTGAAGCTGCATATGGCTACATTTATACTAACTTTTAGATCTCTACATATTCAAATTAAATTGTTCATAACAATGTGTTATCCTACTCTGAAGAGCAGGTCAGAATTCTTGACTTCAGGAACTGAATGTCTTGAATATCAGGGAGCATAAATCAAACAAAAGTGTAACCTGAGCAATCTCTGACTTTTATAGTGCTATGAAAAACCTGCAATTATAACCAGATAAATTATTTATATATTAGAAATCTCATTTAATTTTTGTTTCTTCTTTCTTGTGACAAGAGGGGTGAACAATCTAATTTTTCTGTAGCACAAAACACATAAAAAGTGCTTGCTGTTTTTGCAAGTACCACGTCTGATATGGCTACAGTTTTGGTGGTTTTTTTTTGTTTCCCCCCCCCAAGATTTAACTCTCTCAATTCTTCAGAATTTTATTCACCTGTCAGGAAGCACATGGATGTTACACTGGGGTCAATTATGACTCAAATTTGGATGACCTCTCATTGCTCTCCCTCCAACAGATCACATCAGGGTGCTTGGGAATAGTTTCCCCCAGTATTCTGAAGTTACTTAACTCAAAGATAAATGCATGAAATCAGTGACTTTCCAGAAGTTCACATTTTGCTATTTTGCCTCATTAAATCCATTATTTATTTCTGATTATTTATAATTTCCTTTTTTATAGCAAACTTTACCCATCCTATTTTGCTGCTGATATTCAGCAAACATTACCTCTAGGCAAAATAGGGTTTTTTTCCTAAATAATCTTTTTTTAAGCATAAAGAAGGATTTTTATTCAGCTATTGCAAAAGCAGGAAGGGGAAGGATTGTATTCTGTCCAATGGAGCACCCTTTAAACAGACTGAATATTCAGTGATTTTACCAGCTTGGTATGTCAGACCCAGATCATTTATTTCATGGCCCTGTTTGAAGTGCCCGTGTTGGTTTGACTGTTTAAAAAGCCAACCTGTTGGATCAAGTTCATCTTTAATTTGTTCTGTGCTGTTCTGCCCCAAAGGAAATGAAAATGTTTCACAGAGGAGGGCTGCAGGTCCTGGATGAACTGATATGGCCTCGTTTGTTCTCTGTGAACATTCTGCAATACCAACTGGCTCATATTTGACTTCAGAGGTGAAGATCAGTGTTAATTACAGAACTAATTTTGTAAGAGTTTTTAAACTTTACAGTTCTGGCTAAATCTTAACCCCTCTCCCACTCAGGGTTCCTCCTGAGCAGCACCTGCATTTTATTTATTATTACTTCATGAGTACAAATATCAGGACTGGGTGCAAGGATGAGGTAAATTCTGTTTATCTCAAGCTAAAATGCTGTGTTAGAACATCAGTGATTAATAGCAATTAAGTAACAATCAATAGAAAGAACAACTAAAACATGTACAGAAAAAAGTTAAATAAATCCTCATAAAACTTCTTTCTATTGCTGCTGATGCTGTTTTCTCCAAGTTCAGTAATTTTCCAGGAAAAGGAAGTGCTAGGTAATGTATAATTGTATTTTGTGCATCTGTAACTGATGCACAAACTGCGATACTTTGTTATATTACATCTTTAGGAGGTATATAATAGAATTCACTGCAGCAATTGAAATTAAAAATGTATATGCAAGGCTTAAGTACTCAAAGGAGAGCCCTAACTAAAACAAATCATGGTGCTGAAAATTTAAAGAGTTGCAATTACAGTGCCTTTGTGCTCCTCAGATAAGCCAGGTTTGTGCAGCTGAGCCTCTGCCATCATTGTCAGACAGGGCTCAACACCTCAGTGAGTGTTCTGAGGCTGCAAATGGTAAAAAACTGCTGTTATTTAGTCCCATTAAACAAAAAGAAGTCCTGCTGCAAGTCCTTCTGCTGAATTAGCTGTGCCTCGTCCATCTGGAGATACCTGTCCTGCTCTTTACCTTGGCTCATCTCCTGCTGCCATTCCTGCAGAGCCACTTCAGGGAGCTGATATTCTGCTGGGAGGATCAGTACAGCCTCACTCGTGCTTGTTACTGCTGTGAAATTCCTGGTTTGCCACACCTGTGCTCTTCCCTGAGCTCCTATTGCACCCAGATGGGGTCTGGTGTTGCTCCTAACTGGAGGAACAACACATCTCCACTGTCCAAGGGATTTTGATCTTCCCACAGACAACTTCCACAGGCAGGTAAAGCAGAAAAACTGAGTTCTATCAGCTCCCCAAACCAAACAGGTGGAATTTAACTGTTAGGATACACACATCCATGGCCCAGCTAGTCTCCTCCACTGCTTTAAAGTCAGAGACTTTAGAGTTGGACTCTTTAAAGAAGAGAAATGGGCCCCTTCCACATGATCCATGTCATCCTCAGTGAGTGTCTTACTGTCACACAAGTTATGCTACAAATTTCCTACTGCTCAACTATAAGGGCAGCCTCAAGGACTATTCCAATGACACCCATCCCTCAGGTGACATCTAATTTATGAACAGCTCCAGTTACATGAGATTACTCCCATTTCACAAAATCAAAATCTTCCAGTGATCCAGATCAATAATTTCCAGCTTCCAGAGAAAGGCATTTGACTGATCACAGTTTGAAGACTGAAACCCTTTATGTATCAGAAAGGGTTACAGGGAAGATGGAGAGGGACAATTCCTCAGGAACTGCAGTGCCAGGACAAGAGGGAATGTATTCACCCTGACAGAGGGGAAATTCTCATCAGATACTGGGAAGGAATTGTTCCCTGGGAGGGTGGGCAGGCCCTGGCACAGGGTGCCCAGAGCAGCTGTGGCTGCCCCTGGATCCCTGGCAGTGCCCAAGGCCAGGTTGGACACTGGGGCTTGGAGCAGCCTGGGACAGTGGAAGGTGTCCCTGCTCATGGCAGGGGTGGCACTGGATGGGCTTTAAGGTCCCTCCCAACCCAAACCATTCTGGGATTCTGTATCAGCTGTACAGAAGCAGATCTGTAGCTATGCCTATTCCCTAATCTGTCTTTTGACTACAGCTATAAATACATTCCAGCATTTGAGCTCTTTTCTCCTGCCTGATGCACCAATTAATACCATAAGTATATAAAATAACAATAATAAAACCAGAAAGATATTTCTTTATCAGAAAAAAACCCCACACAAAACCAAACAGCGTCCTCCCGATGCTGGTAGTGTTCGAACACCCAGGAGCAGAGCACAGCATCATTAATATTTTCAGTTCCTGGTACTGTCTTTGTGCACAGGACATGGTTACAAACAGTCAGGATGCAGCAGCTGAAAGAAGCCTTTGTCAAGGAGCATTCCAGGCTGCTTAAATCTGATCTACCATCATGATTCTTTTGAAGCCATCTCATAAGCAGCTCAGTAAGACACATGTGAGAGAAGTTATTGCACAGGAAGGTTTGGCTTTTTACAGCACTGTCATCAAAATTTACTGGTGTATTAAAGGTCCTAATTTGAAAATAAGTTTTCTGCCTTTTTTATGGTATGTGATATTTTATAGAGATTACATTCATGGAGGAATCTGGAAACACAGTAATTAACAACTTAAAGATCTTCTAAATGCCAAAGCTATTCCATGGGCTGACCGAGAACATTAAAAAGTCATGAATGATGTCAGAGAACATATTCCCCAAGATTAAATTATTCCTGAAGGAAAGATTAAAGCAGTTTACGGGCTTACATCTAGGACCCAAAATAGTCATGAAAAAAAAACCAACACAAGTAACCAGGATAAAAATAAAAATGTACTGTGACACAGGCAGAAAATAGCTTTTAATATATTCCACCTTTGTTGGCTGATATGTACATTTATAATAAGTGGCAGTACAAGGGTTGGTTTTCCAACATGAGAAAAAAGAAGCCAATGTTGTACATCTCTTGCTGTCTCCTCAGACCACACCATGCTAGATCTTTATGTGAAAGAAAAGAAAAGGAGGGAAAAGAAGAAGGGGGAAAGAAGAAGAAAAATAGAAGCTCCATGATTCCTGTTTTCCCTTGGAGCCCTTCTGGAACAAACTCCAGGTTCCCTGGCCAAATCCAGCAGCAGCCCAACACAACTGGTGGGTTCCAAGATCATTGGCAAAAGTGATCTGGTGATTAGAGGGGCAATAACTCATCTGGCAAACACACAAAGCCTTCAATAAAAGAAAGAAGCACAGATGCAGGACTATGTGAGGGACCAAAACTACCTCATATTTGTTTTCTCCACAAATCTAATTATTGTCTTCTTCCAGGTGTTCCTTTTGCTGACTTGACTTTAACAAATCCCTTGGCTCTGCTGATGGATGCTCACATGAATAAAAATCTCTGCTTTACTCCAGCAGAATCTTATTTGGACAACGATAAATATTTACTGATACAGAATGCTCTGCAGTCCTTACAAACGAACGTGGATTTATTTCAAATTTGAGAGCCGTTTTCTGTGGTCTCCTCGTTAGCTGAGAAACCAAGAAAACCATGTCAAAAGTGAAATGCTCTCATGAAAATGAAAGGTTGGCTGATCCTTCTTGAATAAATAAAAGAGTGAAGTAGGAATTAATAGTATTATGAACAATGGGAGTCTTAGAAGGAAAAAAAAATATAAAAATATATAGAAAACACCACATTTTACCTAAGACTTGGCAGGAATAAGTTACACTGATCGGAGAGGGGAGGGAGGGGGGTTTCCTAATGAAGTGATTCAGCACAAAGAAAGAAAGAGAGCAATTCACACCTCCCTTCCTCATTCGCACAGGTGAATTTATCTCGGTCTGCATCCCTTTGTGTGGAATACTCAAGGCACCCCTGGGAAATACCCGGTAAATCTCTCCTGTACAATAAAGTACCTTCACAGCCTAGTCACGGCCCAGGGGGAGCAGCTCATCTTAGGGGAACCCCCCTCCTGTCCCTGCACCTCCAAAACACCTGAGAGGGTTTGAATTATCGCTCACCTGACAGCAAAGAGAGCCCCTATTTCCTCAAACTGCAAATACTGAAACCTGGAAAATAGATGGCTGCTTATTTCTTCTCAGGACTCTTGCACACCCGTTCTGTTCCCTCACCTGTGTCCTATTTTGCAATGAAGTTTTTAAGAAGTCTTCCATCCCCTCTAGTGTAACCTCCTCAAATTTAAACGGGAATTTTAAGGCTCCTTCATTTGATATAAGAGAGGAAAATCTCTGCTGGTTCAAGAGCTGCATTGTGAAATAATCTCACCCAGCTGAGAGGGGAGCTGATGGTCCATCAGGAGAGCAAGGCAGACAGCTGGGCTGGGAGCAACTGAGCCGTCCAGTGCCAGCCTGTTCTGGCATCCAATCTTAATCTGCGTTTGTCCAGTCCCTTGGATGAACACAGCATGGCCACGGGTGAGCTTGGGTGATTACTGACCCATTCTCTCCCTTAACGAGGAAAAGGTAGAGGGGGGAACAACTGCGGGAGAACATTTTGCGCTCCTGTAATTCTGCTGCACGTTATCAATATTTCAAGGGTTGGCTATGTTAGAAAAGATTCTCCATCTTTCAAAAACAAATTTACATGACAATATTTGGTGTTTCTGCACCCCTTCACTTCCATGCAAAATGCTGTTTCTGTGCCCATTTGGAACAAGCTTTCTAAAAATATTCCCTCCCCTCCCCTCTGGTTTAAATACCCAAATTAAAATGGGAATTGTAGGCCTGCTTTCCAATCTTTTAATATAAAAAGGGTAAAATCTTGGAGACTACTTTGAAACTCATCTTTCTTGATTGTCATAGGGCAGTAGTAGGTGGGCTACATTTTTTTTTTGGCTCCAGGAAGTGCAGAAGCTGACTATTTAAATGCTGCAGAGGATGTAAGACGAGAATTATTTATCTGCTTCTACCTCTTTTGTAGATTTGGATTTGATTTTGCCTTTTTTTTCCCTACAGTTTCTATAAGAGGCAAATACTGTGAAATCCTAGCCAGGACTTCTCTTATTTGGGTCACTGCTCCTCTCTGGGGATGATCAAAACTTTGTTCTCCCATCAATCAGTCTTTATTTCCTCTCTGCCAGCCTTCCTGTCATAATATAATAATAATATCTGATATAATATCATTACGAAATGTCAGCTTCAAATGTACTGAAGAGAAGGAAAATCACCATCCATGGAGTTTATCTGTGCTGAGGTCCATTTCCACACTGTATCTTCCAAGCCCTGAGGAAAGCATGCTATGAGAACCATATTATTTCTCCTCAGTGAGGAGGTGTTATAGCCATGGTTGTTGCATTAGGCAACAAAACTGTGCAGAAAACAATGTCTTGGCACCGTGCTGGTGCTGGTGACAATCACAAGAATAACTGCCTTAATCTCCCCTCTGTCAGGAGCACGTACAATTTATAATAACGTGCATACATTCTGAGAAACACTGCCAGCTCCCAAGACAAAACTTTGCTTGTGCTCTACAAATTCATTTCTTCAGCTGCTTCTGAGGCACGTGTGTGTGTGCTCTATTCCTGACTCCCTTCCTCCTCAGTGCACAGCTACAGTTATTAGATATATGCCTACAAACAACCAAAATGCAGTAACTTCTTCTGGATCAACAAATGTAATAAACTGCGTTGATGCTGAGGTGATCGTATTAAAGATCACAGTGGTTTAGCTGGAAAACAACCAAGGAGGAATGTACAGAGCCCTGAAATCCTAACGGGAGGCGTGGGCAGATCAGCACTGCACAACAGAAGGTTCAGTGCTGTGAACACACACACACACTGCTGATTTAGGCAGCGGAACCACAACCTGGAGCAAGTCGGGTTGGATCTCTCACAGAAGCGGTTCAAGCACCATCTCAGCAGGTAAATCAGCTAACGAGATGTGTTGAAGAGGAGGGAGAGGAAAGCAAAGCGCTCAGTCTGGCTCCCTTGGCTACTACGGTGCCTGCTGAGACAGGGAGCTCCCTGGGGATTGCTTTCCCCGATCCCTGAATGAAGGATTTTCCTCTGAAGAGGTGAAAGGTGCAAATGTCCCACAGCTGTTACCTGTGCTGAGCTCACCCTGCGAGCCGGGCTCTGTGCGAGCTCAGCATCGTGAACCGGACCACTTTGGGTGAAGAAATAGGGATCTGTGGGATCTGTGGGATCTGGTGCAGCCCTGCAGGGCCCGGGTGTTCCAGCTCTGAGAGGCACTTTGGGCATCCTCAGCACAGGGATCTGTGGGATCTGGTGCAGCCCTGCAGGGCCTGGGTGTTCCAGCTCTGAGAGGCACTTTGGGCATCCTCAGCCCAGGGATCTGTGGGATCTGGTCCAGCCCTGCAGGGCCCGGGTGTTCCAGCTCTGAGAGGCACTTTGGGCATCCTCAGCCCAGGGATCTGTGGGATCTGTGGGATCTGGTCCAGCCCTGCAGGGCCTGGGTGTTCCAGCTCTGAGAGGCACTTTGGGCATCCTCAGCACAGGGATCTGTGGGATCTGGTCCAGCCCTGCAGGGCCCGGGTGTTCCAGCTGTGAGAGGCACTTTGGGCATCCTCAGCCCAGGGATCTGTGGGATCTGTGGGATCTGGTCCAGCCCTGCAGGGCCCGGGTGTTCCAGCTGTGAGAGGCACTCACGGGCATCCTCAGCACAGGGAGTGGGAGCCTGGGAGTCTCCTGGGCTTAAACATCATCAATAAGATCGATTCCAGCATTTACCAAGCTGCATGGAAGGTGTGCAAAAACACAGATACCGTAACATTCCAAAACTAAGAGTCTCTTAATTCAGCCTCCCTTCTCTGAGAGTCACCTCTATATGATATACCCTGTATCACACAATTTTCAAAAATAAGTACAAGAAAGCTGCTTTGAACAGTCAAAGTAAGATATTTTCCTTGTTTATATTTTATTTACAGGCTCTTTTTGTTCATTGCTCATGGCATGTGTTTTCCCTATTGTCTCTGCAAATATTTGTCTTTAAGTAGAGCAGTTAATTCATTTTGATTATACTCAAATCTCCACTTCTCACCACACATATCTGATCTAATTAACATAAAGTGATTAATGTTACTGCCATTAAATATAATGAGCAAAACCCTTAACAGCTGAATAGCCTTACTTGATAAATATGATATTTAAGAAAAAAAAATAGTCCCAATTCTTCTTTTCTACTGTAAAGTGTTTGAGAGTTCATGTTCTATTGATGTGAAGTTATCCAGATGCTGAATCAGAATTTAACCACTTATGTGAAATCATTTATTTAAGTCCTGCTAAAACCTCAGACCCCTCACGGGTTGCACTGGGATCAAGTGACAAAACCAAAGATCAGCAAAAGACCTGTCCTGTGCAGAGAAATGGGATTAGGAAAAATATTTTTTATGCAGTGAATTTAAGGAAGATATTTTTGATGTATCACATCTACCCTAAGGATTAAACTGTCCTGAAATACTCCTTGAAGGATCCAAATACTTGCTATGTTAAAAGGATTTATGGTCTGTCATCAATAAAATGCCCAAACACCTTCTAGTGTCCCAGAAATCCCAAAAATGTCGTGGTTCCAGGCTGCCTGGGACAGGAGGCAACAAACATCACCATCATCAGTCCATTGGTAACAATTCAAATTGAGCTTGTTGACCTTGAGCAGCTGCCAAGCACCCACCCAGCCACTCATTCACCCTCCTCAACAAGATGGGGGCAGAAACTAAGATGAAAAGGCTCATGAATCACAATAAAGACATGGACATCATCAGAATTTGGCACGACAAACAAGCTGGTATGAGGTAAAAAGCACATTAGGATCTAATTTACCTAAATTAATAAAGGTAGTTTTCTGTTTAGGTCTATTTAAAGTCAAGACAAGAGAAAGAATTAAAATATTAAAAGGAAAAATAAAATGTTCTTACCTCCTACAAGTGAGAAAAAAATGTTCATATTCATTTGCATATGAAAAAAGCTTTGATTGCTGCATTATGAAAATTCCATTGTTAAGATATGAACATCCTAAGTTTAAGATCGTAGGAAAGGTTAAGTCTCTTACCTGCTTCCAACAGAAATTATTTGAAAGAATAAATTTAGTGTATTTAATACCAAGAAATGACAGATTAGATGACAATGACACTCTTAGAATCTGGAAGATCACTCTGTGCGTGAACCACATTAATTGACTTTACAAATGAGCACTTCATGAAGCAAAACAAAGTTATATACTAGATTCAGAGGAAACACAGAAAACCCACACCACTTCCAGTGGGCTGAAGCACATGCCTGAAGATTTTTGGGTAGAAGAGGGACAGCTCATACCCGCTTTGCTGAACAAGGAGTTTTGGATACACTTTGGACACATTCTCCTCAAAATGACTCAAGTTTCCCTGAGATGAGACTTCCCCTCTACAGGATAAACACTTAAAGTTTCATTTTAAGGTTGATGAAAGGACCCAGACCTTACAAATCAAGTGTTTACTATGTGTGGTGAAAGTCCAATGGGAAAGTCTGAAAAGCAAACCTGATTAAGGAGTGCCAGAGAGTTAAAGTGGCTATAAGGCCAGATAAGCATCTAGATTAGCTAAGAACTCCCAAAGAAACCACTCAAACAGCAATAGCAAGTTCAGCAGTGAAGAAGCAAAAACTGACCTCAAAAAACTAGAAATTTTAAAATATTATCATCCCTGTGCTATTAAAGCTGGAGTTCTTTAATATCGTGTGCTCAAAACTCGCTCAATTTAGAAAGTTTTAGAAACTCTGGTGCCCAACTACATTGGGATTAAAGACTGGAATGTCATGGAGAGGGTTCCCCGTGTAAACCCGTGTAAACAGATGTTCCCAAAGTTCAGAGGACGTCAGAAGACAGTCTAACACTTGCTGCACGTTTTTTCCTCAAACCTTCTGGAACAGTGAGCTGGAATACCTTGGAGCTGTCCGAGGCCACAGGAATTCAGCAGCACCGAAACGCGCCCGCGTTATGAGCCTGTTATGCCCTTGTCCATCTTCCCTCAGGGAATGTGCTGTGGTTTAATGAGGCTGGAACGCACAGGGTGGATCCTGGCGTGTCCCGCTCCCGCGGCACCCCGAGCCGAGCCCTCGCTGTCCCCTCGCTGTCCCCTCGCTGTCCCCCCGCTGTCCCCCTGCTCTGTCCTTTCACGGGCAGCGGGCACAAGCCAGGGGCAGCCCCCGTAGCACCGGCAGGGCAGCCGGCCCCGGGCAGCCCCCCAGGAGATCTCCTGGCCCTGAATCCCAGAGCCCGGCCCCGCAGGACCCGCCGGGCAGCGCTGGGGATGGGCTGGGGATGGGCCGGGGATGGGCTGGGGATGGGCCGGGGATGGGCCGGGGATGGGCTGGGCATGGGC
>VZRS01000297.1:8859-39865 GCA_013398055.1 Ifrita kowaldi | reverse complement strand
CAATTGTCTCTCTCCAGCTTTCCTGCAGCTCCTTCAGGCCCTGCAAGGCCACACTGAGCTCAGCCCAAAGCTTCTCCTCTGCAGGCTGAACAATCCCAGCTCTGGCAGCCTTTCCTGCCAGCAGAGCTGCTCCATCCCTCTGATCCTGCTGGTGCCTCCTCTGGGCTCTCTGCAGCAGCTCCAGCTCCTTCCTGTGCTGGCCCCAGGGCTGGGGCAGCTCTGCAGGTGGGGTCTCAGCTGAGGGGGCAGAGGGGCAGAATCCCCCCTCCCCTGCTGCCCACAATGGGGCTCAGCCCAGGGCAGGGGGGTTTGGGGTCCCAGCGCACACGGCCGGGGCAGGGCCGGCTCTGCCCCACAGCTCCCCCAGGGCCTCTCCCGGGGCTGCTCCCTCTGCTCAGCCCCAGCCTGGGCTGATCCCGGGGGCTGCCCTGACCCAGGGGCAGCTCCAGAACTTCTCCTGTTAAAGCTCAGATTCCCATGAGCCACTTCTGGAGCTTGTCCAGATCCCTCTGGATCACATCCCAAACAGGTATGAGATAAATGGAGCGTATTTTGTACCTCAAATTGCCTTCTGAGTCAAGAAAGACAGATCTGTCTGGGTGGGAATCAGTCGGCCTGAGAGCAATGTCCAGAAGAGATGTATGAGGAAAATGTTGCTGAATTTGGTTTCAAAAGACCTTTAAAATTATGAATTGTATTACAACAATATCCACATAGCACTGAAAGTGTTTCCTGATGAAAACGATGGAATGTTAAGCAGTGCTGTAAAATCAGACAGTATTTGTTCTCTCTGTGAATGAAATTAGCTCTAAAGAATTCAAACTGTATCTATTTATCAAACTCACCAGTTTTATCTAAACATTATTATGTATTTGCAAGGATATGAAACCAAGCTTTATAATATTAAAATTAGCTATATAAAATTAGTTCGTTGGGATATATGACCATTGTATTTTTTCATGCACTTCAGCTGCAAGAGAGCTGTAAGTCACGAGTTTATTTCTGAAGTTTTCCTATGTTTCCTAAATGAGGGCACAGATTAAAAATTTAAAAAACAAAGGAAACCAACAAAAACCAACCCACAAACAAACAAAAAACCCAAACACAACGACCCTCGCCAAGTCTATAGAGAATATATAATAAGGTTTAAGATCCCTCATCATATGCCAGACTCAAATGTTGTTACACACACATTTGAACTGACCCGGAACAAGACTCCAAATTCTGTTCTGCACAGCTCGTGCAATGTAATATTCTTTTACTGCCAAGAAATATGTGTGAGCGCAAAGAGAACTGGATGACTTATTAATATTGTTCCTCTAACATTTAGGCTTTTATGAGGACATCCAGAAATTTCAATAAAGTATAATAAAAAGTTTTATTTTTGGCATATCACCGAATAGTAAATGTAAGAGGCTAACCTTAAGCAAAGATAAAGGATGCAGATATTCTCACAGCTCAGATTTCCTACTGCTGTTACTCACAGGTATTTACTCCAGGTGAGGATGCAGCCTAAAAAATGTCTAATTTCTCTACAGTGAGTTTTTATTTTGATTCTTTTTTTCTAAACCCAAAGCTAATGAAAATTTAGAAGTATCTTCTTCCCACCCCACGCCCCACTCCTAAAATACAAAACTAGAGTTAAAGGGAATGTAGGACATAAACAAGAAGGTTTGATTTTTCCCAGTTCTACCTAGTCTAACTCCAATCCAGGAAAGGAAAATTAAATATGGCAAGTACAGCACCCGGTGCGTTATATTCAGGGTGTTTTAGAGTTGCTTTACAAGGCTGAGACCAAGATTTAAGAAACCTCTAAATAAGAGAGGTTAGCCAAACATTTATCTTATAATTATTTACAGTTTCAAAAGTCTGTCTTTGCTTCCTGCCTTGTCCACTGGAAATATCACAGAATCATGGACTATCCTGAGTGGGAAGGGACCCACCAGGATCATCAAATCCAACTCCTGGTCCTGCACAGGACACCCCAAAATCCCACCCTGTGCCTGAGATTCAACAGGTTTGATTTTTTGGGGTATTTTTTTTGGGTTTTTTTAATTAATTTTGGTTTTAGATTTGCTATCAGGGTGATTTTTCAAGGTTAATCATGGGATCCAGAATGGTTTGGGTTGGAAGGAACCTTAAAGATCATTTAATTACACCATAGGGACACCTTCCACTGTCCCAGGCTGCTCCAAGCCCCAATGTCCAACCTGGCCTTGGGCACTGCCAGGGATCCAGGGGCAGCCACAGCTGCTCTGGGCACCCTGTGCCAGGGCCTGCCCACCCTCCCAGGGAACAATTCCTGCCCAACATCCAATCTAACCCTCCTCTCTGTCGGTGTGAAGCCATTCCCCCTTCTCCTGTCACTGCCTGCTCTTGTAAAAGTTAAGTGACACTCACATCCCTTACAGGAATTCAGCATTTTTTAAGAAAAAATGGAAAAAAACCCAAATCTTTGTGATCACCTCAGCAACTAAGAGTCCTTAATTTACCAGTCTGCCACCACTGGCCATGAGGTATAAGCTGGAGTCTGTGCTCAGGGAGATGCCAAACTCTCGTCTGATTTGTTGAGTGCTACGCATCTTAAAATTAGGGCTGGGACCAAGTCCTGCTTAAGTTAATGATTTCTATTAAAATTATCTACTGTAATACCTGCATTGACCATACAGGTTATGTTTTTTGTTAAGCACAAAAGCACTAAAAAAAAAATAAAATGCCAGGAAAAGCCCCTCTGAATTATATCTGAGAGAGAACATAAGGTTGTGTAAAAAAGCCCAGACACCTTTTGGATTATGTTGCTACTTTAAATTAGGAAAAGCAAGGAATAAAATGAAAAAAGCTCTGCAGGCACCTCTAATTGTTCAAGTATGTAACCACCGAAATGCTGTAAAAATAAACGGATAACAACTTCTATTTTCCGAGTTTTCTCTCTTGGAGAGATTTATTTACTTTCTGTATGAGACGTGTAGAACAACTGATTTATGAGTCTGGCTCCCAGTCTGGACAGACTCTGCTGAGTCACAAAATGGATTGGTCTGAAATGTAAAAGTGATGCTCATAATTCTGTGGATGTGAACACGTCACGCACAGAAAGGCAGGTTCTCCCTGCAATGCCATTGGGAGATAAGCAAAAACCTGCTGGAAAACTTCACCTATGAATCTTTTTGGGTTTTTTTTCCCCAGTTTTCCGTCCCAGACTTGGCAATCCCTTCCCAGGACAGGTGGGTCCTGCAGAGCTGTTACTGATTTCTGCAGGGCTCCACACATGCTAAGGAATTATGGATGTGCATCCTGCTCCTGGATCTTGGCCAGAGATGCACCAAGTGCAAATCTTTCACTTTACTCTGCATTTCAACAGTTGAAAGTGCAAGAGGAGAAACTTTGCATTTGTGTCTCCAGCATGGTGGTGGAACACATCAGAAAAATGTTTTGCTTGCTTGTGTCTCCATGAAGTCTGCATATGTGCTGGGACTCAGATTTTGTGCATGAAAAATCAAAATATCTCTGCAAAATCTAAAGCAATAATAGAAGTATTTACATCAAGCATTAGTTAACGATTTAAATAAGTAATGAGCCTAAAATAAAACTGTTAAATCTTTCTAAGAGGTGCTTGTCTTCAGAGCTGTAAATGTCTGTGCACCTTGTAAAAAAGCAGGGAACACGAGGAAGTAACATAAAAATTGAGAAGGCTGTTGGATCCTAGTTAGGAGCCTTATGCTGCATATTGTAAATTATGCCATATAACAGGAGATTTAAACTCCATTTTCCCCTGACTTCAGTGATGTTCTTTTCACTGTTCTGCTGGAGAGCACCTGAGACACTCACATGGTAAAATGAAGGCATTGCAAGCTCACCTTTCTCACCTTGGGAAGTAGGCGAACAAACGTTGTTCATGACTCTCTGTAACATCTGTAGTGTGTCACTGAAAATAACACTCCAAAAAGAAAGGATTTCAAATGAGACTAGTTAAAAAAAAAAAAAAAGAAGGAAAGAAAGAAAACTAATCCCAAATGGTGCAAATGGTGCAGGGCATGGAATCCTGTTGAGGTCCTTACAGGAGGAATTTGTTCCAGGATTATTTATGTCTGCAAAGCCCCAGCCCATGAAGCAGTGTTTTACTAAAGAATACATTTGATAAGCATTAAATTCCAGCTGTTGTCACTAAATAATATTGACCCCATTGACTGCCTGTGAATGTCAATGAAAAAATTCCCGATGATTCCTCTGAGAAATTCCTCGGCACTATCCAAGCACAAAGGATGGCACACCTAAATAAGGGAGCCATCAGCCTTGAGAGCTGCCAGGCATTGTCACTGTGCACCTAATACACAACCTAATCTCTATACATTAGCTCTAAAATTACTTCATAACCTTTTACATGCTTCTGCCACACTGGGGTTTCTTCATCTGTTTGTTTTTTAATTTGCAATATCCAATATAGTCAAAAATTCATATGCCTGTTATTGCCCCCACTAATTGGCCCATGAGTCCAGTGGGGATTGGTGATGAAAGGAAGGAAAGAATTAACAGCAGGAGGTTGTGGTTCAGGGCACAGCTCCAGATCCTTACACGGCTGAGACTGCAAAAATTACCAAGTTTTCATTTTATCAATATCATGTTATTCTCATAATCACAACATGGCTCAGCATTTAACCTCAATATTCTTTTTTAATCAGTTTGATTGTATGACAATGCAATATTATACTTAGTTTAACTGTCCATGATGCTTTTGAGTGGGCCATGGAAACAATAATCATAAATAAGGTTATTTTAAATACAATTTTTTCCATCTCTTCTCCCCTTCCCTCCCCAAAGGACAGTCTCTGTCATCCAACTCAATGAGCTGCAAAGATCCACTGGAAAATGTTAGTTAACATCTCTTCCTTTGGGGATCCTTTTCTGGTGGCTGATGGCAGAGGAGCCTTGCATTTACTAAACTGCATTTCCAGACACCAGCTTGTGCTTTGAGACCTGGGAGCTGATGGACGGAGCCATTTGTCTTGATAATAGAGGCTCTCCAAGCAGAGAAAACCAGGAAAGAGTTACCAGCCTAAATTCCCTTTAGACTCATGTGTTGTTAAACAATTACAGTATTCAATGGAGATTTTAATTAATATAATCACATGCTAAAAACATATGATAAGAAAAATCATAACAAAAAATCATTGAACCAAAGAGACTTTTTTTTGTTTGTTTGATCTCCTGATTTTTATTCCACAGAATCAAATGGGTTAGAAAAGACCTCTGGGATCATCAAGTCCAACCTATTTATTAATAAGGATGAGCAAGAAATGATCATGATCCAGACAAAACTGCTTTCGTGGCCCTGGCAGCAGGCAGAGATGGGAATGCTGCTGCTCACAGGTGGAAACTGATGATTGCAGAACTGCGTAATGTGCTATGAAAATTAAACTTTTCTGGACTAATGAGGTAACATTTAAACTCTTAAAATTGGTAGCCATGGAGTGGAAAGTAACCAAATTCACCAAGAGCCATCAGACCCAGCTGTGTTTAGTGCCTTCAGTGCTGCTTTTGCTGTTCCTCAGCCATCAGTCTCTCAGAAGCCTGCTTCAATAACCCTCAGTGACACTCTCCTGTGTCAGCCGTGGGAGTAATTCTATTTAATTCCTGTCTTTATGTTGTTGTTGAGAAACAGAGAAAAATGCTTTATCATGACAAATCTGATATTCTAAAATTTTCAGACAGAGACAGTGCTCAGAAGTTCATTTGATCTTGATTAAATTCAGCTGACAGGTGAATGAATGCTGCTACATTTGCTGTTATAAATATTTGTGAGCCTGGGTGGAATAAAAATGCAGCACAGGTTCCCAGCACCCTGAATACCAGAGAACCAGTTCATTTATGTAATAAAATGTAGATGAACTATGAAAATATACATTTCTTGGATTTCTTTGTTGACATGTAGCTAGGTCTGTTGAAATAGCAGACCTAAACTTTATTATTCTCACACAGCTACTGTTGCTGGAAATACTCACAGAAATAATTCTACTTGCTGGTCACAGTTAAATCACTCTCCTCAGGGTTTAGTGAGTTCTGGACAGAGCAGGGCTCTCACATGCTTAAGTCATTGATGTTCTGGATGAAGCCCTGTTTTCAGTATTGATCTTACCTCTGTGGACTCCTGCACTTATTTACAGCCTTTCCCTTTTTTCATTTACTTCTTTCCCTGGATTACAAAACACTGCTCCTTCCAGCTTCTTCAGCAGTTCTGTGTCATTCTGTCCTGCATTCCTTGCCACCAGGATCCCTCTCAAGTATTACATGACTTAAGAAACCAGACTTTTACGGAGTTTTTGTCTTTACACAGTGCTGTGGGTTTGGCTGGCTGCTCACCAGCCCCGTTTGCAGTGCTGGAGGCAGGTGCCAGTGACTGACATCAGCCTGGCTTTGCAGTGGGGGCTGTGGGTGGGCAGCCAGGGACTGTTTGCTGGCGAGGACTGTGACAGACTATCACAGGCTGGCACAGTAATAAGCTGATTTCCACCCAAATGAGCTCATTACCTCCCTCCCACCCCGCAGCTTTAGGACAGTGACTCATGCATGGGTTCAGGTACTCTGTGGTTGATTCTGATCAGCCTCTGCAGCTTTAAATGTACAGCATTGCCCTTTGTCACCAAAAAGGGACATTGGTTGTACCTCTGAGCAGGGGCGAGTCTGCCAGTTAGGGAAGCATGGTATCCCAGAATGGTTTGGGTTGGAAGGGACCTTAGAGACCATTTAATTCCACCCCTGCCATGGGCAGGGACACCTTCCACTATCCCAGGCTCCTTCAGGCTCAATTTCCCACCTGGTCTTGGACACTTCCTCAACTTTTGTGCAATATCTGGTGTAGAGAAGTGACTCAGTTTCTCACTTCAGCCAGCATAATGATGTCATCAATAACTAAATGTGGTATTTTATCAGCTTTCACTATCTAGGGATGGTAAATTGATTTTGGACTGCAAGATATCAAAGCTCAAAAGACAATGGAGTTTAGAGCTTCCTCAGGTGTGTGAGGGGTTGATTGGTGATCCCAGGGCAGGGGACAAGGGCTGGACAAGGGCCAAGTGTGTCCCCAAGACCTTCATCACTAAGAACACATCCATCTGATTGGGAGCACCATGAACTGGAGCAAGGAGGGATTTAGGGGCAGAGCTCAAAGCATGGAAAGGTTTCTGAGCTGGCCAACATCTCCAAGCATCAGCAAGGTATTAATGCCTCATTATTTAGTGATTATTACTGCTGCATATTCACACAATATATTCCAACCACGAGTCTTTCCAATGGAGCTGCAGCCTCTCCCTTTTCCCCACTTGCTTGATTCAAGAAATGGCAATTTGTCAAATAGTGCAAATACATTCAATTAGAAAGCAGAGGAACAGTCTCATTTTCTTTGATATGAATAACAAACTAATTAGCTGCTGCAGCGTGTTTATTTCCTGTTTAATAAAAAGCTGACACACTGGTCATTAGTATCTTAGGATGTACTCAGCTTAATATGCAAAGCATACCAAAATTAACATAATAATTATGTTAGAACAAACAGGATACAGAACGTTTAGATGAATTTAACTCTTTAAATTATTCCATCTTTACACTAATGCACTAACCCAGGCAGTTGCAGTATTTCCCATCGTGTGCCACCCTCTGATAAATTAAATGCACCTTGGATACCTGTTATTTATTCCCACAGTCTCCATCCGTGGCTGTGATGATCAGCCCTAGGAATAAAATAGCTCTCAAATAAGAGATTTTTTTTATGCTTTACAGTATCTCCATGCATGCACAAACAGAGCTGGGCTACCAAAAGGGAAGGGTTCATGTGCTTTTCTGAGGAGAGACCTTCTGCCCTTGCAGTTCTTGTAAGTTTATTTGGTTTAATTTTAAACCAACATTAGCTTGTTCCCATCTGCTCATTTATGTGTTTTAGGCATCGTATTTTGTTCCAAAAATAAATTGAAACACATGGAAGTTATATTAAGGTTGCCCAGGTAAAATCACAAAGTTTAACTCCTAACCATAACTTTGCAAGTGCACACATCTCTTTCTTTACTAAACACAGAGAAAAACACACATTTATGTCCACTGCCAATTTAATGCTGAAATCCCAGTGCAGGTTTACCATTTCATTTGTTTGGATTTTTTTTCTGAATAAGAAGGAAGGACTGGGCAGGTGGAAGCTGCTGTGGGAGTTCATGACTATCTGTCTTTGCTGCAGCTGTGTGTAAGAGTTTTGGTCTTTTCTGGGACAGGTGTTTCCATCCTGCACCAAGAACAGCCTTCACAAGAGGCATTTCTGCTCTCCCCAGACCGCACAAGAAAAGAAAATGCAATAATTTTACAAATGAAAGTCAGCATTCACCCAGAGAACTTTGAACTGACACACACTTACAACTTTTTTCCCTCAGTGTTGACATCTTTAAATTCAATCCCTCCATCCCAGAAATATGAGAATAATGGGAGACCAAAAGGAGAAGCAGCTGCTTGGAAGAAAAAATGCAATCAGCCAGAGGAAAACTGGAAATATTTTCACTTTCTTCAGCTTCACATATAGCCCACATGCACTAATTAATATTCTGATCTGTTCCTTCTTTTGGTGAAAACTTATTTTCAGGGAAAAAAACCCTTGTTTTCCTCCTAACTTTCCAGATATCATTTTCACAGAAGGAACTTCCTTTGTGGCCATTGCCCAGCCTGACATTTTATACACTGGGGACCATGACCCCAGGCTGGGCAGAGCTCTGTGATCTACCTTGATCTTCAAGCATTACTACAATAAAAAAGACTCCAATTTTGGAGTCTTCAACTTCAGAAATCAATCCTTTGGCTTTTTATTATAATAAAAATGTGACAGCAAGCAGAGGTGCCAAAAGGAATAACAGGGCTTCCTACACCAATCTCCTCTGTCCATTGTGAGCCTGAATGTCTTTCCTTTTCAGGTTTCATTTTGTTCCACTCCAAGACCAAGAACAAAAGCAAACCCTGTGCATTCTCCTCTGGTCCTCAGGAAAACCTTTCACCTCCTATGTGGCACCCCAATCTCTCACAAGTCCCAAATCCACAATGGGATCTGTACCCCTTTGCTACAATAAACCTGCTCAGGAGCTTCTGGAGGGAAGGAACAACCTCCTCCACCTCATATCTCATTTTTCCAAAAGAAAAGTAGTGTAATCCCAAAAGAAAAAAAAATGAAACAACAAACAAAGCGCCAAAAAAACCCATTCTTCCAAAAAAACACAACCAAACTCAAACCACAAATCCTCCAGAGAAAATGTTCAGCGCAGTGACACTTGTAGAACAGCTTCCTCTAACTTTGAAATAGTAACAAGCCACGACACTTTCAAATATTCTGTTTTTTATGAAGCAGTTCGTAGAGAATTCTATTTGATATATTCCAATATGGATATGTTCTAATAAAAATTTAATGTAGTTTTAAATCTGGTCTGCTGATCCTGGATCAAAAGATCTCTCTCTATTGGCCTTGGTGTCAAGATGTTCCTAAGAGCTGTATATTTTATGACTTTTAACCAGAGCTGTGTTCTTTGGGATGCCACCCTGCGTGGCTGGCAGTGCTGTCTGCACTTTGTGTGCAGGAGACATTCCCCAGAGGGCAGGGACCCAGCAGCGAGCAGGGTGTGCCCAGCCAGGACTGCTTTCCACCTGAGCCACGGGAGGTGCTGTGTTGTGCCTGCCCGAGAAGCCAAACCCTTCAGGTATGCACACCCACAGCACAGCAAATCAACTGTATTTGCGTCAAAATCTATCTACAATTCTGCAGATATATTTTTCCAGGTAAACAGCAACAAAAAATTAATCCTGATACTTAAATATTTCTCAGACAGTAGATAATACTACTTTCATACTCTTTTGAGGCCCAGATAGGTGAGTGGCTGCTATTTATACCTTAGCTGAGAAAATTCTGTTCAACAATTAAATCTGCTTTGACTTTGAGGGGCATCAAGCTGCTGAGGAGACTGGAGCCCCTCCCCTGTGGAGCCAGGCTGGGAGAGCTGGGGCTGCTCAGCCTGGAGAGGAGAAGGTTGTGTGGAGAGCTCACAGCTCCTTCCAGGGGCTGCAGGGAAACCAGAGAGGGACAATTCCTCAGGGACTGCAGTGACAGGACAAGGGGGAATGGGTATAAACTGGCAGAGAGGAATTTAGCTTTGATATTAGGAAGGAATTGTTCCCTGGGAGGGTGGGCAGGCCCTGGCACAGGGTGCCCAGAGCAGCTGTGGCTGCCCCTGGATCCCTGGCAGTGTCCAAGGCCAGGCTGGACATTGGGGCTTGGAGCAGCCTGGGACAGTGGAAGGTGTCCCTGCCATGGCAGGGGTGGGATGGGATGAGCTTTAAGGTCCCTTCCCACCCAACCCATCCCCTGATTCCATTTTTCTATGATATCCCGCGCATGGCACTACCCAAAAGAAGAAAAAACAAAACAACAAACCAAACAATGCAATTTCTGCTCAAAACAAATATCTTAATTCCCTTATTAATTTGTTTAGCTGGAAAGTGTGGTCTTGGTCAGTCTTCTTTCTGCCTCATTAATTTTAAAATACCTCATCTGTCTTGGGGGAAACTAATTATTGCAATTATTTAAGAACTATTTCATTAACCAACTATGTGAGTATAAGCTGGTACGGTGAGGAACCCCTCTGGATGGCTATTAAATGTTCCTCTGTATGGATGCATCTTCCATCCCTGGCTCCCTTTGTGTCCTCAGGAAGAGCCTCTCCTTGCTGGGAGTGTTTCTGATGTGCAGCATGTTGCTGCCTATTTTAGCTGCTGACATTTCTGGGAGCAGTTGGGTTGATATACTTGTACTAACAAACCGAGTTGGGGAAAGATTAATATTTTCCTGGCAAAGGTCAGCCGTGTGATAATGGCTTTTTGCTTCCTCAACACAACTTTTTAAGGAAGGTTACAGTAAATTAACCCAGCTCCCGTCTGTCAATCCATACTCGGCCACATGACATGTTTGCTCTTTGATAAACTGCTACAGTTCAGTGTGTATTGTACTCTGCTAGGAAAGAGCTGGAAGGAAAAAGCTTCTCACATGGACAGATTTAGATTCTTTGGTAATTTAGCCAAGGAATGATAAGCTTTATTTAGAAGAAGAGTCCTAAATGTGCAGGTCAAGGTGGGTGTTTGTAGCTTATGACTATCTCAGTGTAGAACATGAGGATAAAAAGCTTGATATTAATACTTTCAAGATAGAGGTTGCTGAAAACCCTTTTCTTTTTATTTTTTTTTTAATTTTGAAAATATTTTGGGTTTTCCATGTTTGCCAAATTCTCACAGACTTTTACTCTTTTTTTTTCTCAGCGAGGGCCCTGATTCAAAAAAAACCTCTCAACCATCTTCTTCACAAAAAAGGCTTCTGTGACCCTAAAAATAAACCTGCTGGGTTATTCCAGCAGTCCTTCCATCCCAACATCCTGTCCCAAACAGTGGCTGGGCAGAGGCACTCAGGAAAAGGCTGCAAGAACACTGAACCCACAGAAAGCTGCACCCTGGCACAGACTCTATTCAGTTCTCTCCACCTACAGACCGTGGAAGGTTTTGCTTGACTGACAGCTATTCTGTCCACCTTGCCCCCCACGCCTTTCAGGAAGGGACAAAAAGGTGGGAAAATGCTCTATCCCTCCAGGCAGTCCTTGAGGAAGACAGGAGCAGCAGGGAAGGTGACCCTTCCCTCGCATCAGGAGGAGCTGATGCGTCAGGGAGCTGCTGAGAGCAGCAAACCATCCCCATCCAGCCCAGGGACATCGCTGTGGCCGCCACTCAGCCAGGAAATTGGCAGAGCTCAAAGGCACCTGCCAGCATCGAGGCCTTTGAGAGTCACCCTCCAGCAGCTCAGCAAAAGCTGAGGATGCAACCCCAGCCCCCCCTGTTTCACACTCGGGCAGCAGCTCACAGGACACTGGTGTTCCAGAGGACATTAACATTCAAAAATCACAGATGTGCGCTTCCCTTGCACTTTTCTCCCTGCCTGCTCCCTGTCCTTTCCCTAAACCAGGAGGCTTTATAGAATTCTGTGGATTTCAAGATGTCAGAAACAAAAAGGAAATAAAATAGGCCCGAGTGAATGTTAGAGAAAGAAAACACATTTCTCACATCAAGGTCTAAAAATTGTCACAGTCTGTGGGATGGGAAACCAAGAGTTGAATTAGTAAAAACCCAATATTTCAATTTTTCTAAGCATGTTCACGTTTCAAAATCTTCTCTCACCTGCAAATAAAAACACTTATCTTTAGGAAACTTCTGATACAAATACATTTAAGAAAAAAGAATGTATGGTGCCCATTATAAATTGAGACAAAAATTCAGTTTGAAAACTCCCGGACCACTGTCCTTTCATTGACAAGTATTTATCATTTCTATTTTTGCCACTCATACCTGGGTGAGGAAGCCAACACAAAAGATGCACCAGAGCAGTTAGAGAAGCACAACACACAGATCATCACTGCAGCCCCAGAGCAAAGGCTGCTCTGTGCTGACACAACCCTGGCTGGGACCTCATCAATCCGGCTGGAAAATCAAAGGGTGCTAAAACCAGACAGTCTCCTAATTAGTACAGAGTGCTAATCCCTTCCTCTGGAGTGTTAAAACTGCCTCACTGGTAGAAAATCTGATCTAGTAAGTAAGATGGAAGTAAAATCTTTACAAGGAAACTTGTGATTAATGAATTAAAACTACAAAGCTAAATCAATATCGATATTGTTTCTAATCATGTGATGTGCAATATATTAAAACATCAGGAAATATTTACATGTGTATATATGTATAAATATCAAAAAGGCACTTTGTAAGGGAAAATATGTTTGCTATCTGCTATATTAATTTTATTGCATTTTATACTCAATTTCCATGAGAAAATAGTTTTTCTCTTCCTCCTTGTACTTTGAATTATTTTTAAATTGAATACAAGGCTTTCTGCAATCTTTTCTCATCTTCTATTAATATCAGAGGAATTTAGATTATCAGGTAACACTATGAATTGGAAAACTAATCAATTGGAAGTTTGTGTGTAACCAGATTCAGTTAGTTTTAGTATAAATGCTTCAGAGTATTAATGAAAAATGCTCACCCTTGAAGAACAAAACCACTTCTTCCTTGTCCATAGCCCTGGTGATCTCCAGAAAACCTCCCAGGCTCTGCCGTGATCCTTTCTTGTGGTGAAAGCTGGGAGCTCAGGATTTAATCAGCTCTGATTTCAGAGTGGCTATGAAAAACATTTTCTGTGTATGCATCCCCTTTGCAGTTCTGTTCAGGTTTCTACTGGGTAATGAGAGCCATCATGGAAAGAGAACAGAATCCTGCTCCTCTGTGATCAGGCAATTCTTGGCATTTCAATTTCTGCGCCTTCTAAATTACAGCGAGGGCTTGGAGGGAGTACTGAGCTGCCAAAAAAATGACATGTATTTTCTTATCAGAATTTGAATCCTTCCAAGATCTCACCTGCTGGACAGAGGTCTTGTCTGTCCACCACAAAATTGCCAACTCCACGAATTATTAAAGAACAAACATATTTCATCAACACATTCTTGTACAACTTGTGGAAGGGTTACGTAGCACAGAAAAGGAGAGAACAGTGAAAGATGGTAGTGGAGATTTCCTCAGCTCCTGATCATGACTAACAAACCCTGCAAAGGAGACTCACGTGCCTTTTGCACAGCTAAAAGCTTTGTTATGTTTTGGTGTTTGGTTCCATTACAAACATCACGCTGTGAATGATTCATGATGAAGGATCTAATTTAGTGGAAAAATAGTAATAAACCTCTCAGACACACATTTGCACAGCAAAACCCTGCAGGTAAAAACCCAAAGGGTGTTGTGCCAATCTGGACAGCTTTGGGTTTTTTTAATGAAGTGGACATTCCTTGGTCTCCTATGAGTCATGCAATTATCCAGTGCTCATAACAGTTGGATTGCTTCCCAGCAGTTTATTATTCTACCCTCTTGCTACACCAGGGAGAGAAGCACTCGTAACAGGTGAGACATTTGCATCCCAACTGCTCCTGCTGAGATCTAGGATGTGAGAGCAGCAGCATCTGAGCAGCATTTTCTACTGAGAGAGAGAATTTCTGGGTCAAAGCCTTTGCCAGCAAAGAAATTTGAAAGGCATGACAGGAGCATATTAGGTTGGGTTAAGAACAGAGGGCTGCACGTCATGTTAAAGGTGTCTGCTGAGCAACTGGGCGAGGAGAAAAGCAGCAGAGTAGGACAACAGAATATGGATGTATTAGAGAGATGGGTAGATGTTTCCTGGTTTTGTTTTCATTCAATGCCTTGCCCTGAGTGCTGTGATAATCAGACACGTCGGCTTCTGCCTCTGTTCTTACAGTTTCTCATTTGCCTTCTGCTGGGTTTTCCAGAATTCTTTGGGTATTACGTGCACATTGTGCTACAGATTAACCTCTCTCCTTTGGGGAGATAACCATGGCTCCTTCCTGTTAAAAGGATATACAAATCCTCTCCTAGAAAAGCTAAATGCAGCCTGAATCCAAGTCAAGGCAACATGGGGCACTTTAAAGTAAAATCAGGCTGCAGGCTTAAGGATGAAAATCCTTCAGAGAGCTTCAATCCAGCAGTTACTGAGCTTCTGCAAAAACAATGCCACATCATAGTGCTTCTTACATAACTTTGCTGTAATTATTAGGAAGAAAGTATAAGCAAGTTATGGAAAAAGAGGAGGGAAATTTCTAGTGAAGTCCTCCAGCATCCTTACAAAATTGCTTGTTTTGTGTTCCTGAGAGTGTGTAAAATGATGTTTCAAAAACTTTTGTTCTGTCTTATAGGAATTAAGCTATGAGGTGCATCTTAAAAAGCAATGCTACTTATAAATAAGTCTGTCCATTTTGCTGAAATATAACCAATAGAAGTAGCAGAAGATACTTAGCGAAGGATCTAATCAGTGGCATCGCTTTGGTGGGGGTCATTAGAACACTGAACTGGCATGCAATGTTTCTGGGCTGCCTTTATTGAGACTTCTTGGTAGCACAGTTTAGAGGGGAGAGTAGGGTTAATTACTGACCCCAGCTGTGCCATACAAACACTCCCTGATGCCACACAACCCCTCCACCTTCAGGTACCCAAACACAAGTACAGGAATTTAATGGTAGTGGCTCATCTAACATGACTTTTAATTTGCTAGTTCTAGTGTAAGTTAAAAACAAATAATACTGTGAATAAGCAGAAATTATTAAAAATTGTCATGACAGGACAAGGGGGAATGGGTGGGAGTGGGGAAGAGAGTGGCAGAGAGTGGGGTGAGGTGGGATATAGGGAAGGAATTGTTCCCTGGGAGGGTGGGCAGGCCCTGGCACAGGGTGCCCAGAGCAGCTGTGGCTGCCCCTGGATCCCTGGCAGTGCCCCAGACCAGGTTGGACATTGGGGCTTGGAGCAGCCTGGGACAGTGGGAGGTGTCCCTGGCCATGGGCATGGCAGGGGGGTGGAGAAAAATGAGCTTTAAATCCCTTCCTACCCAGGCCGTTCTGTGATTCCACGATTCCATGATTAAGGTCAACACAGCAGGAAGTTATTTTTGTAGGTACTCACACAATCTCACACTTTCACTACAAACTGCACCAAACAAGCTTCTCTCTTCCCAACAACACTGCTGAAATGTGGTGATTATTGGAAAGGGGAGGCAGTGACTAATTGGATAGCAAACTCCAGAGTGCTGAGGAGAAAAGAATCAAGCCACAGGAATAAATCTCAAATCCTACAGAAAGATTATGTTACTTCCAGTAATTAAACAGAGCAGACAGGATTTGATTCTTGAAAAGTTTCTGCTAAACCCTCTTTGCAACAGACTCTGTGAACTCCACAGAATGGAATTTATGAATCTCAGAAGGATAAATGTCTGCTATGGATGTGGCAGGATTGAACACACATCTTCAGGGAGCCCAGATATTCCAAACTGGATGTCTCAGATAGTAAGAGATGAGGAGTAATCAAAAGAAATTTCAGGTAGTCTAAATATGACTGCATGGCAGAAACTTGTGCTGAGAGAAGGCAAAGGAAAATTACATGAAAATTGACCAGAGGGAGAAATGTAAACAGAAAAATAAAGTTATTAATGATTGAGCATTCAGGGATATTTGGATGACAAAAATAATCAATGTTTCTGCTAAAAAGAAGTAGCTTTGGCCACAGATCCAATGAAGCAAAGGTAAAAACAAGAAAGGAAGGCAAATAAAGTAATAAAATTAATATCAAATATATTCTTTTTAATATAAATAATAATTGGACAAATACTGCTAGAAGACAATAAACTTACAGAACACTCAAATCCCAAATAAAAACATGAACCCAGATTATAGGAAAAGCACTGCATCAGAGTGAAGGACTCCAAAGCCAAATGCCATACCCTTCCTCAGTAAACCTGCAAGTGCTTCCTCTGCAAAAAGAGACCAGGAAAGGGATTTATGATGGCTCCATGTATGTATCTGAGAGCTATTATAAAAGAGAGCATTTCCTTAATTTATTTCTTAACTTCCTAGCTATGGTTGAGGAAAATTAAGTGTAGTGTAAAGCAGGGAGAAGGGCTGTGCCTCTCTCCTGTGGCCTGAGGGATGGGGTTGTACCTTCAAAAGGAGGGTGATGAGCTTGGGGATCTCAAGGAACCTCAAGACACCAAGAAAACCATTTGGAGCCTGCATAATTCAGCAAGCCCTTCTCCCAGCCCAAGCTGCCAGGCTGCTCAGCAGGGCTGGAACAAATGCCAGGATCCTTTGGACAAGGTGGAGATTTATTTTTTAATCTTTTAGTTCTGTTTTACCCAGAATTTCCCAAGGTACTAAGCTAATCTAGTAACACTAAACAGGACCAATTTTAAGTACTGGGCTTTCGGCAAGTTCATTTTACAGAAGGGAAGTAAAGCAGCAATTGCTATCAGAGCTCTGCTTGGTGAAGACTTCTGCTTCAAACATCTCAAACATAAAAGGAATGTTTTAGGGATTGGAATTTCTTAGCATGTAATGTTGAGGAATGATAGACCACTTTCCTCAGAAATAAATAGCAGCAGTAATCTACAAAATAATACGCAACATTTACCAGGTCTAAGTAACTTATATTGAAAGTCTTGGCCCTAAAGGCACAACCTTTGTCAATTACATTTTTATCAGCAGCACCATGGGACAAATGCTTCAATGTGAAAGTGTAAAACAACAGGATTAAGTGCTGGGCTTCATTATCACAGTATCTCACCAGGTCATAGCTACAGAAAATGGACTTGCTATGATTGGAATATTTGGGGAACAGGCAAAATTAAGAATATTGAAACTACATATATTAAAAACAAAATCACATCTAAACCACCTTTCCACTCACCAGAGGTGGCCTGAACATTTTCCGTACCTTAAATACTCTAAAATGTTACCAAAACACATTATAAATTTTTAAGTTGCACTTTTTAGTGATTCATTGCTTCTTAGGTATCCTCTGGCAGTGGTAGCACATTTCAGTTTTATGGGATCACTGACTGATATGCCTGGAATCTTGCTCTGCAGAAGAATTTATGTACAGCTTCAGTGACAATTGATAAAATACTATAATTCCTTCAGATAATATTTTGATGCCAGTGTCAGTTCCACCTGTGAATGCCAGGTAAATTACTCAGCAGGAGAAGCATTTACCCAGGGACTGATAATAAAGCAGCTTGCAACCAGAAGATTACAATTAATTGGCCATTGAAACAGCTCTGTGAAACAGGGCTGGTACCAGCTGCACTGTGCAGGTGATGAATGACAGCTGCCAATCACCCAGGGAGTCCATCCCAGGGTCAGGGAAGAAAGGAAGAAATTCCATTTGCAACAGATTGCATTGCCAATGTCAACTCTTTAAAAACAAATCAGATGGAGGGAGCATTAATTATTCATTGGGAGGAAGGTTTGTGAACTGCCACAAAGAGCCCCACTGGGCTTGGAGGAGGAGGAATGATAAATGCTGGAAAGACATAAGAGGACAGAGCACACTATAACACAGAAATATTAATTAATAATTCAGATATGGTTTATGTTTAATAGGTTATAAAGCCATTTGGGGTTAATAAACTGACTGACCTTCGACTCTGCAGCGCAGTAGGCACAAGATGTATTGCTCCTTAAAGAGGGAATGCTCCACCACTGCCTTGGAAAATGAACACGTTATTTGGTAACGGTGTTTCAGTTTATTGCACATTATCTCCCACATGGAAAAGTGGATAATTAAATAACTATTAAAGCCTGTGTATGCAATCCACTGTAAAAGAAGCCAATATTTGTCTTTCCCTGAGTTCAGGAGACGATCACCTCAGAGAAATTGGGTTTTTCCTGAGCAGGTCTCCCAGCACTAGCAGGTATAGCATTTCAGTCTTAAAATCTGCTGTCAGAACTGGTGGGGGAACCATGGCACTCACAAAATTATACCAAGAGTGCGTGGAGACCCATCTGCACGCAAAACTCACTGAAAGTCAGAAATGCTAAGCCCTTAAAGGGAAAGCGGTGTAAATCCTACATTTGCACAAGCAAATCCCCCCAGTGAGGGGGTCTTGGCAGCGATGCTGCAAAACCTGTGCTGAAGTCCTTTGAATCCACAGGCCCTTTGCAAAGTTGCTGGATGCAAATCTCAAATTTGGGCTCTATACCCTTCTTTTTCTGTTATTCTGATGTGTAATAGAGTCAAAATTAGCCCCACCAGCTGTGAAGTTGGAGGTTTAGTTGGTAGATTGCTGGTCTGGCTGAAAATTATCCCCCAAGGAAAGCACCAAGATTTCTCCACAGTGAAGCATCTCTGTGGGAATGTGGGAGCCTGAAAATCCAGAGAGTCAGGAGCGCTGAGAGCAGCACCAGCTCCGAGAGGCCGTTCCTGCAGCGAAGGGGTTGTCCCTTGTCAACAGGTCCCTGCCTTCAGTAGTGACCCAGTTTGTGTAAAAACCCATCTGGGGACATCACTGGGTGCTTAAAGGAAGCATAATAATACCAAACATTATTATTTAACCCTTTAAGAAACATTGTGCTATTAAAACCATATTTATTTACCCTTTACACCCACGTTCATTCCGCCTTTGTCGTTGGATTATCTGCTAAACCAATTTCTGTGCTCATTTAAAATGCTAACTTATGGGTGTCCCTTTGCACTGCAAAAACTGAATCTCAGAAAAACATTTTACCCTTTGTGAAGATTGGTATTTTTTAGCTCAACATACAGACTCCCTAAATTGTAAAAGGCTAACCAGACCACACAAACACTGCAGCCATCATATTCTCTTTATTCTATATATGCTGTGCTGTCTCAGTGGGCTCTGCAGTATCTTGATGCATAATAATCTATTTAAAACCACATTGACTTATTTCTCTTATCCTATAAACACACACTCTTGAGTCTATTACTTTAAATTATGTACTAGTTTAATGTGTAGATTTCCTACTTTTTTACAGTTGAATTTATTTCAATAAAGACTGTGAAGCTCAATGAGACAAAAGACATTAATCCACATTAAATAAACATGCAAGAAATTAAAGATTTATTACTAACCAACTAGATTTACAGTTAAGGAATCACCACAGTCTTGTTATCCATAGACTGTGTTTCCCTGAAATACTAAATTAACCGGTTAATTAAAAATTTAAAAAACAAGCAAAAAGAATTAATGCTCCAGCACAATTTCTAACATGCTGTTCAGAACAAAGTTAATCTATGGAGATATATTGCTGAATTCTATTTTTTTAACAAAGTTTTTTCATATTTGCAAAATACAAGGGTAGGTTTATGATGAAACACTTCTGGTTTCCTGTTCCAGGAGCTAGAAATAAAATTGAGCCCTTGCCCAGAGAAGCGGTGCTACTGAATTTAAAGAGAAGAAATGAATCCATTTGTCTTCTCTGCATATTAATTGAAACAAGTGAGGTACAAAAAAATGATGATGAGGTACAAAGGAATTTGTCATCCCAGGAGCAAACCAGGTGTATTTCTGCAGAGGTACAAGTGGGTAAAGCATATGGTCTTGTAACCAAATACATGGAGCTCCAGCAATCAATGAAAATACTCATACATCAAGCAAACCCAGTGTGTGCAGTGTGGAGTGCATGGGAATATTTCTCCTCAGGTTCTGTGGAATCAGTCCCATTTGCTGTTAGCCTCATCAGACAGCACTGTCAGAGTGTGCATGATGAATATCTTGCAATAAAAATTATTTTTTCTCTATTGCTTTTCGTTTAAAAATAGAGGAGGTTAATAGGAGCTGCTTCCTTGGTTTGAATGCACAGGTTGTGTTTTAGCACAAATGTTAATTGATTTATTATCAGACCTAAAATATGTGGGAGATGCACTGTGTCTTGGCTAGGCCTAGATAGTTTCCAGCTTTTAATCATACAGTTTTATTTACACAGGAAGGTTTTATATCCCTCTCTATAGATATGGATACATAGATATAGATATTTACACAATAAATATGGTATTAAAATGTTAAGCAGGAACAACACACAATAATACAAATAATACAAATAAATACAAATAAAACAAACAACACAAATAATACAAATACATAACAGAACAGAGGTTGTGTCCACTGAACGTGCAATTCCCATGATCTACAAAAAGGGATACCTAAATCCTTGGATTTATTGAGGAACTGTGTGCCAGACTCAAAATTAGGATGTCAGACCTGAAGTCATCCATTCCCTGTCACAAGGTCCATCACCCTGCACTTCTACAGCTCCTTCTGAAGGTTGCAGCTTGGGGGAGAGGCTCAAGGTGTTGGTTAAGGTCAAGGACAAATATAAATTGTTGGCCAGAGCCCAAGAGTGGGAAAAGGGCAGGACTATGGAAAGATGACAATGAAAGTCCTACAGAGGCTTTCAGACTGGGTTCTGCAGAGATGCTCCACATCCCTTTGGTCACCCTTAACCATCCAGCAAATTTCCTTTACTACACAGCTTCTGTTTCACTGCTGTTACGAAGGGAGATAAGACTGACTTAGACTTTTTTTTTCATCATAGGGAACTTTTTTAAGCTCTCCTACAACCAATGACAAGTAAAAAAAAAAAAAAATCTAAAATTTTATTTTGTTGGTTCATATGAAGACCAGTGGGTTTGTTGTTTTGTTCAGATTTTCCTCGAAATGATAGAAACTACCAAAAGTGACTCCTGCGCTGTGGGTTCTTTGTTCAGGCCCAGAACTCAACTCACCTTTGGTTCATGTGGAAGAGGCTACCAGAGTAAAAAGAGTGTTTTGAAGAGTTTAACTCACAATTGCCAGCAGGAATGGGCTGAGCAGGTTGGAGCAGCAACTGGGCTGTCATCATCACATGTCCAGGTTCACATCAAGGTGTCAGAGACACTTTACATCTCAGAGCAATGGCCCTTCAGAGTCTTGCATTGCTGTGTTTCAGCATTATCACCCCCACACTCACTGTTTTCAGAGATCCTTTAGCCCAGTCCTGTCCCTGACTGGGTGAGTTACGGGCACATGTTCAGAAAGGAGCAGACATCCCTTTAAGCTGTTTGCCTCCCTTATTTATTTGATGAATTAGCTCCTAGTGGTGACTGTGTTTTTAGGCTGCCTAACTCTTGATGCCATCTCAAGGATTTCTGGCCTTTAAGTGCATTTTTGGGAGAAACGTTCTTTCCACAGGACAATTCTTTTTCCACTGGGACAACTGTTCTTTGCTTCAGTCCCAGTTTGAAAAATCCACACCAGTTGTCCAGTAAGGCTATTTGTCCAGTTTATATATGAACATTTGTGAGGCAATGTGCATTTGCTTGATTGAAAAGAACCAAAAAGTAAAAATACAAAGTATTTAGCTATTTCATGAGAAAATCCAATTTTCATTGTCATATATGCATGGGAATACACAAAGAAAAGCTGAGTGGTTCTGAAATCTGTAATGCAAAGCACAATCCATAGCTCCAAAAGTGTGTCCTAGAAGCATTTTTAAATATATTCCATCCTTGTTTTCTCCCCTTTGGAGCTAATGCTTGCAGTTTGCTTGTTTATTATTCACAAATTCAGCTACTGGCTGGCTCAGCATTTTGGGGAGTGGCAAAGCCCTCTAGAACTTTCTTTGTGCTCTTCTCCAGCAGCTTTATCAATACTATTGCTTTTGTTTTGTATGAGAACCTGTGTGAGGGCAGGGGAAGCAGAGCAGTTATCCAACAATTAATGTTAAAGCAGAGACTGTTCCTGGCCTACACATACATGGAAGGCACAGAGAGCTCCTGCTTCCCATCCTCATCCTCTCCTCTCCCTGCTTCCCCTCTTCTCCTCTCCTGTGTCCCAGCACATCCTTGGCCAGATGGTGAAATTCCCTCCTCAGAAAGTGGGAGGTGGCAGGAGATCAAATGCCAGCTCAGAGATCCCTACGGATCAGTCTGCAAGCAGAGAAAGAGGCTTTGCCAATGATCCACCCAAGGGTGTAAGGACCAGAATCCCGGCAATGTCTGGGCATAGCTACAGAGCAGAGCCTCTCCCAGAGATTCCCTTGGGATGGACACAGTGCAGAGCAGAGCCTTAAAACTGCTCTTAAGGTCACATATGAGCCTCCCAAAAGCTCAGTGAGTAGCAGGGACATTAACCAGCCCCCATCGCAGCTCTCAAAGGTTACAAAAGCACTGCCTGAGACATGGTTAAGACATAATGATTTATAAAATGTCAATCCCTGGTGGAGTCTCAATACCTTCCTCTGACAGTTCCTCCTAGAAAAGTTTCTTCTAAGATACTTAGATTGAGATTGGGAATCAATTTTACACCTAAAAAATCTCTAAGAGATGCTATCAATAAAACATATTGGTCTGGTAAATGTCGATTTGACCTTTGGAGGTTTGTAGAGTTTTCTGTGTCCTTGACTTTAGTTACAGTTTTATTCAACCCCTTTATCCTGAAGATATTATTTTACATGTGCCTAGCAAACACTGTTTGGCTCCCTTTTTCTAAATTTTAATGGGAATTATGCTAGGTTTGTACATTATCATATCAGTTTTAAACTCTTTAGGTAAGCAAACCACATTTGTGTCCTCCAGCACCTGCCTTCCACCTTGCTTCCGAGTAAGAGTTTGGAGTAAGGTTGTTTCCAAACACAAATGTTCCAGAGGTCAAACAAAAACATAATAAAATCCAGGATGGTATTTCTGTCAGTTTTGAACATAATCTTTCAAGCTTTGTCGACCGAAATTTGCTCACATGAGTATTCAGGTGCAATTGCCAGAACTCTGCACCTGAATATGTTTGTGTGCAGATAGAGGCTTGTAAAAAAGGGCCTGACTCGCTACTTGGTGATATTTTAGCATTAATTCCTTGCTATCAAACTAAAAATGGAATAGTCAGATAGTTTTCAGAAGTCCCCAGCATTTAATCTGCCTTTGAAAGCCTAACCAAAAGAGTATTGTGACATTTCCATTAATTAAGACACATAGTCCAATTTTGAAGTCCATTGATGTCAACTCTCATTCAACAGGTATTTTATCATGGCCAGAGCCACCATCCAGTCCTGCTCACTGAATTTCCTTTTCTTCCATTCCCTCAAATCCCTCTGTTAAGAACTGTGCAGTTATTTGGAATAAAACTTGCAGGCTTCTAAATGAGCTCCTGAGAGCTGCTGCTATTTTACTGAGTCAAGCAGATGACACTAAATGCTGCATTAACACAGCACTGGCCAGAGGGGTTGCTGTCCACAGGAGGGGTTAACAATGTCCTGGCAGCAGGAATGACCCTGGTGAAACATTGAGAAACATCATCTCACATGTACCTTCAAGCATTGCAGTGCTAATTATTAATATTTTGATTTTGCATTTATGGCTCTTACCCCACCTGCAGAGCTGCCCCAGCCCTGGGGCCAGCACAGGAAGGACCTGGAGCTGCTGCAGAGAGCCCAGAGGAGGCACCAGCAGGATCAGAGGGATGGAGCAGCTCTGCTGGCAGGAAAGGCTGCCAGAGCTGGGATTGTTCAGCCTGCAGAGGAGAAGCTTTGGGCTGAGCTCAGTGTGGCCTTGCAGGGCCTGAAGGAGCTGCAGGAAAGCTGGAGAGAGACAATTGACGAGGGCTGGAGGGACAGGAGCCAGGGAATGGCTTCCCAGTGCCAGAGGGCAGGGCTGGATGGGATATTGGGAAGGAATTGTTCCCTGGGAGGGTGGGCAGGCCCTGGCACAGGGTGCCCAGAGCAGCTGGGGCTGCCCCTGGATCCCTGGCAGTGTCCAAGGCCAGGATGGACATTGGGGCTTGGAGCAGCCTGGGACAGTGGAAGGTGTCCCTGCCCACGGCAGGGGATTGGAATGGGATGGGCTTTAAGGTTCTCAATCAACCTGTTCAGGTTCATTTTACAGCAGTTTAAATGTTGCTTTTTTCCTGCTGAAATACTGGACTGATTTTCCCCATCTGGCATTATTTATGTTGTGTCATTTTTTTTCGTTCTTCCTTTCTGTATTAGAAGATTCCTAAAACTTCACCTTATAACCAGACATAGAAATGGAGCTCCAAGAAAACCCTTCAGCTCATCCTGTAGATCCAATGACTACTTCTGTCTTTTCTTATGATTTTCTAGAATGTTTGAAATGTGCTTGCTCTTTGTGGGGACACAGAATTCTGCAAAGTAATGACACATCACCAGAATGTCTAAACTTCTCCGTATTTTCAAATGAAGCATCTACCTTTATAAATGGATCACAAAAACGCATACATTTCACCATCTTCTTGAAAATTTACATTACAAAATAAATTTTAAAAAATTGAATAGAGGGTATATTAATAAAATATTTTCCATATCTTAAGAAGTCAATAAAATTTAACACTTCAAATACAAAGGGATTTTTAAAGATTATTCTGCTGCTTAGCAAATAACTGTAAAAATTATTTCCAACAATGAAAAATTACCTACTGTGAAAGATTAATGAAGAATTTAATACTGTAGCCCATTAAAATACATGGCAAAGTTCCCACTAACTTAATCTGAGGCTGGATTTTGTCCTTTGCTAACAAAGCTCTAGGAGAATGTTGTTACATCAGATAGATACTATTGATTTTATCTTATCAATTTCATCACTTTGTATTTCTCAAATGAAGACAAAATTCTAACTCTGGTCAAGGGAAATGGAAAGCTGATGGGGTCAGCTGTTAACTCCCACCCTGCCTGTGCAGTATCATACAATGACAACACAGAATCAAACTTTAATTTTCCCAGCAGGTTTTTTTTACAGAAACCTCTGGAAGGTGGGCAGCCAGACCTTCACAAAAGGATCCTTCTAACACAACGCTTAAATTACTCTTCTGATATTTGCAGTTTGTAAACTGCTAAATGCCAATTTGAGTTTTGCAGATGCAGAATCCTGCACTGGAAAAGCGATTGATTTAAAAACCACTGTACCACTGTATTTTTATGCTGTTGAGTTTGTTCTCAAATAATTGCTTTGAGACTTGGAATCTTGGGCTGGTTTAATCTCTACTGGGTTTACATGCACTACCACAGACCCTGAGCCATTCCAGACTTACACCAGTACCTCTGCATGTTAAAAGTTAATGTATTTGGGTTCTACTAACACCAGCAGGGCTCACAGTGTAAGAAATGATGCCATTAAGAGGAAGCCCAGGCTCTCAGCCCTGTGTAACCAGGCTAAATCCAGCAGTGTGCTGCTGTCACCATCTATTGGTTGGCTCTGGGGGTGTCAAAACCAAACCATTTCTAGAACAGAGCTTAAGATAATTAGCAAAACTAACAAACACAACAGAAGAATTAATAAGAAGCATTGAGTTAAGAATCTCGAATTCAACTCATGAATTGAGAGTGATTTAAAAGTCCATTTAAGTGTATGCACAGGAATGAGCAAGAAATGTGTCCAGCTCTTTGTGCTTATCAGGAGGGGGATTATTGCACGGGAGCTGAGACATCTGAGAGAGAAACGGATCCTTAATCTGGTAACATAAATAAACTCATTTCTGACAATCCATTTCAAGGACTTAATCTAAATTGCCAAGGTAATTAGCCTTGTTTACTGAGGCTTGCCCTATTAACTTTATCTGGCATTCTAAGAACGCAAAATATTTCCAGTATCAGGAAATACATAATCACAGTAAATACATTTACCCCCCTACTCTGAGCTGCTGTGTGATGCTGAAGCTATAATAGAGAAAATAATTAGATGTGTGTCAAGATGAAAACATTGGCAGGGAAGATCAAGAAGTTCAGTTCAAGCAAGCAGCATTTTGTAGGGATCAGCAGCACCCAGCACGGCCAGGACACTGGGACAACCTGGGCAGGATTTGCCCGTGCAGGATGGATGGATGTGGGATGCTGTGTGCACTGTCTGCACCCTGCAGCCTGGCAAATACTGAGCAGCCAGCTCTGAAGGAGTGCAGGCTACTCTTTATATATGTGACAGCAAATACTGCACTTGGCAAGGAATTCAGTAGGGTGCTTTCCAAGCTTAAAAGGGCTTTCTGGGACTGTTTCTGACCCCATTCAATTCAATTCTTTGTAGCATGGCTTCCTTCCAGCAGTTTCAACATGCCATTCATTCAGGGAAATGCACTTTAAGTCAATGGTAGGTTTGCTTGCATAAGAAGTATGAGCTCTGTCTCTAGCACCCATTAATCTTGGGAAGTCAGCTGGTGTGCAATCTATTTTAAAACTACTTTCCAATAGTCCTCTTGCATAATGCACACACGGGAGGGGTGATATTTTGTGAGAACTCTGAGACTGAGTTCCCATTGAGAGGATTGCTTTGTGTTTTGTTGGGGTTTTTTTCCCCCTTATAAAATTCAGAATTATATTGATGGGCAATTGTACAGTTTTCATCCTATCTTTTTAAATGAATTTGCTACAAAAATAGTTATATAAACACTGTTAAGTTGCATTTTTAAATTAATCAGATACAGGCAAGAATTAATAGTCTTGACTTGTCAATTATCGATGTGTAAAGAATCAAATATTTCCTGGTTATTGGAGTTTGCTCTGATTTAGAATTTATAAAGGGCTTTCTGTCTCTGAAGAGCATTATACCAGAGGACACCTGAGTGAGCAGGAAAGCAGCACAGGAGAGGAAAGTGAGATTTCCAGAGAACACAATGCATGTGCCCATCATTCCCAACACAGCTTATGGGGCTTCTTTCCATTCATCCTGGAATCTCCTGCTGAATCAGGGTCTGACTGCACACAAAACACTGGGATAACAAAGGGCAGGAAACTCCGTCACACTGGCTTGCTCCTGAGCACCCAAGGAATGGAAATCATTCCAAATAAAGAGCCAGACCAGGATGAGCTTAGTGAGCTGAAACAACTGGGATCGTTTATGGGAGAAGCAGATTCTTTGTGTGAGAGGTTGTCGGACCTTGGACCAAACAGTTCAGCCACTCTTCCTTCCCAAAGGGTGAGACTGAGCACCTCCCATTCCCGCTGAGCTCTTGGAAACACCACTGCCCCAGGAGCAGGGCTCCAGCCAGGGGAGGGGTCTGCAATCCCACCCAAACAATGAACCAAAGTCTGCCAGCTTGCAGATCATTCCTGAGCAGCAAACAGGGCTGGGTTTGTGGCGTAGGAGCATTCACTCGGAATCATTCACTCCGCTCGCCCCTTGAAACAAACCTTCTCTTTGTGTAATTGTACTGCTCCCTAATTACTTATGACTGACCAATTATTTAAGTGTTAATACTATATACAGTCAATCTGCCTGCCTTTGGTGTCACACAAGGATTCTCGTTTTATGTACTGCACTTCTCCATTTCCCTTAAATGATGCCAAGTAAATTAACATCAAGGTTTCTGCCTGCTAGTTTGCTCAGACGTGTCTTCTTAGATATCTTTTAAACCAGTTCTGACATTTTAATGGGATATAATTATTATAATGAGAAACCCATTAAAGAGATGAGATTGAGGTCATATTAGGAAAATATTTCCCTCGTTGGTTATTGTACACACTGAAGTCCATTGTTTGAAAGAGACAAAGATTTCTACAAACCAAAATAAATATAAAATATTTGTTCAAGTAAAACTAAATAAATCTAGTGTGGAAGCATTTCTGTTTATACAGATCTGAGGCAAAACACTTTGTATGTATATTCACAGTGACTTTGAGAAACTCCTAATGCAGTTCTGCAGGTATTCAGTCCTGAGAGGAAAAATGGAGGAGCTCTGAATTCCCCTTTTAATCTATCCTGGGTTCTATTTTGTACATCTGTCAAACCATATAACATTTCTTATGTAATGCAGGCCTACAGAAAGCAGTTTTTATTTCCAGCTGGCACATTTCTGCACTCAAACGCTCAGCCATAATTTAGTTATTTCTTCCCTACATGTGGATTGTTTATTTACTTTACAAACTTGCACAGAAAATGCAACTGTACGCTAAACCATTAGTATTCTGTTGGGAAGATTTGTGTTTTGTGTTGGAGGCAGTTCACATTAAACTCAAGGTCTTAATACTCCTTTGAGGCCTCTGAAGCCCCATGGCAACTCTTGAAAAGACTTTTATTTCTCCAGCATATGTAAATTGGATAGGGTGAAGTCAATGTGATTTAAAGCTAACATCTCTTCAAGAACTCAGATGAGACAAAGGTTTTATTAAATGAAATAACAAAGGAAATTGAAGTTCCACATTTCACTGTAATATCATCATGAAGATGGAAAATAATATTTAGCGGAATTAAAAGTGCAGGCTTGAAATTTACATCACTCTTAATCTACATCTGTGCTTTTCATTTAATTTATCTGACATGCCCCACTCCTTCCAGGGGAATTACAGCATGAGATCTATTGGATATAGGGATATTAGCAAGCCTGCATTGGGGTCACACACTGATTTAGGCAACAACCTTTTCGCTATATTAATTAGACAGAGATAATAGCAAATTAAAAAAGAAGAGTTCAAGTTTGTATCTCACGCAGATCCTTGCCTATGCTTATAATTAAGTGCAATATTTATATTCACAAACCCTATACTGTTATTTGAGAAGGCTCAGAAGGGAAAAAATATAGTTTTCATAAAGTTTTAATCTCAAAAATAGACTTGGCTTCAAATTATTTCTGTTTCAAAAGTGAGTCCACTTAACATTTACTGTGATATCTAATTTAAACGGCGCTACATCAGGTCTTAACAAGGTATTCCTGTTTGTCAAGAGGTGATCTATGACCTGTGCCAGGTTTTGTGTGTCACGAAATTCTTTCGTCTTGTACATTCATAATTAATTGTTCGGAGTTCAAAATACAGCATTATGTGGTAAAGTGTTTTATTTTTCCAATTTGAAAAATCAAGGGAAGAGGGGGGGAAAGTAATGCAAAACTTGTTTACAGCTATTTCAGCAATAGTAATTAATAATTTCCAAGGGAGGCGGGAAAACTGAGAGTGCAACCACTATAAAAGTCAGAAAAAGAACTTTCACTCTTGTAGTCTGTTAGTCTGTAAGAGGTACCAACACAAAGCACTGGATTAGAGAGTTAAGAACACCAGTTTGTGCCTTTTTAACCCTCCCAGGCCATTTTTACATCTTCATTCTATCAGCAGACATGGAAAATTTCAGTGGGTTGGAGAAAATTGCCATTAAAGGCTCCTCCTTACACAGACTCTCCCGCATCCAGGAAGATATCAAACTATGGATCTCAGCACCAAATCTGTCAATACAAACCTGCAATTCTGGAGCAGCTTTAAAAAATATGGCCTTCAGTATTTAATTTATAAGGACAGCATTTATATTTACTTATGGGTCAGTTTTTATTTAAGAAGTACGAAGTGGAACCAGGTGCAGAACACTGACATAAAAAAAATCTCCCAGTATGAACTAGAACTTGCTCACTAAGAGGGACTCCGCTTCAAGCATAATGCTTTTTTTTGATGCCCATGAACTACCCTTGTCCAGGTATGGTCATATAAATCACAGAAAACAGGGCTTAGAGTAACTTAAATCTATCCTGCCTTTTCAAGAATCCGATCAGGCCACTTGGATCCTTTGGATCATCCCATTGCCTTCTGGGGACACCCAATGGCAGGGCTTGCATTCTGAGAATGCTTCGGTGTGTGACATTTAATTCAGATTTCCATTTACCCCATTGTTTTCTTCCTTCATATTGGACAAAGCAGGTACCACTTGTTCAAATTTATCTTCTTTGCATCAGTTACTTACAAATCACAGTGGGAATTTACCGTAGAAGTTAAATTTATCCTTCCAAAATGGCAACAACTTTTCCCCTCTGTTGAGATTGAAGAAAATAACTCTTGAGATTTTTTAAAATTTTTTTTTCATTTTATCGTTGCTTTTTATTCACCGCATAGATTTGAATTAGCTAGAATGAAACAAGTTCATTCTGTCTCTTAACATTCTTTTTCCCCAGAGACAAAGGAACAACTCCAGATTATTTGCACCAGGTCACATTTCAAAACAATGCTTGTGCCTCATACTTGAATGGCATGGGAGAACAGAATGCTTGGAACAGTGGGAGAAATCAGATCAATTGGTTAATTGTTCCTAATATAGAAAGGGATAGACTTGGCTCAGCTCTTCACAACTGGTTTTGAAAATGAATGGAATCAAGCCCAAGAGTGCTGCTGCTTATAAAGTGTGGTAAAAATATCACAGAATCACAGAATGGTGTGGGTTGGAAGGGACCTTAAAGCCCACCCAGTGCCACCCCCTGTCATGGGCAGGGACACCTTCCACTGTCCCAGGCTGCTCCAAGCCCCAATGTCCAACCTGGCCTTGGGCACTGCCAGGGACCCAGGGGCAGCCACAGCTGCTCTGGGCAAATATAGAGAATGTATAAACTATACAAAATAGTTTCTTAAAACAGCCACAGTCTAAATGATGAGCCTGAGCCTTCACACAGGTAAGAAGAAATGGAAGAATCCAGCACTCTGACATCACCAGGCCTTAAAAGCACAACAAATTCCTCTACAAAGCTATACAGTATTATGGAGAGTGCAATTGCTTTTTTTAAAGTTATGATGATTTGTTAAATCTTTTTTAAAGCTTACAGGTCAGTTCCTATTTAAAATGGAAATGGGTATATTTTAATTAAGCACTCCTTAAATTACGGGGGATGAAGCCTCCC
>VZRS01000294.1:32194-50993 GCA_013398055.1 Ifrita kowaldi | reverse complement strand
TTCCTTCCCAATCTACATTGTATTCTTTCTTTTTTGGCAGGGCACAGTGTGCTTCCCTGCCATTCAATTTCCTTCTTTCCAACATGTCAGGCACCAAGCCTGTTTGTCTATCCATGTTTTCCTGCTTAGGTGTGTCTGACTGAACTTCAAGCTTGTGTAGTTGGTCCTCCAGAGCAGCTCTGCATTCCTGACTCTCCTGTTCAGCAGAAGTCTGCAAACTCTGAGTTGTCTGTAGAGTCTTGAATCCATCTCTGGACCTAGTGTTTTCTCCACTTACTTCTCTGTCATGTTTTTCATGAGTTCTCTCAATCCTCTCTGTGAGCAAAGAAAACCTCCACCAGGAACTTCCTCAAGAATTATGTCCACATCTCAAGCACCCAGACACCGATCACAACCAAATGACAGGAAAACAAACACTTCCTTCCCCTTTCCAGGAGTTATGGATGTCCTTTCATCAACACCCCAAATCACCCTGATATTTTTTTCTGTTTATTGGCTGTGGGATACTGGCACACAGCTCTGCCATATTTGAACACTGGTTCCACTGTCATTATCTTCTCAATCCCTGCTGAATCTAATGTTTCTCAGAGGGTTTTGTACATGACACTCTCCTAGAAAATAAAACATGAGAAGATCTTTTCATCCAAAATCCTAAGGGATTAACCTAAGCATTCACATTCCTGCTTATAAATGTTCTTGATGAAATGTAGGTTAAAACATCAATATTTTTTTTTGTGTAGAAATACTGTGGGACTACTATAATGCTGTCCCTTCTCAGTCTTCATAGAGGAAATATGCAGAATGTCTTTGCTTATTCCTCATGCATTGTTCTGGTCCTCTAGGCTATTTCCATTCCCTTATTTATGATAAATTCATTCCAAGTTGTCACTAAGGCATTGCTATATGTTGCCCTTTGTTTTGCGAGGACTGTTACCTGAAAGCCTTATTTTACAAAGTACTATCAGTTCTGTGCTTCTCCTGCCTGATTTTAGCATTTTGCATAGCTTCTTGAAGAATGTTGTGATTTCCAATGGCGAGCATGTGATACTGGAAGTTGCAGATCCCAGAAGTGTTTTCTACTCAGGAAAAAGGGCAGGATGTCCTTCAAAGTACAGTTCAGCTTTTCAGAGACCTAATTCCAATCCTTCTTTTTTTGTTCCTTTTCCCTTTACCCGATCACTTATCAGTGGAAGAAAGACTGTTTCATTCTACTCCTTGTCTCATCCCTCATGAACTTTGTCTTTTCCATGCGTATATTACCTTCGATTTTTGCCTTCCTCTCTCAGCATCTAAATTTACACAATTTAGGGCTTGTAATGGTTTCAGGCAGATAAAATATGTCATTCAGGAAAGGCTTGGACTGTGCTTGATGTGTTTGCCTTCCTCACTCAGAAGGTGAAAAGTTTCAATAAAATTATGTCCTTTTTGTCTAATTTCCTGCTTTGACTTGGTCTTTTCACTCTCCTTGAAAGCAGAGTGAGTAAGTACTTGGGGACTATGTAATTCACTTATAATTGAAACAATAGACCATAAAGGCTCCTTGAGAGCAATTACATCTATCGAGCCAATGAGTCAGTTGTGCATTTGCACTAAGTCCAAGCAGTAAAATATATTTATGATTTTTTTTTAATGAAAGTTACTGCTCACTTAGTCTTTGGAGGCAGCACAATGCATCATGAGACAGGGAGGCTTAAATGTGAATCTTCATGAGCAGCGTGCGTGACTTGCCACGAGAAAGGAGTGCAATATGCTGTGTCTGGGCATGCTGCACCCAACCAAAGAGTTAGTATGTGTCTGATTAAATGTGGTCTGAAGCATAATGGTTAATCTAAGAAAACTCAAGTAAAAACTAAAGCAAAGTTGAGAGCATGGTGCTCAAGACTAGATAGTGAGAAGGGGATAAACTGTATATTACCAAAATTAGAAGTACCTCGATTCCTTTGTTTGCTTTTGTTTTCAACCACAACCTAGGCTGACTCTTCTGACAAGCCTAGTTGAGAGCAGGAAAAACCAACTACACTGCATTAAGCCACTCGTCCAAGGGGGATTCTGGGCAAATCAAATCCTGTGCAAGACACCGGATTACAAATGAAGGAGTCTGGGATCAGCTACTAACTGTGTCAGAAACATGGTTGCCTGTATGATCCTGGGATCCAGCTGTGTCTGTGTCCCGTAACCCTCTGTGACCCTAGGCATGTCACTTAGTGGGGTACCAATACCCAAATGATGGTCTCCAAAAAATAGAGAGCAGAGCACTCTTTATCTTTTCCTTCGGCCTTTTTTGGCTGATCAGTTGGGCACCTGCTCCTCCATTAGGCAGCACAGAGATGGTAAAGTCCATGAGGGCGTTGCACAGGTGTAGCAGCCCAATACATAGGAATTCATAGAATCATTAAGGTTGGAAAAGACCTCTAGGATCATTGAGTCCATCCCTTAACATAGCACCGCCGTGCTCACGGCTAAACCACATCCCCAAGTGCCACACTCACATGCCTTTCAAACACTTCCAGGGATGGTGATTCCATGACTTCCTTCTCTAACCCTCAGCGTCCCACTGGTCCTTCTTCACCCTCATCTTTGGTGGTAGAGGTCCCAGAGTCCTTCTTCCGGAGAGACCACTTTTACACAGTCCAAGTCCTGGGTATTCACGGGGTGTAGATGCCATTCCCATTACTTGAGATGGCATCTGAATAAGCACTTGCTTCCTTTCCCACAGTGTGCCATGGTGGGAATTTTTGTCTGGATGCTAACCAAACCTCTACTTCCTTTAGGCCCAGAATTAGCTCCTTCCTTCTGTGCCATCTGTGCTCATCTCAGGTTCCCTTGTGGTGGCTTATCTTATAGGCACAGTATTTTGAGACATGTAACTGCATTCTTTAAGTCCTCACACCACCCTGGTCACTTCCTCTAGTCCTGTCACTTATGACCTGGGAGAAGAGAGCGACCCTCGACCTCTCCACAGCCTCCTCTCAGGTAGTTGTAGAGAGAGAGGACTACATCCTCCCTGTGCAAGACAAAGAAAAACCACACTCAGGGCCTCACTGAGTTGGGGCCTGGCAGCTCTGTGGTCTCACCATCTGGAGGTCCAATCAAGCGACGTGGTTCCATAGAATACCTATGGATTTCCTAGTGTGGAAAGACCTTTGCACCAACACAGCCTCCCTAATTCCAGCATCTGAGCCAACAGCCCAGGTCTTCAGCACCATGTAAACAGAGCAGCACATTCAGAAGAGGCTGCTGAGATACCTCTGTTGCCCCTCTACAGTGTAGCTTTGCAAGAAATATGTGCTTTATGTGCTTTATGGGATGAGGCTTGTGCCCTGCTCCACAGATATGCTCTTTTCCGCTGAGAGTGTTTCAGCTCCCTCTTCAAAGTGAGCGTGCATTAAAGTGCTTCTCACCACAGAGATAATTGAGTACATGTACAGCATCTATCACAATAAAAGCCAAATCTCAGACAGATACTAGGGCGCTACCAAAGACAAAAAAACAATAAATAAGAATTCATAAGGCTTTCAGTACAATGCTTTCTGCCACCACTCAATCCATTAGAAAAAAACAAGTGTTTGTACAGCACCTAATTCTACAGAGTATACAGGCACCACTGCAATACAAATACAACTTACAGCTATTACTACTAAAAATAATTAATAAACCTATCATTTGTTGATACTTCTCTCTTTTTTAAAACTGCCTCTTTTTTGCTTTTTGAAACCTTTCATATTTTTCTACTTGAAAAATTATCAAGTCATTAAAAAGAAAATTGAATTTTTTTATAACAGATACCAAGTAACAGCAAATGTGCACATCCAGGTTATAAAAATGAGGTTTATAATGGCAATACTTATAGATCATTCCTGTTACCACATCAGCAGGGCATCACCAGAACATAGTGCCCCACAAAAATGACATATGGAGCAGCACTGAAAATAACAAGAAATTTCTTGGTATGTCTGATTTTTTTTACTGTTAATTCAATGAGACACCAGCCCTGGTTTTCTTAGTTTGTGTTTTTCATCCAGTTAGTTTGTTTGGGGATTTTTCAGAGATGCAGAGGTTATGAGAAAATGGGGGTTCTTTTATATGCACCATTTAAGTTTTGCTATTTCCCCTGAATTGTGAGGGGAAAAATACTATTTAAATACCACTTTTATAACACTGATAAAAAAGAGAAGGGAAACAATACCTTTTCTTTCATGAGGTCAGATACTCTTTAGGGAATACATGGGCCTTTTACAATCTTTTACACTTTCTTTCTACTTCTTCACAGAACAGCAGCAAATTCTTGAAAGGACAGAACACCTGGTACTCCAGCTTCATGGAAAAAGGGATGGAGGTTCTTAGCACTTTGTTGGAGTCAGGCCAGGTTCTGTACTTACAGTGACATTTATTTAAAACTGATTAATGGGTTTGTGCTGACAGAGCTAATGCTCAGAAAGAAAACCACCTGTCAGCAAGCTGGGCATCTCATCCAAACCCGTATGCCAGGTGGTCAAACTTCTGAATTCTCCAGGACATTGTTTCTATGAGCATTTCTGGCATGAGCATCTCCCGCTCCTCCAAGCTTCAGTACCCCTTTCTGTACTGCCTGATCCTTTGCAGGCATTCCCAGAAAGTTTATGAGCTCTTTTGCTAAGACACAGATATGCTGACTTTTAAAAATAATTTTAAAAGATCATTAGAGTTGAAAATTTCCCAATTTGGAATATGCACAAGGGCTCCTCCTCAGCTTCTAAACTGCACAAAGCTTAAGATATCTCATGGAGGTTTTGGATAATTGCCTCAAAGAGTGTGAATTCCTTCCTCTCTTCTCCTGATGAGCTCCAGTCATTAATAAGATAAAGTGCACAAAGCAGATTTGCTGCAAGAGAAGAACACAATGCAATACAATACAGCTGGTCCACATCCATATGGGAAGGGAAACACAGGTGAAATAATTGTCATAAGGTTTTTAGATGAGACAAATCTTGGGTGCATTGTCATCAGCAAGAGTTTTGTACTGACTGAGCTGATGTTGACTGGCTTTTTAATCCCTGGCACAATGAAAATACATCTCTGAAATCTGCCAGTGTGGTGCATCTGTGCCTGCTTGTGTCTGTCTCAGCCCTCCTGGAGCAGCACTGACACACGCCGCTCACACACACGCCCAGAGTGCACAGCATGCTGTGACTGAACAAACTGGGACTGGGACAACCGATGCACAGCTTAAAGCCAACTGCAAGATGCCACTAGAAAAGGTCTCGTTCCCCACCCCTCAGGGTTAAACAGAGCTCATGTTGGGACAGTAGTGTGCCTGCTGAACAGGTCTACTCTCCTGCAGGGCAAGGAGGAAAGAAACATAGGAAGGTGCAAATTGAGGCAGTTCAGAAAACAGCAATGTTTGTTTTGACAACACCTGACTTCCTGGGCATGAGTTGGTAGGATTTTCCCTGGCTTTAAAACCATAGTTTCAACACTCACCATGCCCAAAGTGTGCCAGCAAATTAATGCAGTTTCAGGGGTGGGGGAGAACAGCTCATCAAAGTAGGAGGCTGGAGGAGCTGAGAGATCTTAAGAAAGAATGTTCTGAAGGAAGAAGTTGCTGCCTTCTGTGATTGCTTTCTTGTTGTTCTCATGCGACATTTTACATGGGCAGATAGTGATAGGATGAGGTGGGGGATGGTTTTAAACTAAAAGGGGAGAGATTTAGATTAGATGTCAGAAGGAAATTGTTTCCTGTGAGGGTGGTAAGGCACTAGAAGAGGTTGCCCAGAGAAGCTGTGGATGCCCCATCCCTGGAAGTGCTCAAGGCCAGGTTGGATGAGGCTTTGAGCAACCTGGTCTAGTCTAGGAAGATGTTCCTGACCATGGTGGGGGGCTTGGAATTAGGTGATCTTTAAGGTCCCTCCAACCCAAGCTTTTCTATGCTTCCACAACTCTCATATGGTTTTCACACTCATTGATGAAAGATGTTCAGAAATATAACACAGAAATAGGCAAACCCTGAAAATATAATGTATCTACTAGAAGAGGTATAGAATAAGTGAGAGAGAGGCTGTGCATTCACTTCTCACTGACTTTTCTTTGGAATGGGGAAATAGTGTGAGCTGCATTTGTCCTTCAGGCCTTCTGCTTCTCCAGCCCCGTCTCTGCCTCGACAAGTTGTTTTGTGATTGTGAGCTGGAATTCCTCAGAGAAACTGCTGCTGACCTTGCAGCTCCTGCCTGAGACTGTAGGACTACAGAGAGAGCACTGTTTTTCTGTTCTCTCACCGTGCCTGATCCCCTTGGCCACAGGACGTAGATCTGGCCAGCTTCCAGAAAGTGAATGGGGTGATAAGGAAAAGCAGAAGGACTTTGGAAGACAAAGACACACTGTTACACTGGGCACCAGCAAGGAACTACTGTGATGCTGGCGTGTGATACTAAAGGGCCACACAATGCAATCTCAACCATGAAGTCACAATTTCTCCCAACTCTTGAAAATGACAGAATATTCACTCAAAAGTGATACTGTAAATATTCACACTTTCTAATAGTACTAAGTGAAAAAATGCAAAAATTCTTGCTTTAAAAACATTATCAATGTGAATTCAATGGAAAGTTTAAGAATATCCTAAGGGATAGGAGCAGAGAACTGACAACAGAAGCAGCAGAACCACCTCCTGTTTGTTGCCGCTGGATTTGTCTCCTGTCCCGCTCTGGAGGTGACAGAAAACAGGGAGATGGGCAGGTTCCTTTCTCAGGAACCACCGTGCAAGAGGGGAACTCAAACCTCACCATCTCCTCACTCAAAGGTGACTGAAAGGTACCAACGCCCTCCAAAGATGGCTGCTGCCCCCATCCTGGGCTTTCACACGCATCCCAGTAACACATCCACACCCTCCTCATTGCTAATTGTTTCCTAATGTCCAAGCAAGGTTGCTCTTAGTGTGCAACAAGTGCCTCTTTAGTCCTGGTCTTGGGAACAAACAGTGATTATCCCCTTTGCAGCACTGCTCCCTGGTGGAATCCTGTTTCCGCATCCACATTTTATGCTGTTTTTATTAAACCAACAACCCTGCTTTGGTCACCCTTTCCAGATAGGGTCACACTGCCCAAATATCTGAGCTCTGCTGTGGCTCTTTCTGAGCCCTCCCCTGTGCACACAGGTGTCTGCGTGCACATGCACATCCCCTACTTCCTAAAGCATATGTGCCCAAAACGGGACACACACCCCGGGAAAGGTCTTGCCCCTGCTAGATAGAGTGGAATAATGGCATTTATCTCTTACACGTGACATACACGAGAATGGCTCAATAGCATCTTATCTGCTGGCTTATATTCAGCCTCTGGTCTAATACAGCTCTGCACTCCTTTTTTAACATACTGGGGCATAGACTAATATTGACCAATTTGGATTTTTATTGATTATGTTTTTCTTTCAAAGGCAGAACATTTTGCACTTGCTTTTATTGAATTTTGCTTTATCAGTTCTAGGCTATTTCTCAAAGTTATCACTACTATTTGAATTCCAACACTCTTCCAAACACTTGCATCTTTTCCCAGAACATTATCTTACGGAAATTATATCCGCGAGAGCTCTACATCACCAGGAAACTTGGCAACAAGAACATCCAACCATTCTGGAGCTGGGGCAGACCTGTCAGCCCCAAATGACCTTGCTGGTGTAAAGTGTGTAATTTATAATTTCTCTTGAAAAGTGACTTTTTCAAGCAGTTGCACTCTCCGCCTTATAGCAATTTCCTCTGGAGGAGGATATTCCTCCCTGTCAGAAATTTTAGCTCTGCCTTCCTCCATTCAGTTCCTCACGTCTCATCACAGAAAGTGCCCTTGGGGATCTGACATGTGCTGATGTGGGGTATCACCTGGGCTAAACAGTGCCCATCTAGATCAGCTCTCTTTGCCTGTCAGAGAGGACATTTTCACAGGGCTATGGCAAGATTTTTAATACAGTCAAGGCAAAACTGCTTTGCCTTTACCCACTGGGCTAAAAACTACACTGGGTTCATGGGATATGCTTTATTCTTAAAAACTCCATGTTGGCAGCTTCTCATAGGGATGGAGCAAATAATTCATTTCAGTATCTTTACAAATATCAGAACTGCAATGTTTGATTTACAATTGTGGATCCTCCCTTCCCCTGTTTTTTAAATACATAATTTATTTTAATATAAATTACCAGAGCTGTCATGCAGGTTACACCCACATGAACAGATGGAAAAATGCAGGGAAAGTTCCTGGGCACTGGGGCTGAATTCTCCCTATCTTACACTGTGAGAGGAGATATTGTTATTTCAGCCAGTTAGTGTCTTCCCAAAGAATTCCTGCACACCACGTAAGAGCTGTCTGCATGAGCCCATCCTGTTTTGAATGGTAGAAATTTAAAAATATAGCCATAGCCAGCTATGTCAGTCAGCCCAAAGCACGATAAGGGCCCCACTATTGCTTATTTTGTAGATTTTACCAATTTTGTTTATTTTTGAAATTTTGTCTCACTGATCACTGTAGAAAAAACCCCACGATTTTCAGAATATTTTCAGATATCTGAAATAATTAACCAAGTAGGTAAATGAAGGAATCTGATCCACTTCCTACAAAAGAAAGAGACTTTGGCAAAATGGCTGATGCTAAAAACTTTTGTCTGTTTAAAATGTTCCCATCAGCAGGTGTCTGACACAGTAAAAGAGGGTATCACACATCACCTTTCAGGACTGCAGCTTAGTTGCTGGGGCTGAATCGCTCCCTCCGCTCTCCATCCAGTTTGTCCTTAGCACTTGAGGTTTTTCAGAAGAAATTTTGGATGGAATAGAGCTTGCCATAGTCATTAATTCCCAGTCAGTCTCTGGAGCTACATTAAGCAAGGTTTCCAATAATGTTTCCAATTAATTTTTAGGCAATAGCGGTGCATGGCGTTCTGCGAGGAACACTGAAGGTTGGTGGAGGTCCATTCATCAAAACCTGATGGGAACCGTGGCCTCCATGGTGTACACAGATGTTGTTCTGGTCTAGGGAAACATCAGAGAGAATAGTTAACACAGCAAGGCAAAAGATATATCACAGTAAAAGATTTCCAGCCATATAATTAAAAAGAGAAGAGGGTAAAAGCATATCTATTCAGCAGAGAGAGTGGAGTAATAACTAAAGATAATCTAATTACAGTCTGAAGCAAGAAAGAACTTTTTTCCACAGTTTTCAGTGAGACAGATTACCCTTTATTGTGGAGGGGACTCAGAAGTGAGCAGAGACTATAATCATCTCCAGCAAAGTCCTTCTGGTAGGACAGCCAAGGTGTGACAAGGGCGAGATGTGATGACAGGTTTGACACCCTGTGATGACACTAGAGCAGAGACAAAGCCTTAGTGCCGACCCACTTGTGAATGGTCCTCAGAGTGAGCATACCAGGCCACAAAAAAAGAGTTGATGATGAAGAGTTTGTTTTTATTAGAAGACAAATTAGAACAATCAATTTCTAAAATACAGAAAATTGGATGTTCTGGGTGAGAGACCTCAGTATTAAAGTTTTTGTAAGGAAGTTTCCCTCCATATACCCTCCACTTATGAGAGTCTGTGAAAACTTTTCAAGGGCAGATCTTGCTCCAGCAACCTCAGCAAGGAGCCAAGGGGCAACTCTGATGGAGCTGGACTGGTCAGCCTGGTGCTTTGGCAGGGTTTGGCCTGGGGCAGGCCATGGGGCTGCAGGGTAGAGAGGCCGGGGCTCCCCGTGCTGGACACAGCTGATCCCAGTTGGCTCCAATGACCCCACCACAGGGCACATCTGAACCCCTCGGCCAAGCAGGGGTGTCCAGATGATGCTCTTACTTATCAGGTTCAGTGGTAGGATGTCCTGCAAGGAGCAGGGAGTTGGACTCCAAGATCCTTATGGGTCCTTTTCAACTTGAGATACTCTATGATTCTGCGACCATAACCCCCATTCCCACCCAGTGCAACCCTTGGGGCCTGTTTTCTCTGGAATAGCAAAGTCTGGGACCATCTGAGAGCAGTCTACAGCTACACCAAGATGGGAGCTGTAAAGACAGTGCAGACAAACACTCTCAGCCCTGGCAGACAGGGTAAGGAAGAGCAATGGCCACAAAAGGCAGCATGGAAAATTCAGGTGGGACACAATGACAATCTTTTTCACTCAAGGGTGATGAAGTCCAGGTGCAGGTTTCCACAGCGAGGCTGTGGACTTGCTGTTCCTGGGGATTTTTAAAGGTCAAAGGCATGGCTTATCCCAGCAGTTGGTAGTACAATACCTGCTTTGAGTGACTGGTTGGACCAGAGACCTCCAGAAGTCTCTTCGGACCAGCACTTCAGTGACTGTGATTATAACAGCTGTAAAACAAAAGTGTGGTGGACTAGTTTTGAAAAGTAAGGGAAGTAATATAACCCAGGAAGAATATTTGCAGCCACTGCAAAAGAACTCTCATACTTACAATAAGGAGTCTGAAGGTTAAATCCTCCTGAGGAAAAACTGCAATAAAGATAAAGGTGGTATAAAGAAAGTTGGTGAGATCATAAAGATAGATGACCTTGGGGGGTAACACTTTATTTTCAACACTTATTTTGCTTTGTTCTGATTTTTAGGGAAAAAAAAATATGTGTTGTGCTGTCTTTTTAAGGGAAGCATAGCAGGCAATGCTCCTTGCAGGAAAAGTATAGCTGGGCAACCATTGCTGTGTTCATGCAGTTGCTGGAGAGCTGGTGGAACTGGGATCCCTCCCAGAGCTGCAAAGGCGTTATGGGGCAGAACCTCTCCCCCATGTATTACAAGCATTTGGGCTTGGACACAGGTGGAGGATCCAAAACTAAGCTGAAGATGAGAGCTCCCATCTCACATACAGGTAAGAATCCAACTCATCTTACGCAAAGGGCTTCTGCACTACTGGGAATGAGGAGAAGGGGGAATCACAGCCTTCCTGGGGGCAAGTTAACTGCAGCCAGAGGATCTGCAGGATCCTTCCCCTGTTGAGGGGAATGGTCAAGCCTGGAAAACCATGGTGCCCCAAGTACTCCACCGGGAGGGGCAGAAATGGCCTGTAGGGACCATGACTGAGAGACGCTATGGATCCTGTACATGTGGAATGACTGATAAGGCTGAAAGCAGGACTTGGAATGCAGCTGTGATCACAAGTAAACACTGCTGTCCCTCCAGCCTCTCTGAAAAACTGTGCCCACATCTGACTGAACGAGTTCAGAAAAGACAAATTCAGTGTGGACTAGGTAAAAGGAAGGGCTTTATGAAGGACCATGGGAATGGAGGGCCTATTTTATAATGTCCTGTTTCATAAGAAGTCTTGTTTAGTCTGGCAGAAGAGTGGCTGCAAGAGAACATGACTGCTTTCTAAAAATACAACAAGGAGGGAAACACTGGGGAAAACTATTTAAGTGAAAAGCCAATTCTGGTGCAGAAACAGGTGGTATAAATTGTCTCAGAAAAAAATTAGTGCAGATTTGTAACCAACTGAACAGGGATGTCTAATAGCTGCAATATGTTGAGACTGGGGGGCATCAAAACTACTTTTGTGACAAAATTTGACAGGTTTGAACCTGCTTATGAGTCTGTTTGTAATAGCAGACAGTGGGACTCAGTCACTCAGGAGTTGTTCTGCCTGTGGCCCTGCAGGGCTGGTGTGTCGGAGGGCAGAGATGCTATGACCCCCATGCTGTTCTGCCATCAGGGCAGAATTACACTGCTCTTTAAAGTGCTTTGGTAAATGCAGCCTAAATGTTTTCCTTTGCTTTCACAGATTTCTTGTGACTCTCAACACTTTGTTCCACTGGTGTCCTGGGGAGATACTGTAGTCCAGCCAAAGGACCAACGCCTTCTGCTGTGCTTTATCTTCTGTTTTTTCCAGCATTGTCTGACACTGCCTCTCAAGTAACATGCCATTCCCTCTTCTCCTTTAACTTCATGTACTCCAATACATCTGATTCTTCCTTCTGATTTCTTTTCTTCTATGCTGTGCTACATCTGCTTGATCTTCTGTATCATCCTGAATCTCTGATGTCAATTCCCAGCTCTTCTTCCACCATTGTCACTGCTTGTATCCCACATCTTCCTGAAGTGGGGTTGATATTTGTACTTCTTACTTCCAACTGATAATACATGGGAATCTACACCTCACAGATTCCATGTGGAATGTGTGCCTCACAGCAGTATCATATGATGTAGAACATAAATTAAACCAGAGCAGATGTACATCGACATAAAGTGTGGCTTGAGGGACTACAACTGCTCATTTCTATGAATGGACCATCCACCACTCCAGGAGATTGCAAGGCTTGTGTTGGGGGACAGAGAAGCACAACAGCTGGATTAAGGAGGATTTTTGCTTGGGAATTTGCCTGCCTTTTTTAGGTGTCTGCCTTCTAGCTGAAAAGAAAGTCCTGGATTCTCAGTCCCTTGATACTTGGCTCCTCCTGTGTGTGACTCTGTCTGGTGCGCAGAGGCTGTTTAAATTAGATTCCAGCATGCACACAAAAGAGCAAAACACCCCCTGCTCAGAAAAATGTGTCAACTGAATGTCCAGCAGAAAAGCATGATGATCCCCCACCCCAGAGTGGACACTAGAGGCCTGGTCAGCTGGATGCTCTCTAGGCTCTGCTGGCTGGGTCTCTGTTGGCTCTGGTGGGAAAATAGATACCCAGCTCAGAGGGAAATGCCTGCACACAGCCCACTTACATTTAACCAACTGAAATGCAAGTGCCAAGAGTCACTGGAGATGCCCCAGGGTATCTCAGATGTATTTATGGGACTGTCAGAAATAACACGGGATCTACAGTGGACTTGTGACCTTCTGAAGCAGGAGCTGCAGTTGTCTAGGATATCTTAAATGGCACAGAAATTTTATGTGTGGGCAACTGAATCAAGCTGTGTGTGTTAATCTGGAGCTGGATTGTGGCTGAAAAGCTAAAATAAAAATTTTCATGTGCAGCTGAAGAAACAAAAAAACTGGTTTTGCAAGCTCCAAAGCTTCAGTGCAGCACTTGCAACTTGATATCGATTATCCACTAAAACCAACACCGACCTAAATCAAAAGGAATCACTCAAATCTCCAAAGAGGAGCAAAAGCAAAGCCTGAGAGAAAAGCAGGTGACTGTTAACTGAGTTATATCACAGGATACAGTGGCTGAAGACTTTGATACTGTAAATAAGAAAGCAGTGTTAGAAATGTCCTAAACTGAAATAAAACCAACTTTGAATGAAAACAAAGTGTTTGCTGGCTCAGAGATTTGAAATTAGCTTGGCTGCTGATTCAATAGATCAAAAATTGCATTGATCTAATGCCTCTGACTTTCCACTTAAGTCCAAAAAAATGTAACTTGTACAGCTCAACTGGAAGACTGCTGTCTGAACAATGCTTTTTTTTTCTTTTAATGGAAAATTTCAGCTCCATTTTTCCAGCAGTCCAAAACATCCTCTGCTTCCCACATTGTGAGATGACAACAATGCTCAGCTGTCTTTGGCCTGAGTTGTGGCATCAGGCCAGAAAGTATCTCAAGTTGTGAAAAGTCTTAAATCAACACATTTTACCACTGAAGAGTGAGGAAAAACAGTTTCTAAACCATATGAAATATTCATGTCTAGCATCTTGTGAGATACCATCTGGTTAGATCAAACCAAAGCAGAGCTGATAGTGACAGAGAAACACACTGGGTAGAAAGTGGGGTGCTGTGACTTAAAGATTCATTGTTTCATGCCCTACAAAAGAGCACGACAAAAGCAGCATCACTTCAGCAACAATTAACTTTTCCAACAACAACAAAAATCTGAAATAAAAGTGTTGATCTTTTGGGTCTGTTACAAGCAAAATCATAATGTACTTCATATAATATCACACTTCTCATAAGGGCATTGACAATTAAATTACAATTTAATATTTCCCTAAATATTAAAGTGTCTAAGAAAAAAGCCAAACCCCAAAATTACCAAACAAGGACTTCTACAGACAGCAAGAAGAATAAACAAAGAACAAATCCTGCTGCAGACATTGTGATCTTCCTGCATTTTATATTTATATCCCCAGAAGGAAATATGTCCTTTTATCCCTAAAAGCACTTGTTCATGGAACACAGCACTTCGGAGACCTGATCTTTTCTCCTGCGAAAGCTGCTTTTCTGATATATGACCTTGAGACAAATATTTTGCTTCTGTTACTGCTTCCCCTCCCACCTCCAGTCTCTTCCAAACAGCGACAGGTTTGCTGTGCCTTATACAATGGGGCCTTCAGGTCCTACTGCAATGTAAATAGTGGCAGCACAGGTGCAATTGTGAGTAGAATATGGCTTTGATTATTCAGTTACAAGGTCACCCTTGGGTAAAAGGATTGCTGCATAAAACATTGCTGAGCCATCAGTCTGTGGCTGCCTCCTGGTTATATAATAATGTTGTTTCAAATGCACTGGAAGTGTTTAAGGCTATCCCAAAATTTCCAAGTTTGTGGTGCAGTGGTAAAATGGTCCCACACAGGTGAGTATGAACACAGACATGCTTACAGTGCTGGGGCTTTCCCCACCCTCTCCCTGTTGTTGGCAATTAACCCATTCCTTCTCTCAAGGTTAATTAAGCTTTGTGCCACTTTGGAGAATAAGGAACTATTGTACCCAGCTCCGTGGAGGCAGAAGATGAAGAAAGCAGAAATTAAATGGCTGCCGTGGAGCACAGAGCCGGAATCAGGAGCAGGGCTCTCTCCTTTCCCTCTCTGCATACCTTGTGATAAAACCAAAATGCTACCCCTTTAACAGCAGTGTCACTCGCACAGGCTTTGAAAACAGGGAAGAGAGCATCAAATGTTCCAGCCCACTTAATTTGAAAGCTGCCTATAATAAACCTTTGGGAACATGTAAAACAGACAGGGCAAATTACATAATAACACAAATATCACTGGATTTCTGGCATTTAGGAATAAAGGGCTTCGATCTGTTCGATTTAAAAGTGCCTAAAAACATCCATACACTATGTTAAAATCTAACAGTAAGTGCTTTTCTTTTTGTACTTTCCTAAAGCTTAGCTAGAGACAATTTGGACACAGCAGGACAAAACTTTGCCTTAATAACATAAATAGCTATGCACAAGTAATTTGACAGTGTGCCATTGCAAAATATTTTATATTCAGTAAAATGACAGTTCTTATCTAGTTCTTATCCACCAAAACCCTTAAAGAAACAATCCACTGCCCTTTAAAAGCCCCACTCAATTCCTCACTTTCCCGTCCATCTTATTTATAGCTCTGCCTTTGTAAAGCGCTCCAGGATCTACGAATGAGAAGTGCTCATAAAACCTCCGTGTGAGCCGGGATTTGAAATCAGCAGCACTTATGGATGCTATGCATATGAAGGGAAGACTTGAGTGCAATGCTGCAGCATTCAAAATCAACCCCACATCAGTGTCCTCGTCAACGACTTTGCTTTAAACCAGCGCTCACTTGACATCTGTATAAATGCACCAAAATGCCTCTTACCCCTTCTCCCACTTATTTTCGACAGGCGTTTCACTGTGTCTATGAGCAGGGATCCTCCCTCCCTGTTTTCCCTCATTGCACAATTGGCTTTCCATGGGCCTCTTTGGCAGCTCCAGCCCTTTCCGAAAGCAGAGTTTATTCCTCCCCTCCTCTTTCAGCCTTGCATTGAGGAGGAGGTCTGTGGCAGGGACTCGATGCAGCAGAATGTCAATGCCAGAAGTGGCCTTTCTCATGGAAATCAGGTGCGGGAGCCTGGCATTGTCTGTGCAAGAATGAGAGACATTGGTGGGTTGGTTTTTTTGCCCCCTCCCTTTCTGGAAGATTATATCTGAACTGATGAGCTCTGGCTCTCTCATGCCTTATGGGTGCCAGATCTTTCCTCAGGACTGATTTCTCCATCTCCTCCCTCACCTACATTGTTGTGCCATCTCCTTTCCTCAGGTCCAATTAGTCATTATGAGCTTATCTTGGCTTTTTTTAAGATTCCATGCATAAAAATGCCAAAGAAGTGTATTTGATTTGAATTTACTCATTCTGAGGACTGTATTTATGTCCCCAGCTAACACTGATTACATCGCCTGACCCCCGGGGAGAAAGGAAAGGTCTCTCCTTGCTGAACTGGGGAGGAACAGGAGATGTGCAGAAAGGAAACGACTTCTCTGCGGACACACTGAGGTCACACTGATATATTCCTGCTGGCTCATTTATTTATGCCCTTCCTAAGAGTTTGCTTTTTAAAGTCTTCCTCCTGATTTGACCCAACAGAGTTTTTGTGGGGGTCGGTAACATGGACACTGCACTTTTTCAGTGTTACAGATATGAAGGTCCAAGTCCCTGGTGTCTTGATACACAGTTTATCCTGGCTGACAGTCGCATCCAGCCCAGATGGTTCTCTGGTACCTTAGAATAAGTTCACTCCTGGCTGCTCCTGACTGGCCAAACTCATCCCCTTCACAGCCCTGTGAGCTGGCCACAGTCAGACTCATGGCTTGGAGACTGGAATTAAAGGAACCCACGAAAAAGCAAATTCCAGCAGAGCTGGCACCTACCAGAACCACCGTGCAAAGCCAGCAGATCCACACACGGCCTGCTGACACAGGCTGCTGTCACCCTCACCACCTACCATGCAAGAGTTGCCTTTCACCCAAGCACTCCTGCTCTGAAGAGCATCCAGTTGCAGCATTTTCACAGAATCACAGATTATTCTGAGTTGGAAGGGACCCACAACGATCACTGAGTCCAGCTCTTAAGTGAATGGCCTGCACAGGTATCGAACCCACAACCACAGCATTATCAGTCAGTAACACAACACTAAATCTACTTGGGCTGATAAGAAATAAGCCATGTCACAAATCCAGTGATAGCTAAAGATGTCTCTTTAAAATTATTTCCTTATTAAATCTCTACCTTCAAATGAGCAAGACCCAAACCATGCATGAATTCACCCTGCAGATCCTGGTCTTGCCGTGATAGGATTTAAACTGGTTTGTTAATACCCTGGAATAAAGGTATTGTGCATTTCAAAGGCAGGAAAACTGTATCCATGCCCTTTTATCCACCTTCAGGAAAGGTTTGCTGAACATAGCTTGGATTTTTGATGAATATTGGATTGTATTTCTGAATGAATATTCTCATTAAAATCATTTGAAATTTGTCACAGCTCCAAAAATGACAGCAAGTGGCACACATAAAGTATTCCGTGTGTTCTGCATGTCGGGCAGATGAAAGACAGTGTAATTGATAATTGATAGCGTATTTAAATATCGTGCCTGCGTACTTATCTTGACTTAAAGCCTGAAATATGTTACATGCTGATAATGCACACACCTTTCATGAAACAAAGTACAAACCTAGAGTCAAACACGCTGACCTTACACATGTTGCAAGCTGCATGTGCTCACAGCTGACAAGTGTTTGAAGCAAAGCATTTACACATAAAACATTTATGCACACATTGTGCACTGAGGCATTGAAATATGCAGCGATCCATATGTTATACATATTACATATATGATATCTATGCCAAGTATTTTGGGGAAAGAAAAAGCAATTATCCATATGCTCTCTAAACAATAGGAACGTGCTTTAAGTTGTGGGACTGGAGAAGCAGATTGATCCTCGGGGAATATTTAAGTGTCATGGGATATGGAAGAACACTAGAGATGGAAAGCAGCAGGCAAACTGTGATGGCACAAGCTGAGCTCGTGCAAATGTGTGCATAGAAAAGACAGTATTTAAATTCACAGAACAGAACAGGATAGAATCAAAGAGAACATCCTGAGTTGGAAGTGACCACCACAGATCACTGAGCCCAACTCCTGGCCCTGCACAGCATGATCACCGAGAATCCCACCACGTGCCTGAGAGCATTGTCCAAACTCTTCTTGAACTCTGTCAGGCTGGTGCTATGACCACTTCCTTGGGGACCCTGCTCCAGTGCCCGAACACCTCCTGGGGGAAGAACCATTTCCTGATATCCAACCTAAACCTTCACTGACACAGCTTCAGGTCATTCCCTTGGGACCTGTGACTGGTCACCAGAGAGGAGAGATTAATGCTACTCCTTGTGAGGAAGCTGCAGACCACAATGAGGTCTCCTCTCAGTCTCCTCTCCTCCAGGCTGAACAGAGCAAATGACCTTGGCCACACCTCATACGGCTTCCCCTCCAGACCCTTCACCACCCTCATGGCTCTTCTTTGGACGCTCTCTAACGGCCTAATGTCTTTATATTGTGGTGCCCACAACTGCCCCCAGGAGTCGAGGGGAGGCTGCCCCAGTGCAGAGCAGAGCGGGACGATGCCCTTGCTTGGCTGGCGATGCTGTCCCTGATGCCCCAGGACACGGATGTCCCTCCTGGCTGCCAGGGCACTCATGTTCGACTTGCCATAAACCAGGATCCCCACATTGCCTCTCTCCCGGTAGACAGGAGGGAAGGGCTGACTCCACCAAGGCCTCTGTGCACATGCTCGCACATCTCGCACTCCCAGGGCACACGTGCCCATAGGCACACCAGACTGTCCCGCCGCTCAAACCCTATAGCCGACAGCAGCTCTGCTCCACGGTTTGCTAGAAAAAAATAATTACCNCTCGGTCCCCGCCGCTTCCCCGCACAGGTACCGGAGGAGCGGCGCTCCGGGGCCGGGTTTGGGTCGGGGGACAGGCGGCGAGGAGGGGGTTGGGGCCGAGTCGGGGAGCGCCTGTGGAGGACCTCGTGTGAGGGGTCGCGGCCGGCCGTTCCCGGCGGTGCGGGAGCTGCGAGGGGGCTCCCTGCGATGTGCGGGGGGGGACGGGAGCCCTGCACCCTCCTGGTGCCCCCCCCCGTGCAGGGGGTCGTTCCCCCGCGGCTGTGACCC
>VZRS01000294.1:0-32005 GCA_013398055.1 Ifrita kowaldi | reverse complement strand
CAAGGGCCTTGTTCTGTACTGTCACAGAATCCCGCTTGTGCACTGGGCTGCTGGGGGGAAAAAAAGGGATATACATTTATATACATGTGTATATACACACACACATATATATATGCACACACACACATATATACACACACATATATAATACAAATGGAAATAATATCAATACTATATATTTATTATCGTGTCCGTACCCTGCGGGTGACTCCGGGGGGGCGGAGCGAGGCCGCCCCCGGCGCGCGCTCATTGGCCGCGTAGGGATGGAGGCCCCGCCCCCNCTCTTCTGTGGACCTTAGGGAGCTCTGCCCCCCTCCGGGCCCCCAGCTTTGCATAACTTGACTCACAGTTGACTGTCCCTTCCTCCCTGCACTTCGCCCTTGCCCGGTGGTCTGTGGCGTGAGGGAGTAAAACTATTCAAGGACTGGGTTTTGTTTCTCTAGGGAAAGAGCTGGGTCACAAACGAGGCAGGTTACCTAATAGTATATATATGTATATTCCTTTTTTCTCCCACAGCAGCCCAGTGCACGAGCAGGATTCTGTGACAGTACAGAACAAGGCCCTTGGGGGTGATTTTTTTTTTTTTTTTTTCCAGCAAACCCTGGAGCAGAGCTGCTATTAGCATGTAGAGTTTGAATGCCACAGGCGGTTGGTTGTCTCTTCCTGCTGAAAGAATAGTTTAGAGGAGCAGCAGTGACTCATTAATAGAAGTATTAGTTGCAGGAAGGCAAAACCAGGTGAAGTTTCTTACTTTACCACAGACTTACTCTGTGACCTTGAATCAGTATTTCTGCACCCGTCAGTCCTCTGTTTGCTTATGAATCGGGAATAGCGGTGCTTTCCAAAAACGTCCTGTGGATAAACATACTGATGACTGTGAAATGTTTATCTGCTGTCGTAATAATGGGTAGATAGCGATGGTATTTCTATTATAGAAGCAGAGAGGCTCTAGCTAGGATGTGACCTGTAGTAGCCACACTTTGATGGAAATAGGAGCTTGCTTAAAAGGACATTCAATAACCTGTGATATTGCATGATTTGCACTCTGGTCATCTTGCACTTCATATTTTGATGTAGTGTGTGCTTTCAAAGAGCTGCCATTCCACACTGCAAATACTTTATGGATGGGGTTTTTTTTCCCCCTTCTGTTAGCCTAGAACAAAGCTGGTGTGGTGTCCTCTTCTACTGCTGAGGAAACCATGTGAATTTCTAATGTGGCAGATTATCCCTGATAGTTGACATCTCTGAGCTACATGGTGTTTTTGCAAGGAAATACTAAAGGGAGTGACAGTACATTCATTATACCTGTAATGAAAGGCAAACTTAGTTTTAGGAGCAGTATTTTTCCCCTCACCCTCTGGGATGCTCTCTATGGAAGATCAGAATACTTTTAAGTATTTCATAGGCAAACACCTAAATACAGGAGTTCTGAAGCTCAAGGATTTGATTGCTGTGGTTCACACAGTGCTCTGAAGTGCAGCCACTGCAATAACAGATGGAAGCAGCCAAGCACAGAGCTGGGAGTTGCTGCTGCAAATCCTGACCTGAGTGAAATAAGTTTTCCCTCTTTGCAATTTTGCTTTATACTAACTTGTGCAGCTAGATTATTCATCTTTTTTTCTAATTTTTTTTTAATATATTGTAGAAGGATACACCAGGAAGAAGCACTGTTTGCCTCATATCTTGGGGAATTTTTGAAAGTAATTTGATCTATAGTTTGTCACTTACCTACTCAATTTAATGTGAAACTTCATAATCAGATTAACATTAAATAGGAAGGCTTTTGTGTTGAAGAGGAGGTAAGCACAACCCAGTTGCGTTTGGTTTGGGTTTTGTGGTTTTTTCTATTTTTTTTTTTAATGAACCTGAAAGCTGCTCTGGTAGAATTGCAATTCATTGTTAATTCATAATATGTAGGTGCCCTGGAAAAATCAAATACCCGGTTTCATAGCTACCCTTAGGCATCTTTAATTTATGCAAGCAGGGCTCACTGAGTAACTACTGTAAGTCTCATTGACCTTAGTAGGTTTGCAGAGGTCATATTTTAAAATGGGTAAGTTGTGCTTGAACTATTTTCTCAGTAAGTATTAGGAGCATGTGTTTGTGTACACAATTACATGCTTTTTCCAGATCTCCATTACATTTTCTGTTTTTCTTTAGATTCTTGCTCATCTTACAGGAAGCTCTCATTAGGAAGAAACACAGGTTTTTGAAAACAAGTTCCTTTTCAAGATGTGGCTACAGCAGAGCAGACTGCAAGGTTTTACAAACAGCCAGAAAGGCCAGTGCTGGTTTCAGAGAAACTTGGCCAGCGCAAGCCAAATGTACACGAGTGACATCAGCATTTTCCTGAGCCATTTATGCTGTTCACTTGTGCCGGTTCCCAGCAGTGCCTTGTGTCTTATGTAAGCTCACACTGTACATCCTGTCCTGCTGTTCTCATGCATGATAATTCACTGGCGTTATCTTACGGGAGGGTTTGAGAGCTGCTGCTTGTCTCAAATGTCTGCATGCAAGTTTCCTATGAGCCAGGAGCATAACAGTGTCCTAGGAGACATCTGAGGAGTAACTTGGAGTGAGACACAGCTTGTCCCCTGCTCCTTTTGGTAATGGAGCTGTAACCACTGTGAAGTCATGTGGTTATGACAGAGGTTTCACTGGACTGAAACCTTGATCTGTATCATATATAGATGGGTCACTAATGCAGTTTTGATGGCTGGTGATAAAACAGCCATAAAACCCAAAGGACTTAAGTTTCAACAGAAGCCTGGATAATATTAAGACTGGAAAATAAAAGCTTTTGTTACGTTGTCACTGCACACTGTTACAAGGTTTTTGGGAGGAATTAATTGTGTCTTCAGATACTGATCCTTCAAACTTGTCCTTGCAGTTAGCATTTAGTCATGCATAATGAAAGTACTGCCACTTGATGGGTGAAATTGAAACAAACCCTCCATTATAAGCTCTCAAACCCAAACATTCCTTCTGTTTTTCTTGCTCGCTAAATCTGGCTGAGACTTGCTGGCATAAAATCCTTCAGTAACGCAATGTGCATAATCTAGTTCCAAGTAAATGGACCACCTTCTTTAAATAGTGTCTGCTGTTTCATACTTCAGTCTCTTTTGTTAGTGCTGTAGCAGTGTGAGGGAGCCAAATTCCTGATTACCTGTCTTGGTGAATGTGGTTGTCCTTGTGTGACTCCTTGGCTTGTTCAGAACAGCTGGAAAGTTTCCGTACGAGCACTGATCTGGCACAGCTGTGTACAGGACTGTGAGATTTATAGCTCTGCAGGGGAACCACCTACAGAGGGAAGAAGGGTTGACCTGGAGGAGAAGCGCACCTGGAGAGGAGTGCTGATGTTCCTTGTGGAAATAACCAAATCTTTCGTGTGACTTCCCAGAGTGATCTGCTCCATACTGCACAAAACAGTTTCTCGTTGTAGTGGAGAAACAAGAGGAATGCAAGACTTGACAAGGGGACTGGTTATCTGAAAAGGAGCAGGTGCAGTCCTTAGACACTGAAAAGCTAAACAGATTCCTTTAAGTGAGCTGTTCTTACTAAGTTTAAGGACACTTAATAGCAAAACATCCAAGAGAAACTTCAATTTTTATTTTGAGATGGAACTTGAATTATTACTTTTACTGACCAAAAGTAGGGATGCATGGACTTTGCCTAGTGCTTTTGTTATTTATGGAGGACATGCAAATCTGTTTTGAAACCATGTACAGGAGGATTGGAAGCAAGGAAGTTGTGTGCATTTTAGAGACTTGTAGCAGCTGTAAGAATGAGCACTGTAAAACCAAAAAAAACCCCAAGCAAACTCCCCCCCCAAAAAACCCCAAACTTCAAAAGCTCCTTCATGTAGCACATTCAAGATTCTGTTAATTATATTTTATTGCATTACAAATATTTATGTGAATATAAAAGTTCACATATATGTTGTCATGAATCAGTAGCTTTTTTAGTAGATGTGGGCAAATAAAATGCGGTCTGGATGCTTAAATCTGCTAAAATATTTATAAGAAGGCTGGCTCTTGGAAAAAGTTTCCCACAGGATGCAGTGGGTGTCAGGTCTAAAGGTCAGCAGCAGACAGAGTAAAGCGAAGGCTCTTTGGTGTTTATTTTTCTACAAATTTTTCAAACAAACCTTGTGTAAAGAAGCATAGAATCTTTCTTACTTCCTAAATTTCCAAGTGCTCACAGGCATTTGCAGGTTTGTTCATACTTAAGCTGTTTGTTGCAAACTTTTTATTCTTAAAGAGAGGGAAAAAAAAATCCTCCGTGCAGTTAATACATTCATGAACTCCTAGCACGGAAGTTCTTGGTGTAAATCGTAAAAGCCAGATGGAGTTCTAAGGGACTGTCATGTACAACTTGGGGAATGAACATTCCTGATACTAATAAAAGGGCCAGATTGGAGCTACATAATTAATCCCAGCGTCCTTTTCAATGCATGATAAGATTTGGCTACAACAGCCATGGAGTTAATGGAGGCAACTGTCACATCCTATGAAGCAGTGGATTGTTTGCCTAAAATAAAAATACCTGTGTGTTTACTCTGGTATGTATCTCCAGGTGGCTAGTACTCAAACTGTAGTTTAAATCGGGGGAAGAAAGTGTGAGTAGTGATTGCCTTTGTCTTGAATCTATTTTTTGTCTTAAGTATTTATGTAAATATATTTATATATATATTTAATATGTATAATTTATCTGCATGCATATTTTATATATATAAATGTTTTTAAAGCAGAAAATAAGTATGTAGGGCTTTTTTGGGTGTTACATGGCAAAACCTTTTCTAAGTTGGAGTTGATTTGAAATGTAGTGCCTGGGAAGCCCCAGGAAACAATCATACAATGAAGTTTATTCCCTCTATGTATCAGTGTCCTGAAGCAAGTATGCAGAAAAGTGCTAAAAAAAAAGGCTTATGAGATGGTACAAAGTCTGTGTCAGAGACAGACAGGAGGAGGAGTGGGCAGATGGCAGTCAGTACAAAACACGTGAATAATCAGATTGAGAACAAGCTGAATAGACTGTCAGTATGCTGGTTGCATGCTGCTGCATTTTGGGTTTGGTGAATGTGCTGGGGATTTTTTCTGTTGTGATCAGTGTTCCATACTCCAGAGAGGTAAAAATCTTCAAGTTAGAGGCATATATAAGGGTGAAGGCATGCCTACCATTGTCAGGGGAGCTTCTGGGATGAGGGAAAGGTCAGTGCTTTCAGAACTATCAGGACTGGAAAACATTAGAAAAATCTGTTTGTTTTATTATAGACTTCATCTGCAAGTTTATTCAGATCTATCTTTGGCATGCATGACATGGAATAATGTTAAAATGATCCAAAATCTTAGTGCCTGAACCTGCGTGATGATAGACTTATTTCTTTTTCTGAAAAGGTTTGGAAGGTAGTAAGACTTATTTGTGATAAATTGTTTACATAACTTAGTTTATCTAATTTATTGGAAAACTCTTTGGGTAGCTGTTTGGCCTGACTGTTCATTGCCTGGCTCAGTGGTCTTTTCCAGATTGTTGGTTGGATGCACTGCTGGAGTGTGGCATGGAAAGAAGAGCAAAGGGATGGCTGCACTGGTGAATGATTGATCCTATAACCCCTAGTACAATGCTAAGGATTATAGAGAAAAATAAATCCAGAAATGGAACAAAAAAACCCCTCCTGCCCTACCAGTTCTTACTTGAAAAAGGTTATAATATCAATTTATAGCAGCAATAAGGTATGGAAGACAGTGTACTGAGATGCAGTTGATCTGTAGTAACTTGGTCTTGTTTATATTTGTTTCAAAATATTCCTGGTTTTTTCTTTTTCAGCGAGTTCTGTAGGCTAAAACAGTAGTGAACTGGTCTAACTGGAGTATGCCCTACTTCCCAAGAAAGAGGCATTGCCTTGTCTGAGCTGGCATCTGAATGAAAGGAGCAGCACACACCTTGCAGTTTAAAATTTATTTAGTACAGATAATTTTGCATGCCTGAAGTTATCCTTTAGTAATACCAGTTTGCTCCTTGTACATGCCTCAGTCTGAACAACAGCAGTAAAGAGTTTAACAGCCCAAGAAGGTAGAGCAAATTTGGTCTATATTTCTGCAGAAGTGAAGGTTAGAAAGATAAAGGGAAAAAGATTAAAATATTCACAAGAAGTGCCCTAGATAACATTGTTTCGTGTCTGAGGGCATGATGAATCCTGTGGGAATGAGGAAGCTAAAAGGCTGTTTAATTCCAATGTCTCACACTGAATCAACATGTTAGGTATCAAAGTGGTATTAGTGAAATCTGTAAGAACATGGGCATTTTATGTAAAGAATAAAGAAATAAAATAAGTTCATCCAAACCAAATCTTTTGCTGTATCTGAGCTATGCGGAGAATGAACGTTGGAGGCTTAACGTGAGTATAATAAATCAATCTGCCAGCTGAGCCTCAGAGGGCTTTATTCATGCACTTCATTGTTCTCTCTGCAGATACAGCAGGGCTCAGCCAAACACAGGGTTGTCATTCTGCAGATGTTCAGAGTGTTTCCCAGTGTTCTGAAGACTGGGCTGGTGTCTGCCTTATCCAAACTGCTCAGTTCACCACTCGGAGTGGCCGTGCTCTGAGTTTCCTGTGCGCTTTTACATGCAGGAATCACAGCGTGTGTTCGCAGTTTGGGGTGAGTGGGGAGCTATGTTGTGTACTGTTGATAACTCCTAGGAAAGGCTCAGATTTGTACCTTCTGGAAAGTACTTTTTGGCAACAGAAGATGCCCTGCTGACCCTCTGCAGCTTGGCAGAAAATATTCCTCAGCTCATGAGCTTCCAAAGCATCTCTCCTAGGGTACAGACTGCTTGGGGCTGCTGGCACAGAGCAGGTTTTTTAACCTTCACCAAACTGTCTCCTTTCCCCATATCCTCAGTACCGAGCAAACAGAACAGTAAAACAGGAGGCAGACTTATTTTATAAGATACAAATGGGAAACAAAAGGGTAGAAGCAGAACAGATGGAAAGTTGTGTTCTGGTTTAACACATGGTGACACATCTAGCTGTTCACACCTAGAGTTCTAAAGCAGCTCTCTGCTATTGGGCCTGGAGAGTCAGTACTCACAGCAATAGTCTCTCATTAGTGTTAGCTTTAAGTATTTAAAGTTAAAATCGCTGAGTTTTCCATCACATCATCCTTTCTTTTACCTCATCCTCACTGGGGCTCTGGCTGAAGATGGGCACCTTTGTGTTGAAAGAGTGTTGCTTTTTCATTCTATCCATATGCATTTTGCTGGCTGACTGGTCCATACTTGATATGCATCAGTATTGTAATGAACATGCTTGCAGCATGCTCATATGATTAGTGTTTTGTTAACTCAATGTTTCCTGAGAGTATCTTGAGCATTTTATAGAGACCTCATTTGATATATTTTTAGTCCTGCTGATAAACTTCAACTAAATGATCTGATTATATACAGATGATGCTTGTAAATAAATATTCTTTCTCATCTTCTCCCTAGTCTGCTTCTTTTGGAGTTTTGCTTATCTGAAGTTATTGTTCAGTAGACTTAGCCAGTAAAACTTTAACTTAGAGCAATCAGTATTGCACTCACTTCTAGAAGGATAAGTAAACACTTTTTTTCCTATCAAATTAGGTTAAGATAGAAAATACTACAACTAACTGATTTTTAATATTAGTTTGACAGGTGTATACTTTATCCCAGTACAACAAAGACAGTGTTCAGGAATGTTTTTCTTGGTGATGGTTCTGTGAGCACGACCCTTGGATCTCCCTGTAGGTCAAGGACAAATTTCACACAGCACTTTGCATTGGGATAACTAAGCTGTCTGCTGACAGGATCAGGTACTTTCAGGTCACTGGAGCACTGGGAATGTTCTGGTATCAGGGAAGCCAGTTTTTCTGCAACCTGCCCCTCATCTGTTCTGAATATATCAAGGGAGTATTTCAAGGAAATGCTAAGGAAGGTAAAGGTGACTTCTAGGGCTTTATGAAGATTGGTGTACGTATCTCTAGCTGAACAGAACTTCCAGTGTTCAAACTTGACTCAGCTGTGATGCAAGACAGATTTTTCAACAAGGAAATCTGTGATATTTGCTTAAACTATGCATCTGTCTATTTTGACTCTTCCTTTCTTTGGTTTCTTTTTTCGATTACTCTAACTTGAAAAAGGAGTTGTCACATCTGATCTGATGCTTTTGATATTTTTAATTGCAAAATAAATGTAGTAGTTGATATCCTCAGATATTATGTGATTAGGCATGATTGTTTGGTCTTGCATTCTTCATTTGATTTCAGCTTGCATGACTGCTTTGAGTTCAGAAACCTAATTAAAATTTTATGATGAGTTTTTGCTTTGAATATGGTGGCTGAATGACTTGTCTTGTTAAACACAGTAGTTAGATCAGGATCTGCTAAGCTGATGGTTCAGTTCAGAGTTGGGTTATGCCAAATATTAACCAGAAGCGGTAAAATCTCCTCAAAGTCTAATGAATCTATGTACTTCAACATTCCTTGGTTCTAACAAACTGATGGAAGCTGTGATTCTGTATGTTAATGTGAAGTTGCATATTGCAAGATCAGGAAGAAGTTTGGTGTATTTGTTGCTCTTTCTTACACAACAAAAACTTCAGTGTGAAGTTCCTTGTTGTTGTAGTTAATGATACCTGACTTCTTGCTTTTATAGAAACTAAGACACGAGACCTTTATTTACACAGCTTGAATTGGTGTAATGCGTAATACTACTTTTAAATTTCTCCTGAGAGTACCAGACATCCTAGTAAAACTAAACCTCTGCTGCAATTTTCAAAGACTGTTAATCATTAATTTATTTTTGGGGGGGCAGGAGAAGGGTTAATGTTTTCTTAAGTTGCCTACTTTAAATGAGAAAGTGACTACCAGTTTTCTGTCAGTTTACTGGTATGCTACAAATCTATTTCTTAATAGTTTAGACAGTTTTAATCTGCTGGTGACTTGAGCTATGTGGCTATTTGCTTCGGTCATTTCTTCCCCCTCTGTTGAATTGAGTTATTTTAGCTGTCTGGTTAATCTTTGCACAGGTGGGGCTTGGAGATCGTTGGAGACTGAAGCACTGTGGTGTACAGGCTATTCCTAACTCTGTGATATTTCCTGTCTTTTAAGATACTGGTTTAAATTGTAAAATATAATTAGTTTGAGGTCTTGTACTTTTAAGTGGTATTGTAGTTAAATTGGTATTTGCAAGATTAAATACTAGATTTCACTTGCTCACAGAGCTTGACAAATATTGCCAACTATGATACTCTGTTTCTTGCATGTAAGTGGAGCTAAGGCAGCTGACTGTGGCTTTGTGCAAGGGTGGTGAGTTTTGGTGCTTGAGTTTATTGTTTACAAATGACTGGAAGCCTGTGTTTGCAGCATTTCCTTAAGCGTACCTTCATTGGTCCCATTGTACAGGTTCAATTTTCACAGAACATAGGGTAGAAGCAGAACAGATGGAAAGTTGTGTTCTAGAAATGCTATTCCTGATGCTTTTTACTCTAGCACCAGTTACATTTGAATTCTTCACATTGAAATAAGATTACAAACTGCACATGAAACTGATTTTTTTTTTAATTGACTTGATTCCTCAGAGTAATTTCTTGGATGTTTGTACAACATTTCTATTGAGCTAATACGATGTCAGTTGACCTCTGCTTGAGCTGCTACGGTTACAGAATCACAGAAGGGTTTGGGTTGGAATGGACCTTGAAGATCATCTTGTTCTAACCTCCCTTCCATGAGCAATGACATCTTCCACTAGACCAGGTTGCTCAAAGCCCCATCCAGCCTGACCTTGAACCTCCTGACTGAGAATTTGCAGTTGGTCACTCAGATGAAGAGTAGGAGCAGTAGGTGTCTCTAAAAATTGCTTTCAGTTACTTGTCCCGCACCTGCAGGTAAACACCATAGAAGAGGCTATGGAAAACAACTGATTACAGAGTTTGGTCAGTGTCCAAACACCTTGGGAGTTTTCTTCAGTTACCTGTCCTAGTTTGTTTGGCTTTTAAAAAAGCAGTTGAAGCAAATGGTAACTGTTGTGGAAAGCTGAGTGAACTTTTTAGTTCTTTCAACAGGTGAAGTAAGTCTTAAGGGCTGTAGCATCCTTGCACTTCAAACCTCTTTTGGGGAGCATCATCTGGTTCATGAACTGAGTATGGCAGGATTCTTATGAAGACCCATATGTTTTCTTATTTTTCTGTTTTTGTAAACACATTTTTCTTACGCAAATGTGGTGAAATGAGGTGGGCAGCTTTGATTTTTTTTTCTCTTATTTTTTTTTTTTTTGGGTTGATGCCTAACTTTAATGAGCTTTTATTTTGGGCTCTTAGCTATAAAATAAAATCTTTAGTGTAGAAACTCCACATTTAATGACATTTTTGTGTGGGAGTTTTACTCTTGGGCTTGGCTTGCATCACTCGTGCAAATTCTGCAGAGCTGTACCCTTGACCTAATGAAGTAACTGCTGCTCGTGTGTCAGCAGCACGTGTGTCATTTCCAGTCACTGAAGGAGGATGGAACCACATCCTTGGGTAGAGGTTTTCACTGATATTTTTTGGGAATATTAGTATTCAGACATGTGTTATACCAGCAAGGTCTTCAGGGGAATTTTTGCCTGAGGTGCTTTAAATGCTTCTGACTACTCAGAAAGGGTTTTATTTATTCTTATGTTCTTTTGGTTTGCCTTGGCCTCCCCAAGGGCTGGGTGCTTTTGGGACTAACCTGCACTGTACTGAGTACTGGCAAGTGGAGCACTGGGAACACAAAACAGACTTGGAACTCCTTCCAGCATTTGGGAAAAGTGATTGCTGTGGAACTGCTCAGCTGATTTCCATGGAGGTGGAGTCTGCTGACTGTGTTTGGCACAGAAGCCTGTGGGAAGAGCTCCATGTTAATGTGCAGCATTAACAAAAGAGGCTGAAGGACAGTGTTCAGACTTGCAGTGGGGGTGTACTTCAATGCAGAGAGTGAAAAGCAACTTGATGTTCCTCTGCTGATTTTTTTTTTTTTTCCAAATGTCAGGTTCCTCTTGCAAGGCAGAGAAGTATTGAAGCTGCATCTAAATGGTTGCAAAGTTAATATTATCTTTAAGGAAGCGTGGCTTTGCCAAATTCATTTTTTGTTGTTTACTCTGTCTCTTGAGATTTACATCTTGCTCACATTACTGTTCCCCACTCAACATGTTGATGCCAGAGGTCTTAAGTAATTCTGTTGTTTTAGGGGGCAGGGGAAGGGAAAGTTCTGCTGTGGTTAAACAATTCACCTATCTTGGTTTAGCACTGTATTGCCACCAAAACAGGCAGTCCTGGCCTATGTGGTACCTTCCTGTCAGTGCTGAGGATTGAACTGCTCTCCAGTGATAGAGAGCGTCTGTCTGCTGTGGCAGAAAACTCATCTTTTTTTCTCTATTTTTTTTCCCAGGATTAGTTTGCAGCTAATATAGTGGTTGTCCAAGTAACTTGCATCACGAAGTCCAGAAATTTCTGCAGCAGTAGAGGAAGCAGGAATCCCTCAGCTGGAAGACAAAGAACACAACTACCCTTCTGCCACAGTGCTTTTACCATGTTCAGTTTAAACCATCCTGAAAGTATACCAGTAGTCAGACTCTGTGGTGTGAGTATTCTTTTCATGTTTTTGAAACAGTCATTGTGCAACAGCCTCCCTCATTAAGATAATTATAAAGCTATACTGAGTTGCATTAAATGATGTTCTTGTTGCGCAATTGTTTTCTGTTTGAGGTATGACACGGAATTCAGCTGCATGTAGTTGTTGTGTTCATGTATTACTCTGTATTTTGCAGAGCTAATAAAAATTGCTTCAAGATTAACTTGAGAACAGCTGTGTGTTGTTATCCCCAGAATGCCTGTCGCTGTAGGCTGGGTACTGGAATTCTTTGTTGCTGATCCTGCTGAACATGCAAAGTCATGTTTTGGGAGAAACAGAGTTGAAGCATGTGCGTCTGGACTTCACTGATGGGTTTGGTTTAAGGGTATTTAGACCTTAGGCAGGATTAGAGCCTATTTTGAAGTGAGATCCCCTGCAATATGTGTAGTTTAAATATTGTCTTCAGCACAAACTGTTAGATTTTGCAGATCTCCTCCCATTGCAGTACGCTACCCACTAATGTGGGTAGAGAGCTGGGGTTTGTTTTTTTTAGAGGAATACTTTAGTTAGTTAACCAAAAGGTGTGAAAAGCATCAGTCAACGCAAGGAAGAAAGTTGATTTTAGCTACTAATCTTGATAAAATTGAGTTGCTCTCATTGTTGGTTTGGAACTTGGTGACAGTGTGGGAATTCCTGGTTTGCTGGACCAGAAGTACCCAAACCCCAGGATTTTAATGTCAGGTAATGATCTAGGTTTCCCCTTCACCAGGCTGTTTTGTCTGTTGCATTGAATTGTTGCTTAAACTGCATTGTGGGAGTGAGTTGTAGGAACCAGTCCTTCTACTCCTACATTACTTCTGAGCTGTTTGTTTACAGTAAATGGTTTAATTTTGATTATTACTGAAGCCCTGCACTTGCAAGGTGACTGAAAAACAGTTTGGGTCATACTGTCCATCTTCAGTGTTTAGTTTATGATGGTTCGAAAAACTTATTCAGTACTGGGAGGAAAGAAAAATGAGATTTGGTGGGAAAAAAATAGAGACTGAAAATTAGTAGTCAGTCCATAAATGTTAGGCATCCCTGTGTACTGCTTCAGAGTAAAATTTAAAGTTTTCATGTTCAAAATAGTGTATTGTAGGAAACATTCTGCTGCCTTTTTCAAATTTGAGGGAGTTCCTGCATACAAGCTAAGTAAAAATATCTTTTGTATTGCTTGTTCTTTAATATGCTGGCATAAAATTATAATCTCAAAGAGTTCTTTTTCTGGAAGAACATTGAGTCATCTACAGAGGTGACCATTGGATTGTGTTTGGCAGCATATTTAAATACAGTAGGCTTAGGTATGCAACCTCTCTTCTCTCTGTAATTTATTTTTTAAAATATTTCGCATCAGCTGATTAAAATAGTTTTAACATCAAATATTTATGATTTCAGAACTGTGGGACCTGCTGGCAGTGGAATCTATTGATAACACCTGGTTATTTATAGAAAAGACTGTACTGATGTAATCTGTGGATAGTTCTATATCCAATATTGATTTCATTATGTCTAAGGACAATTATATAAACAAGGCTCTAGTTGCTGGAAGCATATCACAGGAAATAATGAGATAATGGAGCTGCAGGTGTAATGGTCAGAAGAGACTTCTGGGGAACTCTGGTCCAACCACTCATTCAAAGCAGGGATAGAACTGGCACTGGGTGGGATAAGTTGTGGCTTTGACCCCTGAAGCCATGAAAACCCTCAGGAACAGCAAATCCACAGTCTCTCTGTGAAACCTGTGCTGGGCTTTACCACCCTGCAAATGAAAAAGATTGTCTTTGTGTCCAACCTGAATTTTCCATGCTGCCTTTTGTGGCCATTGCTCTTCCTTACCCTGTCTGCCAGGGCTGAGAGTGTTTGTCTGCACTGTCTTTACAGCTCCCATCTTGGTGTAGCTGTAGACAGCTCTCAGATGGTCCCAGACATCACTCTGCCTGAGAAAACAGGCCCTCTTTGTGTCTGCCCCAGCACCTGGGCCCTTTCCCACAGGGCTGGTGCTGTGCCAGCCCTCCCCAGCCTGTGCTGGGGCACGGAGCTCTTTGCCCTGGGGGCACAGCTTTGCTTGCCTGCCCTGGGCCTGATGAGGTTTGTTTTGGCCCTATCCTCGGGCTTATCCTGGTCAGTTTATGTTTGTGGAAGTGCTGCCATTCCCTCTGGGAGCCCTCTTTTCCCTGCCCCCCTTCTCTTTTTGATCCCCTTGCCAGTTTGCTGAGGGTGCACTCTGCCCCATCTTCTGAGTGCTGGTGAGTGTTTGGAGTCCTGGGATGGACCCTGGAGTCCTCTCAAGCCAAGTTGCAGCTGGGTGTTGAGCCGCTGGTTGCAGATGTGTGATCCAGAGACCTGGCTTGTTTTCCAGGCCAGCTTCCCTTCTGTTCATGGAGCTCGGGGCTCTTTGGCTCCCAGGTAAGACTGTGGTGGGAGATCTGTCCTGAACTCAGAGGATGTTCTCTTGGCCATTCAGCTTTCATCAGAGCCCCCCAGCAGTTGGGTGCACTCTGCCCTTGATAAATATTTGTTAACTCCATAAGATTATCAAAACTAATCTCATCCGGATTTGTTCCATGTTTCTTCCAGAAGCTGATGGGACTATGCTTTTGAGTTCTCAGGCACAACTGTGGTGGGAACCCCCTGTGAATACCATGACACTTAAGTGACAACATTCACAGGCACATGGTGTGATTCATGAGGTTTCCTGTGCAAGGCCAGAAGCTGGACCTCATGATCCACATGGGTACCTTCCAACTCAGCATATTCTATGATTCACTGATTCTTGGGGTAATTCTGTGTAGAACACAATAAAAAGCAACTAATTTAGTAGTTGGTAAGCAAAATTTTTAACAGCCAGTAGAAAAATCAAAAATTATTTTCATGATTTAGAAAAAAAAATCCTACTAAAAGTTACTTCTGTCTTCTCCAAATGTTTGTATGCCTCATCTTGTAGTCCAGTAACTAAATTTTAACTCTTACATTGTTCCAAGTAGGGACACATAACTCAAATTTATCAGTTAAACTCCTGGCAGATTTGCAGACTAAGAAAGTCTTATTTTAATTCTTGTTTGTTATAAATTATTGAAGGAAGTGGCTTGATTCTGGGGGAGATGGTGTTTGAGAGGCTCTGAAAGCAGTAATTTTCCAAGTCTATTTGTCAGATCCAATGTAAGATTGATTCTATAATATGGAGTTAATGTTTTCAAAATGAGCTGCTTGGCCAGTGCACTGTGTCTGGTTCCAATTACTGTCAGTAAATCCTGGAAATTATTTTCTGAGAAGGACTTGGTGAAATTTGCATTTTAAATAGAGATGATCGGTCTGAAAGTAGTTGAAAGGACTTTTGTATTATTTCATGCTGTATGGGTTTTTTTTGTCTTCGAGATTGTTGATCCTGAAGTGGATGCCATGACTGTGCTGTTCTGGTGTGCACTGTTTCCTCTGTGGAAGCAGGATTACGAGTGTGCTTAAAAGAATGGATCTCCTGGGTATTATTGCAAAACAAGTAATTGACTTTCTTTAAAAAAAAAAACCTTGAGCATAAAGACAAAGATGCTGTGTAAACCCAAGTGCTCTGCACTTACTTGATGTTTGTGACTTGCATGCTTGCTGGATTGAGCTTATTTTCTTTGAAGTAATTTTAAAAAGTGTATGTGCTCTGGGAGCAAGGTTAGGATTGATACCAGTGTATAGATTGCTTCTCAGTCTGATATCCTTCAGGATTTAAATGCAGTGGAGCAGTTGAGCCCTCTTTATACAGCAGGGAAAATAGGTGGTTGTGGCACTGTACTTTCAGCAATATCTACAGGCTGCAGACTCTGCTTTCAGAATTCAGTGTGATGTTGCCAGGACTTGTCATATTTGCAACTATACTGATTTGGAAGGATTGGAATACGTTCACAGAGGATTATCCTTAAAATGGGAACATTCCCTGTGGACCTCTTGGTGCCCTAGGTCTTACCAGCTTCTGCAGCAATTTAGTAATTGCTGCAGACTTAGTTGTTGGACCCTGCCGTTAGCAGACTGTCCAAATGTGCCCTTGTTCAGTAAGGTAAGCAAAGGGATTTTGACTGTCTGCTTGCAATTCTCTACTTGTTCCCTCACAGTGTTACAGAGAACTATTGTTGGCAGCTGATATCACCAGAGAATTATAATTGCAAATGTGAGTGAAAAGTCATTAAGTGAAGGAGTGTGCTAAATGTGTCATTGATTGGAGTCTGTGACACCAGACTCAATTGATATCCACTCAAAAGAACCCCCAAACAACTAACAACCTACTTAACAAATGACATATTTATATAGATTTTTTTGTTTCAGTCTTTTTAGGGAGGTTTTTCCATCCATACTCAGCCATGTTTGAGTCAGCAGGTGTGGAGGATTTCAGTAGTGAACTTATTACAAATAATTCAATCTTTACCATTCCCGCTATTTCGATTATTTTTAGAGGGCACTGCAATGAACATCTGTTAGGTGTATTCTTCATTTCTGTTTCTTGTCAAGTGTTAAGGTTGTTTTTTGCCCTTGTGCTTCTGTCTTCCGCTCTCTTAGAGCAACCAGATCACTGGTATGAACTTTCTTTGTATTTTTTTCAGATTGGAGGATCTTCTGAATTTTATACTTTAAAGATGTCTTTAAAATGAAAGAGCCCATTTTGTCCAGGCAGCTTTGCCATCTTGGATCAGAGAGATTGGTTACCTTGGAAGAAGAAAAGATAAGACTATGGGCCCGAATTAGGAGTTGGAAGAGTCTTCAGGATAAAATGGAGATATGTCATGTAGAGGTAGCTGGAAATACTTAAAAGATTTGTTTGATTAGTTTGTTTTTAAGTATCTACAAGAATCTCTCCCAGATTGAGCAATCTAGTTTCCCTGTAGGTGTTTACCGGGAATGAGGCAAAAATTCCTTTCCTGTAAGAGGGAGCAAAAGAGGTAAAGAGCTGAAACTGCAAAATTAGAACTATGCCATGGACAGCAATAATGAGTTACAATGTTAAACCTATTGAGGTTCTATAATCAAAATTTCGTGCTGACACTGAGGAAGGAATACTTTATTGGAAACATGAGGGAAGGATCGAATCTTTATGTGAAATCTGGCATAATACATTCATAGTATTTGTAGTTCTCCTAATTTTGTAGTTCTGGTTGTTCAGGTTTCTCTTGTGCATTGGGATGAGGCTGTCCTAGAAAAGTTTAAAATCTAGAAAGTGAAAATAACAGTGCATGTTGCTGTATATTATATTCCAGTGTAAACTGCTGGATGTCTGTGTGCTGAGGAAGAGAAATACAAGTAAGGGTGGTAATACTCTTTCTTTTTTCTGTTCTTGATTGCAGGTTAACCTACTGGTGGGACTTTATGAGGGTAATTCATTATGATAACTTCTTAGTGTGGTAGATGAGTTTTAAAATTTTTTTAGTTCATTTTTAAAGCAAAATGACCTTGAATTAGCCACTTCCTACCTCCTGTGGTGACTGTGGAGATTACCAGTTACTGCAGAACTTCCCTGAAATAAAGACTTAATTTGCCTGAATAACATCTTGGGTATAGTACTCCACCCAATGGAGAGCCAAGTTGGTGTTCCATAAATACAAATATGGGTTCTTTAGGCTGAGCTGTGTTGCTCAGCCAGAGGAATATGAGACTCTGGTGAGGAAGAAGGGGATGTCTGACTGCTGCCATCATTCTTAGGCAGAGCACACTAAATTTATTACTTTTTCTAACTTTGTTCAGACTAAGATGTGGGGCAGTCTTGAATCAGAATCTGAACTTTATTTTGGCTCACACCATTATGCTTTTTCAGTAGTTTGTCCTCCTTAGAACTCCTTTTGTCAGATAAAAATAATTACAACACAGACTTCTAATTGTTTGTTTTATTGAAATAATTACGTATGGTGTATGCATCCAGCCCTCACTGAAATTCCATCTGAGATATGCTAGTAACATTCTACTTTCATGCTTTCCCGGACATTTTTAAAATACAAAGACACTTTTTTCCTCTTTCTTTACAGTTGGTAATGTTAGATTCAATCTCTTTCATTGTGTTAGAATTCATGTCCCAGTTTAAAAGATCTTTCTCCCTCTTGTGCTGAATTTGCTAGTTGCACTGTGTGTTAGTGATCAAAAGAAGCTGAATGTGTGTTTTTCTGAAAATACACAGGAAATGCAGTGTTAAAACTACTTGTGTACACTTCCTACTTCACCATAATTCCTCATGATGAGTATTGTTAACTTGTAGTGAACTCTCTTGATGTCAGAAGTTAGCTGCAGTTCACAGTGGAACCTCTTGATTTCCATTGTGAACGTCTTCCTACTGTATTTAAATCTGTGTGCAGTGCAAGGATCCCTTTTAATAGTTAGATTTTAATGTTTAATTCTCAATTCTTTTCTGTCAATATGGATGACTGTAAAGAAAACCTCATAGCAACAGTGAGCATCTATCTGCCTCTGTCATTTCTCAGCACTCTGTGCTTGCATCAGGCATCTGAGGTAAATGGCTTTGACTGACAGATGGACTGACTGACAAGAGCTTGGCTCCAAACACACACACACACACACACACACACGAGCATGCACACACAGACAGGCTCCTTGGGCTCCATTTACATTTGACTATTTTTACGTGGCAGCTGAGGCCCCAAATACACCGAGCTTCAGTGGTGATGCTGATTGTGGAGTGAGGAAGTCTTAAAATGTGGGGGAAGAGAAGGAAGAAGCTCTTTGGCTCCTTACCCTCTTCTTTCTTCCTTTCTCCTCCTTCCTGTCTTGCTGGACTTTTTGCTCAAGGTGGTCATGAAAGGAGCAGTACAAGTTCAGTGTGACTGGTAAATTAATGATGGAGGCTTGGGAAAATTGCAGTAAGTCTTGGTGATCTGCATGGCTTTGATTTGGAAATGGTGAATAAACACAAACAGTATTGTAATGGTGTCTCTTTTAATCCTAAAGATTAATCCTGTTACCATGAGGTTTTTTTAAAGTCATGCATATTGACCAGAAGAGAATTGAGAATGAAACATTAAATCTTAACTATTAAATGGATTCTTGAACTGCACACAAATCTAAATATGGTTGGAAGAACATCACAATGACAATGTAAGTAAACAGCCAGCATCCACAAATTTTCTGGTAATTAAAAAAGGATTTGTTTTTTGGTTGTTTTTTTTGGTTTTTTTTTTTTTGTTATTCTGGAGTATTGACAGCTGAAGAACAGTTCCTAGGCAGGTGATCTTACATTGCTGTTAATGACAAAGAGGTAAATTTCAGGTATCAGAAGGACTTCGTGTAGTGTTAAAGATCTGCATCATTCCATGTGTTGTCTACATGTGGAGTTAGGAGGGGACTTCACACTTCAAAGAATGGTATCTTTTCTTACTGTTCTCAACAGAGTCAGTTAAAGGCATTAACAGAAGCCAGCAGGCAATGTTCTTCATCTTGTGATGACATTAGAATAAATCCTGGTTGTTTTCAGAGCTTTTAGCCTTTACAAAAACAAGAGGGCTGTGCCATTAAGGAATATTGGAGTATGCTCTCTACTTTTTTGTTTGAAAAGAAGAAAGTGGTTCGGAAAATAGCTGAAGATGCTTCTTAATGAATGTATGGCTTCAGTTTTGATTGAACTTTCCTAGAAATTGGTGTCTTTCAAGCATGTAGTTGTACTGTGACCTGTAATGCCTCTGCCTTTTTTAACACCACATTTGGAAATGCAAATTTCAACTCCTTTTATACAAATATAATTACTTTGTAAGATCTTGTGTAAGTATTTATAGTCGAAAGTGAATTCAATAAAGCAGCAAGAGATTTCACTGTCATGTAGATTGGCACATGGTAAATCAAAATGAGGTTGTGGAGAGTTTGGGCAGGTGACATTGTAGTAACCTTCATTATTCCTTAAGAACTGTTAAAGGAAAGCAGCCTAAGAAATGGCTCACTGCAACTTAATGTGCAGCAGCCTAATTAGTCAAATACCATGTGCCTACCTCTGCATGAAATAGCCTATTTCTTTCCAATGTAAAATAGGAATTTTCAGTTTTGGAACAGCCTGAAGAGGCCTTTGTTGCAAATGACCACTGGCTTTTTAGTTATTTATTCTCAAAAATAATGAAGGTCAGCATGGTATCCATAGTGACTGCATGCAGCTTCCCCGTTAATCTTGGCGTGCTGCTGTAATAACGAAATCCACTTACTAATAACCACTTTTCGTGTTGCAGAGGAAACCTTTCTTTGAAAACTGGATGTGATTGGGTTTCTGTAACTTGAGAAATCTTGAGTACTGTAGTTTTCTTCAGTTTTAAATTCCTTGTCATAATTTCTGGTGGCATGAGTTGCTGTGGAGGTCTAAACAGAGAACAAGCAACCTTAAATTGCTGAAGTATGTGTATAATCTGGCACTGGAAAACTTGTGACTTGAAAAATTACTTTCATTTGGAAGTGATAAGGACTGCTAAATGGGGAATATATCATTCTGCTTGCAGCTCTGTTAGTAGAAGGAAGGCATTCTGCTATAAACTACAAAATTAAGGCTTCTAAGAAGTATGTGAATATGATGAAGCCAGAATGGTTGAATGCTCCCAATTCTGTGGCGTGAAATGGAGCATTAGGAGAAAATGCAACAACTAACTCGGTGAAATGCTTTTAGTAAATTACTTTGGTGTAACGTACACTCTTTCCTTTTTGAGTATTATACAGTGTAAGTACTAAATTTTAATACTATAAAGGTTCTTTTAACTTAGAGGAAGTATTGTTGCAGAACTGAATGCAAGTCTTGTGGGAGTTTTGATAGGAACTTGTTGAAGATGGGGAGAGAAATGGTTCTATCTGGAGGTTGCTGTTGTTTTCCCGCTCACCCCATCCCTCTCCTTTAATGCTTACCCAAAGAGAGTGGGTTTGGGTTGGGGTTTTTTTAATCAGTTGGTTGTAACAGAGCTTTAAACTGATCAGGCAGGCTGACACTGAGGGTAAATATTTTCAGAATTCTGCCAAGTTTCTGTTTCTGGTATTTTCTTCATTATGAACGTGACTTGTTTTTGCTTCTGTCTTTAATTTTGCATAGAGCTGTATTTAAAAACATAAATATTTATGAGAGGATAGCCATTTGCAAAATTCATGGGAAAGTTCAAAGTGGAAGTCTGTTTTTGAGAGCTCCAGGAATGAGCCTATAGGGAAGTAAAGTCAATGTATCTTTAAAATAATAATTATTTTATGTCTATTTTAAATGTATAAATGAAACAATATTTATAAATAAGTATAAAATAATGCAGAAATAAGAATTAATCTATTTGAACCTAAAGAGGTCTTAAAATGTATATTAAAATTGAGAATTTGTAATCTAGTTGTTGCATTTAGAAATACTAATTTAATGTAAGTTGTGTGTGAATCTAAAACTGTACTTTTGCTACTGAATGTAAAAAATACATTGTCTTCGATATTAGCTGCACAGTAATTGGCTGGAAGGCTACAGAAGCTTATCTTAAATCCTTTCTTTTTTATTTCCCTCTCCTAGAGGTGACCAGCTGCTCTGCACCAAGTCCCTCGCAGTGATGTATCGTAGTCTGTTGCTGTAAACATCCCCGACTGGAAGCTGTACCAGCTCCAGCTTTCAGTCAGATGTTTGCTGCACCTGGCTATGCTTGGACAACAGCAGAAGGAGAAGCTGTCATGAATACATATGTGCATTTATTTTTTCAAACAGTGTTTCTATGGAAAGAGATGAATTGCCTTCCCGTGAATTGACCTGGCTGGTAGGTGCGATTTCCTGAAATCTAGTCTGAAATGGAGATCCAAAGCTGGTGCATAGGTCACTCAGACCTGAGCTCTTTGCTGCTTTATGGTATAAACTACAGGATTAGGCTTCCCTGGAATGACAAGTGGTGGTGAACTTCTACAATTGCACATGAACACTTCATTGTTTTATCAATTGTCTGTTTCAGTAGCTTCTGTTACTTAAGGCTCTGAGGACAGATTGTTATCAATGCTGTCAAATACTTAGCAGGCACCTTACCTGCTGTGCCTTGCTTTTTGTTGTTTTCTCTGGAATTCTTTAGTCTGAGTCTCCTTGTTAGTAGGTTATGCTCTTAATTGTTTGTAAGCTGGACATAACCCAAGACCAAATTAAAGGTTAAAAACATATGGCCCAGTGTGTATTTTGCTGTATTTTTGCATAGCATATACCCTTGTCTGTGGTGTGCTTGGTTTGTGGTGCCCCACCATGGCCCTGCAAGGGTTTGCTTTTCATGGAAATAACAGCTTTTGAAAGTATTCCTTCATAAGTAAGTCTTCACTGATTCAGTTCCTGGACAACTTAAAACAGTCATGTCATCAGGAACAGTATCTGCAGAAAAGCTTCTGCACTTTCCACTTTTCTCCAGTGGGATCTGCACATGCTGTTGCCTGGATCTTCTCTGGGATTTCTTTCCTTCTTTGTTTCACTTTAGTCTTCTATTTTTAAAGGGGTAGCCTATGTGAGTAACTGCTGCTAATACAAAAAATATTCTTGCAATAATTTAGCTCTGCATTCTTTCACCTCCCAAAATGTTTTTTTTTATTCCCTAGCACTTAAAAGAAAGACTTTGTTTAATTAAAGTGGTAGTATACCAAACCTAGGTATTTATTTGTGCAGCTTCACTATAGCAGTTCTATAAAAGATGATTATGTCCAAAAATACAGATAACTTTTAAAAAGGGAAATATTTTCTCCTTAACTTACCAGAATTAAAACTAGGAGGATTTCTTAGTCCTGGGAAAGCTGAACTAATAAGCGTTGGAAAGGTGATGATTTTGAAGCTGTCAGGGAATGACCAAAAGTGAACCAAGGACAGCCATTATTCTGTGATGGTCCTATTGCTCTAAACACTTTGTTTCTTACCCTGTGTTCTGTCTGGTGACATAGGAACATGTGTGGTGATAGAAGGTTGTGAACTTATTTATTGATCTAATTCATTGCTAGCACCTCTGCAAAGATTTTTAAAGCAACTTGCACAGCTAATATAACCTCAGTTAAAATTGCTTTTTAAAAAATAACTCCTATTTGGTTTGAAAAATCATGTTGGTATATTTGTAAAAAACTACTTTGATGCAGAAACTGGAGAGCTTGATATCTTAAAAAAAAATGCTGGTAGTTGTTTTCCAAGCTTTCTTTGCTGTAAATATTTAGCATTTCCTAGTTCTAGATAGTATTTGGGCTTAAAAGAAAGGAAATGGTTTTTGTTAACAAACTTCTTTGTTCAAAGTAAGTGTCCTATAAGTAATCTAGTGGACATATTGGTTAGTGTTGTCTTAGCCAGTCCAAATGCCAGATAAATGCTGCTGCTTTTTTTTTTTTATAAGCATAGTTCACGTGCAGTTTGTCTGTCCAGTCTTGTGGAATTGTACTTGTGCATATTGTACTGGTGTCTAATCCATGTACTCCAGCACAGCTGTCAGATGTCACCATATGAAAATAATTTGAAGTGGCTTGAAACTGCAGGAAATAAAGAAATTTAAAGATCCACACTGTATTTTTGCTTGAGGGTTTTTTTTTTTTCCCAAGTGTTTGAAATGCAAGGATCTGCTTTTTCTATTCATGAAATACAAAGTCCTGAACATCTTAACATGTATCAAACGTGGATGTTGTTTGCAGCTGAAGAAGGTGGATGTCTTAGTGTTGTCCAAATGCATATTTATGCCATGATCCCAGGTGAGCTTGTGGTACTGGGAGATCTGGGAGGGGATGATGGGGATTTGACTGACTGTGCAGTTCTGCTGGTGGTGGGGATGAGGAGTTGAAGCAGCTGTTGCAGAATGAGGCAGGACAGGCTCACAAACACAGCAGTGAAGTTTGGGAACAGAAGCAGATTTGACACGGTGACCAACAAGCAGATGACCTCATCTTGTTCACATGAAGCCAGTGACCAGTGCTCGTGTGACGTGGATCAGTTCCTGGTGTTTTGCAGCAGAGGGAAATACCTGAATGAAAACCAGTCTGGGGATCCAGAGTGACACAGTGGCCCCACAGCCATTGCTTTTGGGTGGCTGGCGTAAGCTGTATGTGCAGGTGCAAGGCACAGCTGCCTTTGGTGATGGAAGCTTGTGATTAATACAAAGGTTGTCCCTTGCTGAGTGGAGTGTCTGTGAAGTCCAGTGTTTGGGGGCTGCCTGTGGTGTTCTCTGAGTGCTTTTTGTGACCACTTATGAGCAATACCTCAAAGTCCTCAGTGGCTTTGGACTGGCCTGGTGAAGCGCTGTACCTTCCCTTGCTCGGAACTCGGCAGCTGCAGAGATGCCTGAGCTCATGTTTTCCTTCATGCAAAGAACAACTGTTAAAACATTTGGAGGGCTTCCCCCCCTCCTCTATGCATGAAATAATCTGCATCTGTGATTTCTTTTACCCAGTAAAGCTGCAAACACCTGTTCAGAGAAGAGCTTGGAGAAGGCTGAGGCTCGGCGTCTTGACTGATGGGGTTCATCAAAGTTTTCTTTCCCTGCACTGCTGAGGTCTTGTTTGTTCAAGACTGGACATCAAATTAAACACACCTGTAAAATACAAGATAAGATGCTGAAGCTGAAGAGTGTTCTGCTCTTTTGCTATTATAATGACTTGTATTTCTGAGTAGCTGAAAGTGGAGGAGAAAATAAGAATGAAAACAGTTGAAATAGTAGAAGTGCCTTGAAAAAGTTCTGGAGGAGCAATGGGAATTATTTTAAGAACATAAAAATAAGATGTACAAATGTCACAACAAACGCTGTAAAATTTAGCACACTAAGGAAACTTGAAATGTATACAAAGGGTTGTTTTTGCATAGAATTTGAGATGGACATTTTTGAGGACTCCAAGTCTCTACCACCTCTTTAATCTCCCATACATATTTTCGACTTGAGTTTCAGTTTTAAAAAATTTGAGATTTCTAGAAGGTGTCTGTACTGAGCATCAAGGGCCTTGGCAGCTAAATGCAATAGAATGCTCATCTACACAGGCTGTGAGAAACTTCTTATTTTTGCTTTTGGATCCCTACAGCATCAGGGACTGTACATAGGTATCACTGTATTCTCAGATTCAGAAGATTAAATGTTAAAATACATATTTTGTCTTCATAATGGTAGTCAAGATTAATAAGAGTCGCATGTACTTTATGAATTGTGCAAATACACCGAAGTATGTCTGTGCAGATTTATTTTTAGATATCTTGAAAGGCACTGCTGTATTTATATAGTTAAGCTAATTTTTATCTCCTGTAAACATCCTACACTCAGCTATAACAAGTGGTGGTGCTGGGGGGGTGGATGTTAACTTCAACTGTTCGGAAAGGCAGCTTTCCTCAATGACCAAGTGACATACTGGCAAGCAGGGAGTACTGTTTTTCAGTAGTATTTTAAATAGTATTGTAAGCACTAATTTCTGTGGAAGCAGTATGTATTTCTAGAAATCTCTCAATACTCAAAATTATGATTCTGGCTGTGTAAAGGCATACATGTTTATTGTGAAGCAGGCTTTAACTGATGGGATCTATATCTTTCTAATTGCAAATAAACTGTGACAATATATCTTTCCTTGAAAAGCAACTTCTGATACCCTGATTACAGAGAAATAATCTAAAACCTTATATTGAATGTTCAGGTCTCAGTTGCAGCAGTGATTTATTGCTTCTTATCTACTTGATCATTGTCAAAGGAGGAATAGATTTACAGGGTACTGTAAAAACAATTCCCAAACCAAGAGATCATTAAAGTAGTAAAACTACTAAAATTTAACCATTTCTGTTGCCCTTTGCATCTTACAAAATGAGAAATACCTTTGACAGGGGAAATCTGCATAGGAGAGAACAGAAGACAAGCATCTCTTGCTTTCCTAGTAGCTCCTCTTCTATCATGTGTTATCTCTTGGAATCACATTCCTACCGATGATGGATGTGTTAAATGAAGTATGGCTTCAGCATTTGGGCAATATTAAATACCAAAAATTTGGAAAAACTTAAATATATTTGAACAGAAGAATGGGGGACATGGAATTCATCATCTTTGTGAAGCATAACCTGGCTTCTTGAGGATCACTTTTACAATCTGGTATCCTTCTTAATATTTGAAAGGCTCAGGCTTTAAAATGTAACATTTTTTTACTTATAAGGCCAAATATATTATAAAAATAATCAAGAGGGTTTGTCCTCATTTAAATTCGCATACAGATTCTGTATTTGAAGATCATCTGTGTGTATGTGAACCCTGCACTGCAACCATGTGTTTGCTGTGTGTGCACTTCTGCATGTAAAAAACTTCTGCATGTACAAGATTTTTATTCAGTGCATCTGTTTAACTGGTACAAAACATATTTCTCCAGTTGGGATGAACTAGGGAAGTCTGAGGGATGCAAATTCTCCTCAGGAGAGATGATGCAATTAAAAACATTGAAAGCTTATCTCCAGAAAGAATCTGCATGTCTGTCTGTTCTATTCTATTTCCCAGAATCAGGTGCCTCATGGCACCCCTGACTCTGCCTGAGAGAACTTCTCAAGTTCTGCTGTCTTCACCCATCCTGCTGTGGGCTGCCATGCTCTGGGAATGCCAGGTTTTGACAGCTGTGCTGAAGCACGAGGAAAGTGCCCAGACAGAAGGATTTCCCCGTGAGGCTGTAACATTTTGCAGCTCTGCTGTCACTCATTGTGTGGTGGTGAATGCTGATGCACACTCTTGACCCACCGCACTGGGATTTCTGCCCTCGCTCACGGGAAGGAACACACACTGCAACTAACGCAGCTCTCTTGTGTCACGGGGAGAGCAGTGAAATGCTCTCGCTGTCCTTCCACAGACTGGATCTGTGGCCTCACTGGGTGTGTTGTGTGCACCACAAGCTGATGGAGCCACACAATAGTGCAGTAACAAAAAAAAACAGTTTGATGGCAAGAAGGAATCCTCAAATCAATATTTACTGGCAACCAAAAAATCTAAGATTCATCTTTCTAGCTGGTGCCTCTATGTGAAGCTGATTTTGTTGGTAGCATGGACAGTGAGTAAACAATCTGAGCAGATCAGGTGTGGAGGTATATTTGGTGTTCCAGCAGTTTGGGTTTTTTTAAATGCATTTGAAATCTAGAATTCATATTGCAGAAACTCAGGTATGATCACACTAGAGACTTGCTGTTGTTTTATTACAGAAAGAACAGTTCTGACCACTTTTGATGCAGTACTTGAAAGCTTGCTAGAAGTAAAACATAAAAATAGTAAACTAATGAGCCTGTTGAAGCTTTAATTAATGTATTTGAATAGTTGGGATTTGCAAGAGTTTGAGTTCTTTGTGGTTCCAGGTTTGGGGATTTTGTTTAGCTACTCCTTGGTTAAATAGGCAGTAGAGTAGGTTATAATGAAACTGTCAAATGATTTCAAATAGTTTGGCTCCTCCTAAGGCAGAAAACACACTCACTGAAGAGTGTCAGGAGCAGTATTGGGGGGGTGGGGGGAGGGGTTGCTTGGTTTTGGTTTTTTTAGGTGAGGATTTGATAGGAGAATGAGTATTGTGCCTGTGTGCACCCTTCCATGGGCTTGGCTGCACTTGTGAGTGTTGTGAAAGTGCTGACTTCTTTTCCTTTCTGTGAAAATCTTCATTTGAGAATCAGACAGACTGATTTTGGTACTGTTCCTCCTCGTTGAGGTAATGTTTGGCATTCTGGTTTGTGCTAAACTAAAACTAAACTTCTAGAATATTCGAGGATTCCAAGCATAAAATAACCGTGGAGAAATTGAAAATCTGTTTTAAATAGTGTAGTTCACTTTTTTCTTCCGTTCTTTTGGTGCTTTTTAGATAAACAGTGATAATCCCATGGCGCCAGTGATGGCCTAAAACTAAATGGGATAAATATCTTGGGCAGAGTGTGAATGATTTATAAGATTGTCTGGAAGTTTTTTACAGATATGACATCAATGGTAAGTCACTTAACATTAGTCAAAAATTAAATTTCTCTTGAAAAACATAGAGGCATTGTTAATGTGGATTTTTTTCACAACAATTTCGAAAATACGCATTTACTCATGTTTGATTCTTCCTGGGTTTGTCTTCTGCTAAAAATAAAAGTATCTCAGTAGATGTTCACTGATACTTGGTTTACTCGTCTGTTGTGTTCACTAAGACTGTTCCAAAATTCAGCTCACTTCCTTTTAACCAGCTACGCCAGTTCTGACCACCTTAATTCATGTTTTATAGAGGTCCTGTGTCTGGGGAGGGTACAAAGCTAAAACCGCTTAAAACTTGAGCTTAAACATGATTTTATAGTCAGTGACTATTCGTAGTGAGGGTCTTATCTCTGGCATTTGGGTTTCCTCTGTAAAGGAACAGCAGATCCCTCACTTGTCCATCACTGCAGGCAAGGAAAGCCTGATCCATGGAACAGTACAGGGGCCCTGGAAGCAGAACGAAGGAAATGCAGTTTATGTCAGTCAGAATTGTTTGTTGTCCGATAACATTGCTGTCTCAGCAGGGAAATAATTTCCTGTAAACAATATGGCTTTATCTGAAAAATCTGCCTTTTTAATAAAGTGAAAAATTATTTTTCCAAGCTTCACACAAGCCTTATCTTTGTCTGACAGGAAAAAGGGAAGCGGCAGGGATGAAAGATGCTGTGTGAACTGAGCTCTGTTTACTTAAGGCTATGGAAAACATGCTGAAAACATATACATTAGGTGCATGGCTTAATGCATTTTTTTAATGAACACATTTCCCCACATATTATTAAATTAGTTGAATTGACTAACTACCATCTAGGGGAAAATGTGATCTGTTAACAATCTTTTTTTGAGATGTTTCACACTTGGTCTAAGAAATTTATAAGATAGCAAATCTCTTAACCTGGATTCCAGTCCAGTGTTGACAGTCCACAGAAGCTTTTTAACTGTGTGTGATGTCGCACTGCACACGACGTCTTGTTCACCCTATGAACTGTCTGCCATAGTCACTGTAGGCTGCTTCCTGCCTGTAATGGAGACATAACACACCCAGGATTTCCATTGTCACAGCTACTCTGGTTCTCCAGGCAGAGGCTCTTCTTGGATGCATCCCACGCCAAGGGGTTGAGACTGGTCTGGCTCTGTCAGCTGGAGACACAAACTTTGTACGTTCGGAGAAGTGTTAATGAAATCTGTCTTCTGCTACTAAGCAAAGAAATACCCCTGACCCCTTCCTGCTTAAATTCGTCTTAGAAAAAAGCTGGTGTTATGGGATAGAGGCAGGAAAGCAAGAAGCAATCTGGATCTTATCAGAAGATGAAATCTTTGAGGGGCAAAGGAGAGGGAGGATAATTTAGTAGAATTCTCAGAACAGAGGCATTAGTGTATATGTTGGTTCTTTCTGTTCTGCAGGAATTTGAACAGTGATGTTACATCTCCCACTAGTAATGATATTTAAATCTGTGTTTAGCTCAGCCTTCCTCACATTAGAAAACTTAGTGAAAACTAAGTTAAGAAGTTGTGAGGAATCTCTTACATCGATGTTCTTTATGCTGTGATGCTTCTTGGTCAACTAAATTGATAGGTGTTTTGTAGGTTTTTGAAGCACTAATTTCCTGGATTTATATATTTTTTGTTCCTTTCTAAACTTTTTTGACTTTTTGCTATATAGAGTTTTCCCTATTTTTAATCAGTGAATTCGGGAAATGGAAACTTTAGCCATTTCACATGCTTAGTAGAAGAAAATAAATATTTAAATAATCTTGGATGGTGTTTCACAGTAAGAGTAAAGGTTTTGATATAGTTTTTCATCTTTTTTTTTAATACTAGAAAAACCAATTGCATCTTGAACAATCAGAAATAATTTCCATACAGATGCTCATCTTAAAACTGTTTTTTCTATTTATTTAGACTGCTTAAAGTGCAGATTTAAGGTACTGCACCATAAAAACTGTGTGTGTATACATATATATATATATAAGAAAAGTCAAGATCGAAAGAAGTTTTTCACAGGGCAATGCTGATAAGAATGTGTGCTTATTAATGCTCTAACTGATGAGGCAGTAGTTAATATTGTGGGATGCACAATGAAGGCTGCAATTCCTTCCATCAAAAACATCCTTTTTGGTGTAGATACCATTTTAATTAAACATCCATGTGTGCTGCTGTGTGACGGTGACCGTGTGGAGGCTTGTACTGTGCCAGGCTCTGACCTTTCACTGGCAGCTCCGGTTCTGGAGCTCTTGCAGACACGGCCTGCATGCTTGGGAACCACAAGGGATGTGAAGGTTCTGCTGGTCCTTGGCTGGGTGTCCTCCAGTGTGTCCAGACGGGATATTGGGAAATCCTAGAGTACCAAACTTCCCTGAATTTTTGTTGGAGCTGTAGCATTTCTGCTAGAAAAATAGGTAAGTGAGGTCATACTAAGGTCACACTAAACTAATGACTTCCAAGGGCTTGATCTCAGTGACAGCTCACATCTGTTCATTATATTTGATGATTGTTTTTATGGCAGAGTAGTGTTGCTGATGTGGGAGCATGTAATGTATCTAAAATTGTTGTGACTGAAGGCCAGATTCTGACTCCATTAAATTCCATAACATCTGAGTAACTCCACTGATTTCTAAGGTGGTTTTTTTTCTGGCTTTCATTAATATGAATGAGATTACAATCAGGCTTCAGTTATGGTTCAGAATATATCAGGAGATAACAAATAAGTGCAAATGTAAACAGTCATAAATGAAGTGTCCACAATACATACCTGGGTTTATTCATAAATGAGTTTTGCAAAATTGACAACTGAGCCATAGAGTTTCCGTGTATGAACATAAAAGCAGAACTCATATAGTTTTATTGGATGTTTAAGTAGTGGTGTCTGTGTTACAAAAATAACCAAACCCAAACCCTTGCCATGGTGTACTAATGAAAGGAGACTGAGCAGATGGTTTTTAGGGACTGCACTGCACGTGTTATGCAACTGTGCTGTTCTTTCAGAGAAAGAGAAGTGAGGCAGAAAGAAGTCTAGCTAAAGCTTTAATGCTTAAATTTTCACTCATTGTAAAAAGAACACAGAAAATGACTGACAAAAGCTCCACAAATTGAATATTCTGGTGTGCAAGCTACAAAACTTACTTGCTTTTACTCTCCAATCTGAACAATTAACTCATTAGAGCAACAGAGTTACAAATTAGACGCACCCAACATGTTTTTTATCAAGGAGGAAGGGAAAAGGAATAATAAATCGTTCTTGGATGAAAAAAAAGCTTGTAGCATGGCCAAGAGAACAATACCAGACAGAGCACAGAGTTGCTTGGGTTTGAGATACTGCCCAATGAAACCTGAAGATGCAAACTTACACTGGAGGAGTAATAAAAAAAGAAAATCAAACAGCTTATTCCAATTAAGGAGTATAACTGGAGCCTCTGTCAGCCCTAGTAAATGGTGTTCAGGAAAGTGAAGTCACCTTCTCTTCCACTGCCTGTAGACTATACAATTCAGTGGTGTTGTCATCACATCTCAGTAGCTGGAGTATGCAAAAGATGAGCAGTATTAGTGATTTTTAGGAAAACTGTAAAGCTGTACATTTTCCCTAAAACATTTTGTGGTGTAATCTCTATACTACTTTCAAAATTCCTCTGTAAGAGAGAGGGGGAAGGAGGGCTTGGTTAAAATACCCACAAACACTGTGCAGTGCATGTGTTTTCCTCCTTGTAAGGAGCAAAGAACGAATAGGTGGTGATTGCACTTTTTGTCAGTCAAGCAATATTACTCTGAAAAAGGACTTATTTACAGCTTTTCCCTGTTAATGGATTTTCATTCTATCATCACTGTTTATTATGTCAAAGAGGGCAGTATCAGGCTGTGATAATTGTGGAAGTTGCAATGTGGGATGGAAAGACTAATGAGCAAATCAATGGTATCAACATTTCACAGATTAGATCCCTTAGCTTTTTTTTTGTAAGTAGTGCTCCTTTAGAGTCTTTTTTATATAATCACAGTGGTCCCATCAATCTCCTTCTATAGTCACTGGGGAATTCTAGATGCTTCTGAGGCCCTCTGGAAGCTATAGGCAGACAGGCCTAGATCATTGAATCACAGAATGGTTTGGGTTAGAAGGGACATTAAAGGTCATCTAGTTCCAACACCCCTGCCATGTATGGGGACACCTTCCACTAGACCAGGTTGCTCAAGGCCTTATCCAGCCTGGCTTTGAACACTGCCAGGGTTGGGGCATCCACATCTTCTCTGGGCAACCCAGTCCAGAGTCTCACCACCCTCACAGTAAAGAATTTCTTCCTAATATCTAACCTAAATTTCCCCTCTTTCAGTTTGTACCCATTACTCTCTGTCCTATCACTACAGTTCCTGGTGAAGAGTCCCTCTCCGCCTTCCCTGCAGGCCCCTTTCACATCCTGTAAGGTTGCTGTGAGTTCTCCCTGGAACCTCCTAAAGGCTGAACAGCCCAAACTTTCT
>VZRS01000293.1:0-41101 GCA_013398055.1 Ifrita kowaldi | reverse complement strand
CCGCACCGGGTCTCCCGGCCTGGTCCGTGTCCTGCAGATGGAGCCACCTCCCCGCCGCAAAGCCCCGTCACTGCCCGCGTTGCCCGTGCTCTGCCCCCGGGTCCCCTGCCCCCGAATCCGGGGGGTCCCCAGGGCTGTCCCCGGCTCCGCGCCCCCTCCCTGCCGCAGCCCCCGGGCCCTGGCGGCCCTGCTTTCTCGCCGGAGGGTCCGGGCAGGGTGCGGGGGGCGCCGGTGAAAGGCAGCTCCCCCTCCCCGGAGCCTGTCCCGACCTGCTACGAATACCGGGAATAGCAGCGGGGCTGGCGGCAGGGCTGGGCGTGCAGGTCCCTGCGCACACAGACACACGCACACCTACAAATACGCACAAACACCTCGCAGACTCCTCGCGGGCCTTCACACCTCCCCGGGTGACTCTGACCTGGAGAAGAGGTTTTGCAGCCCGTGGACACGTGGCACCAGGTCTGCCCCAACACCTCGGTGTCTCTTGGGAGTGTCTGTGGGCTCAACAGGCTCCTCTCCCTGTGCCAGTCCCTCAACCAGAGTCTAGACAGTGACAATGAAGGGGTATGGGAGAGTACTACTACATGTCAGGGATGTGTCTCAGGCACTTGGTGAGAAAATACCCAGGATCCATAAAATAGCTATAGGGTCTGTGTCACTCCAAGGGCTGAACTTAATCAGCATTTGCAACTGAGGTTGTGTGGTACGAGGGACACTGGCCAGGATACTGCCTGATGGCTGCTGCTGCCTGGACCCCAGACAGTCCCAAGGCACGGTCCCCCTTTGGGACAGAGGCCATCAGGGGGCTGGGAGGGGCTGGAACCACCCTGGCTAGGCTTTGCTCCATGCTGTGCCAGACCATGGGGAACAGAGGGTGTTTCTCAGAGAAGCTCCTTCCTCCCAAGGTTGAATATGAGTCAGGTTTTGGAGCGACTTTAATTACTACTGGATCGATAGGCTCAGCATGGCCAAGCAAAATCCAATCGCAGCCCCGGGGGCCTGCCTGCTCAGCCCTCCCTGCCCACTCAGCCCTCCCTGCCTGCCTCTGGGGAGGCACATACTCCCTCTCTGGGGATGCTCCTCAATCCCACTGGCCCAGCACCCAGCCACGGGAGGAGGGCCCCCATCCTGCATCTGAAGCCAGCACCCCACTTGCTCAGCCCTATCAGGGGACACACATTCCTGCAGCAGGGCAGCAGACAGAGATGCCCCAGCCTCGCCAGTGCTGCCCACGGGAACACACACACTCCTGAACCCCTTTCCACATTCAATGCATGGAGCAGGTCTGTGGTCCTGGACCCACCTTGCACCCCGGGCACAAGCCTGGGAACCCCGAGGAGGGCAGAGTGGCCTTGGCAACATGCAGGCAGCCCCTCTTATGCACAGGGATGGGTGGGGGGCACTTGCCACCCATCCTGTGTCCCCACCACTGCCTGCTTCCCCCTCCCAAGCCACCCTGGCTTGGCCAGGTACTGCATAAATAGCTGTTTGTGTCTCCACTCGGCCCCTGCGTGGGAAATAATATCGGCTGATGGAACATAATGCCCTGCTTCACATGTTCAATTTTATCATTTTCCGAGGCAGGCAATCTTCGTTTAAAGCTGAATGGGCTGGGGAATGTTAATGAAGCGCCGGCGCTGCTCTGCACCGCGCTTTATCTCTTCGAGAATAATTTGGGTGAGCTCGGAAATAGAGTTCCCAGTCCCAATTCAAGTGGCAGCAGCACCGCATGCCGATAAAAGTGTAATTCCTGGCCAGCGCGTGGCCCTGAATACATGACAATTTAACTCTTGGGGCCCCACTGGGATATGCTGCCTGCAGCTGCCTGCTGCCTGCTTTGGGCCCCTCTGCCCTGTGTGCCCAGCACCTGCGTGGGTGCTCAGCCCAGGCAGGATGGGGTCTGTCGCTCCCACTCACCCCATCCACAGAGCAAAGTGTGCAGACTAGGGAGGAGAGATAAGAGAGCTGGAGCTGAGCTGGAAGAAATCAGTCTCCCTGGACAGACAGGACCCCACAGGCAGATCTGCGGGGTGCTCTGGGATTGGGGCTCTGCTAGGAGAGGGATGCCCCCGATCCAGGGATTCCCAGGCACTGAGAGAGAGGGATGATGAGAGGGAAGGGGGGAGGGGCTGGGCTGGGGAACACGCAGGAGGAAGAGAGCAGGGGAGATAGGTCCAAGGGAGCATCACATCCAGACAGACTGACAGAGCCAGGTGGGTGCTCATGGGCAGAGGGCACATGGCTGAGTGAGGGACTCCCCCAGGAGTCCCCTAGGCCCTGGTGATGATTGAGGGGAGCAAGGATAACTTGCAGAAGGTGTTTGCTGGTCCTGGAAGGAGAAATTCAGGTTAGCAGGAGCAAGCAGCTTCGGCCCCAAAGAGAAAGCCTTGAGTGGTTTGCCTGGTCTTGCTCTGAGCCCAGCCGTGGTCTGTCTCCATCTCTCTCCAGCTGTGCTCTGGCAGCAGGTCCCTGCACGAGGTGATCCTGGGGTTCTGCCTGAACTTCACTGTCCTGGTCCCAGCTCCTATGGGCTTCAGATGCAGTGGGTGGGTGTTCCCAGGGCAGCACAGCATCCTCAGAGCAATGGTCCCTCATATCCTCAACCACCGCACCCTGAAGATACTGGGAAGGCGGCGTCTTGGCCCATCAAGGAGTCAGAAGGGCCTCTTGGGCACCACTCTGGGCCCCCTCTGGTGGGGCAGTAACAGACCCTTCCCCTGGGAATGAGCAGGGCGGGCAAGTTTCCAGCACCGTTAATCAGGGCTGCAAGAGCTGGGATTAATGTGCACTCCAAGGCTCTCCAGTCCCAGCTGTGATCCAGCCCTCTGCTCTCAGCCAGAGCCGCCTCCACGCGCTGAATTATCAGCCTGAGTAATTAAGTGGAGAGCTTTGTTTTAATGCAGACATCTGATGCCTTCGCACCGAGGAGCACAACAACTGTCGCGGGTGTTTATGCTCCGTGCAACACATCTGGCTCACAGGAAGAAAATCCATCTCCACCGCTGTGTGAGATTAAAGGGAACGCGGCCCGAGTGTGGAGAAAGGGAAGGACGGCTCTGCAGACAGCGTGGTGTGCAGGACCCATCCCCCTGTATCGCCCCACCGGGTCCTTGCACCCCGCCAGCAGGAGGCTCTAGTTCAGGGCTAGCTGGCAAAGCACGCGTCGCCTCCGTGCCTCGGCACGCAAGGCAGCACAATGCGCTGCGAGATGAGGGATAATTACGAGCTTGGAGACAAATGGAAATAGGGCAAAATAAAACAGGGGTTTATCAGAAGTAGATGGTGCCTGGCTCACCTGATACCTGCTACTGATAACAGAACTGGCTGCTGGAGGAGGAGGGATGCAGATCTAAAAGCAGCCGCTGTGCCATGCAGAAAATTATTGCTTTGCACAGATTAGGGGATTAGCACCAGTGCAAGGAGCTGGAAAGAGGCTGGTGTGGGAAGAAGCCAGGCTGCAGGGAGAGAGGAGATAGCATGCAGGGGAGAGGATCCTGCTGGGACCACTGTGGATGCGCCTCATTTAATAGCTTCCTCTGTTGCCCCAAAAGTGGGGGCTGTGGGGAAATCTGCTGATGCTGCACAAACATAGGTCTCTTCTCTCTGCTTGGCCCCCGGATCACTGTGCTCATGGATTTAGTGCTTTTTTTATGGGGCAACTTGGCTGGCCTGACACCAGGGTGAGTTGTGCCATTGTGAGCCCCTTCTCCACGAGCTGCCCCCAGCATTTCATGATCCCCAACACTTTGTGAGTGCTACCAGCAGAAGGATTCCCTCACTCTCTGCCCTGTGGCAGGGCTGTTTCCATCAGAGAGCTTGCCATCGCCTCCAGCCCCTCCAGCCCCTGGCTGCTTGGCCCTGCTGGGACAGGGGAAGGGGCTGAAGGGGACAGAAAGAGGGACTTCTCAGTGAGGGGAAAGGAGACTCCAGCTGGGAGTGTAACTGCTGCATGTGGTGTTCCCAGTGTGAGCATCAAAGGAACCCCATTGAGAAAAACTGTTTTAAAGAAGAAAAGCTCCAGGTGGTTTCCAGCAAAAACCATGCTCTGGGCTGCTCCCCCACTGAGAAAAACATGTCAAAATTTAGCAGGGGACCTCTGACCCTGTGCTGATCTAGTCGAGGAGCAAATGCCGTTGTGGTTGAGTGAAGCTGCCTTCCCGAGGCTCATCTGACTCCCCGTGGTGTTGAGCAGTCAGGGCTGGTGCAGCTCTGCTCCCCAGCAGGGCTGCCAGTGGGGACGATGTGCTGGAATATGCTGTGCCTGGACATGGAGACACCCGAGGGGCTTTGGCAAAATCTGGCAATAAAAACAGAGCAGGGGATGTTTGAAGGGGCAGCACAAAATCATCCAGCTCTCTGGCAGCCTGGGGTAATTTGAGGCTGGGAAATGTGAGCTGAAGCAGCAGGGGCCACATAGCCACCTCCGGGCAAGCAGGCTGATTTATTGCCTGCATGAGCCGAAATTGCAGCCCATGCTGGGGGGAGAGGCAGGACCAGATCCCCTGCCTAGAGATGCTCATGGCAGAACAGCAGAAATGCCATGCATGGGAACAGCTTGAGACATCCCATCCAGTCATGCCTGGCTGGGCATGACTGCTACCCACGCTCAATGCCTCTTCCCAGACAGAGCTCTGCAAGCAGAGCCCATGGCAGGGGCAGAAGTGCCCTGAAGCAGCCTCAGGCATGTGGAGGTGGTGGCCCCAAAGAAGTGCAGTGGGGGCACTGGGCTAGCTGTGGGCACTGTCCCATAGGGATGCATCCAGATTATCCATATGCAACACTGGTGCTCCTGTCATGGCCAGCCCGGGAGCCAGATCATGGAGCAGAAGCTGCAGCACATTCACCTGGGTGGGAGAAGAGGGGCTGCCCTGCTGGCACTGCAATAGTGGGTGTCACAGGATGCCACCATGCTCTCCTTGCCCAGGGCCGCACCATCTCCCTCGCCTTCTCTGCTGCACCCAGCCCAAGTGGGGGATGGCTGTTCCCACCAACTGGAATTAGTTCCCTGAGATGCTATATCAAATGCTTTAATAAAAGCCTGATATTTCATACCTCTTGTCTCTTCACCATCAATTTATTTCGCAATTTTACCCAAAAAAAGGCTATGAAGTTGGACTGGGTAGATTTATTCTGTGTGAGCTCCAAGCATATCTTTATTGCTCCCTGTTCCCTTGCCCTCGAGGTCCTCAGAAGCATTTTTCTCTTAGTATTTGCTCTATTATGTTACTAGGGATGGAGCTCTGTTGATGGGCAGTAATTGCCTGAACTGCCCTGCCTTCCTGTGATGAAGATTGGTACCTTACCAGCAGCTGCCTCCCTGCTCTCCTGTCCTTCGTCACAACATTATTGACTAGGAAAGTTCATTAATGAGACTCCTAATGACTGCAGCCGTGCCAGCCCAGCCCACAATGCTAACCTCTCCCATGTTTTCCCTTGGTGGCTGTTTGTAGGAGGAGGCATTGCAGGATGTTTGCTGCATCTTTGGAGCCATGTGGGTGACTGAGCCATTTCTAAAACCCTGCCGACCTTTTTTGTCAGAGGATGCTCTTCTTGCCTGGGCTCTCATCCCCCTTGTTTTTGGGGACCAACCCCTCCAGGCAGGCTGTGTTGGCAAGACAGTGCAGGGGATGTCTAGGTCAGCAGTGGTTGAGAGGTTTTGGGGGTCCTGGGAGCATCCCCGAGGCTCCTCTGTCCTGGTGTTTGCTTTGCTGCCCACTGTCCCAGCACCGGCAGCCAAGAGTCAGGTCGGCATCGAGCCAAGCATGATGCCGGGATTAGGCACTGCCTCCTACAAATGAGCTGTTAATTATCATAATCTGGTAATTGAGAAAAATCTAATTATGCAAAGCTAATGGATTTAAAGCTGTGCTGGGGAGCACAGGCCAGGGGAGCACAGCTGGGCAGGGCCAGTATCACCAGCTCGTGGCTACAGACACCGCCAGGGTCTTGTAGTGCCTTTTGCTCCACTCTGAGGCCCTGTGGGTGCCCAGCCGGGTCCGAACATCTGCAAGAGACAGCCCAGTCCTCTTGCTCCCCTCCAGCCCCACTGGGCCTGGGGAACACCTCTTCCCTGTGCCTGAGCATCCTTACTTCTGATTTTCCCATCTTCTCTCCTGGGAGGCTGGAGAACACAGCCCACTGTCCTATCTTGTGTGTCCTCCCTGGCCTCACAGACATAGCTCTGCTCTGTGTCTCTGCTCTGCTTCCACTGTCAGCAAACCAGTGCTGTGGGATCTGCTCAGACAGGGCCATGTGTGGCGAGCCCAGCAGGGAACAGCAGCATCTTTTACTAGACCAACTGAGATGGTTCAGAAAGGGACACAAGCTTTTGGGTACACAGGTACTTCTCGCCGCTAACAACCAACTGTTTCTTTCAGCTTCAACGCTGGCAACATAAAAGATTTTGCATCTTCCTGTGCACTGTGAAGGCAAGGGATGCTGAGCAGCGCTGGCCCCTCCACCGTGTCAGATGTCCTGGCCTCGAGGTAGCACCATGCCAGAGAGCCTGGCATCACCCCTGTGGTGGCATGCAGGTGGTGCCAGCACCTGGCACTCCCCCGAGGTCTGTGTCACTGCCTCCATGTGCTCTGCCACCCCTCACTCTCCCCTGTGCTCATGGCAGTCTGGCCCCTTGCAGCTTTGGGGGATCCCAGAGGAGGTGCTTGAGTCCAAGGGGGCAGGAGCTGTGGCAAGAGCGATGCTTGACATCCTGAGTCCTTGGCCAGCCTGATGAGCTGTGCTTCAGAGCTGTGCTTCTGCAATGCTGGTGCAGAGCTCAGGGTTCCCCCACATCTCCATGGCCAAAGACAGGTTGCCCCCCAACACTCCTGAGCTCAGGGCCATGCAGCTCTGCCCAGGTGGCATCTACATGTCCTGGCAGGGGAAAATGAGGAATTTGCCTGTCTCCCCCTCCCTGGGGAACCCACACTAAGTGCACGGAGAGGGTGGAAGTGAGCAGGACTCCAAGTAATTGCCCACAACCCCGGGGGACAGGCAGTGAGAGTGCCCTGAGCTTTCCAGGATGTTTCAGCCTCTGGCTCCAGTTCCTGCAGGATGTGGTGATCGCTAAGTACATCTGTGATCTCGGCACTCAGCGAGCTTCCCGCTCGGGGCAGGGTGCGGGCGGCACCACCCCGCACCAGTCCCGCCCCGGCACCGCTTCGCATCTCACGCCGCACAGCCCGGCTCGCCCGGTGCCGTGACGGTCATCCACCCCTCAAACCTCATCTGGCACCTTGGGCTCAGCGCGGAGAGGCAGAGCCAGCCGGCAGCATGTGGCTGGAGGAAGCCCAGAGGCCTCCCCCACGCACCTGGGGTTCCCCCTGGCCCTCTGCAGCCCTTCCTGCGGGGGACTGCCCTGACAGGCACCCAGCACGCGATGTCCCAGCCCCGCGGCAGCCCCCGTGCAGCCTGGAAGAGTTTGCCAGCCGTTCCACCCTCCACGGCATCCATCACATCTTCCGGCACCGGCGCTACAGCGTCCGCAACTTACTGTGGCTGCTGGCCTTCCTGGGCTCGCTGGCCCTCCTTATTCATGCCTATGCCAAGTGTGTGGGCTTGTACTTCCAGTACCCCCACAGCACCCAGCTGGAGGAGGAGACGGAGCACAACAAGATCTTCCCCGCCGTTACGATCTGCAACCTCAACCCTGCCCGCTTCTCACAGCTCTCCAGCCGTGATCTGTACTGGGCAGGGGAGATGCTGGGGCTCCTGGATGGTGCTGGCCGGCCCCTGGTGCCGGAAAGCCCTGAGAGGAGCAGGTTGGAGGCTCTGCTGGGGTCACTGGCCATGAGCGAGGAGGAGAAGAGCCGTCCCTTCCACCTGGAGGAGTTTTATGAGCGTGCAGGCCACCAGCTGGACCTGGGCGAGATGCTTGTCCGCTGCACATTTGCCAATGAGGACTGCAACAGCAGCGACTTCCAGACAGTGAGTGGCCAGTGGTGGGACATTCCAGGGGGCAGGGGGGGTTAGGCGTGGCCCCTGGGCTGGCACCCACAGCCTAGTGCACTGCTGCCGTGCTGATAAGGAAATCCTAGCCCCCAGTGATCAGGGATCAGGGAACAGGAAAGATGTCAGGCACAGGGAAGGAGAAAGATGTCAGGCACCTGTTTTGGTGGGCTGTAAGGCCTTGGGTTTGTTGGGGCTGGGGCAGAGCCCCATGCAGAGCTGGGCTGCACTAGGCTGGGCTGGGGGCGGCTCTGGCAGCGCTCATGCTGTGAAGCTGGGCTGAGAGGCACAGAGAAAGGGTAGGCTGGGGAGCCCAGCCTTGGGATTTGCCCAGACTGGATCAGCCCCAGCAGAGGCAGGCTGTGACCTACAGCCTTGCACCAACCTGCCTGGGAAGCTTGGCTCCTTACCTCTGCCATGGGCTCTGGGGGAGAGCCAGGCTCCTGAGGGCTTGCAGAGGGAGGGAAGGTAAATCCGGGCCTGGAGGGTTTTAAAAGGGAGCAAAGCATATCCCCTCCTAGCAGAGCAGACACCAGGGGATGGATTGAATCCAAGCAGTAGCGTAAGTGAGCAGAGGAAGGCACAATCCTGCCCTCCTAGTCAGCATGGGGATGTGCCTGAGACACGGGCACAGGGAGGTGGCTGAGCCCCCGGTGTTATCAGAGCCAGAAGAAGTAAAAAGCTCATGAAAGTCCCATTGATGGACACCGCACAAGTGCTCTTGGCACAGATGCTTGGCACAGGTTTGCAGGATCTCAGTTGGGCCAAGGGTGAGGGAGAGCTGCAGCCCTGGCCTAGGGCTCCAAGCCCTCCTGGCATGGGGACAGCTGACACACAGAGAGAGTGGCAGGCAGGGCTGAGCAAGGCCAGTGCCCCACACCAAGAGTGGCTCCCGGCCTTGCCATCCTACTGCCAGGTGGGCAGCCTTGGGGGCTGCAGCCTGCCCGGGCAGTGTGTGGGTGCCCACTGCCGCTGGCTCTCCCAGCTGGCAGCTGCTCCAGCTTGACATAGGCAGAGCTGTGAGTTGAGAAGGTCTCTAATCTAGCATGAAGCCTCTGCTCGTCACCCTAGTGAGAACAAAGTGGGGCTGTCACACTGGGCCCTTCCACCAGGTGTCAGGCAGCTGGGGGGGCTCAGCCACATGCCAGGAGGGCAATGCTGGCAAGGGGCACCTGCAGCCTCCTGTGTGGGTCAGCTCTTGCAGGGCCATGGCTGCTCTCACAGTGCTGCCACTGTGCCACCCTCCATAGCCTTCCCACTGGCTGCAGAGCCTCCAGTGCCCAGCCAGGTGTGGCAGGGTCACCCCAGTTCATCAGGCAGGCTTGGGTGGGATGCTGGCAGGGCAGACACAATGCCCAAGTGGGAGCCATCTCCTCCCTTCTTTCCTTTTTGCTCCTGAGTCAACAGCAGAGGATTACTGGGCTGTAAACAAGGGGATCAATGGTGCTGATGGGAACATTTCCTGGTAATAGCTCCGGCCTGTAAAACACAGTGCAGGGGGAGGAAGGGGAGGCTCTGCTCTCACAGCAGTTAACCCTTCCCACCCATGTGCTGGCTTCTTGGTGCCTTGGCTTGGACTCACTGTGGCTGGGCTGGATGATGCTGTGCCTCGGCTTGGGCAGGCACTCTGAGCCTCTGGGCACACAGCAAAGTAAACATCTGTCAGAGGTGGGATGCCAAGCTGGCAGTACTGGAGGAGGCATCCTGACCTCTATGGCTGTAGGGTGGCTGGACCCTGCTGCTTGGAGGTGGCTGTGAAGAGGCAAGTGTCATCCCAAGGAAATGCTTCCAGCACTGCTGGGAAATGTTAAAGCCATTGTAGAAGGATGCCCAGCTGTGGTCTGTGCATGGGATACAGGGCTGCTACAGGCAAGTGGAGAGATGCTAACAGCTTCTGTAGCACAGCCTGGCTCCTTAGCAGAGCAGAGGGTGCCATCAGCCCTACTTGGCAGCCCAGACTGCAGGGCTTTGAGCAGGTGAAGGGGTTTCTTTCTTCTGGTTGCAGGGAAGGATGCCCAGGTAAAAGGTTTCTTTCAACTTCCTTGAGCATGTCCCTGAGCACCGCTACTGCGGATCTCAGCCCTGCCTGCTCTTCACACTACCACCCCTCTAGGAGCAATAGTACCCTAACAGGCTCCAGGGTCATGCACCAGCCCAGTCTGAGCTCACTGCTTTCCCATGCCACAGCTTCCCCCCTCACTGCCAGCCACCCTACTGCCTACCTCCATGCACAGGCAGCCCTGAACACACCAAACCCCTTTCACACACACCTGCTGTGCCATTGCCCCAGCACCCGTGCTTATGTGTGCCCAGAAGGCACCCCTGCCTTGGCAGGACTCCCCATCACTGGTGCTGCCCTAGGACACCGTCCTGCTGTCACACAGCCACACTGCTGCGTGCCTCACGCTGTCTCTGCATTCTGAGCAGGATGGCGGGTGATGGGTGCCTGGCACTCGGGCGGATGCCTGCATCCCTCTGTGGACACAGGCTGGTCGTGGTGCCCTGCACCCGCCCTGCTTGGGGCTGGCAGGTAAATGTCAGCCTATTTTTATCTGCTCCCCCATAGGACGGCTGTTCCTTCCATTCGGATGAGCAGATGTGCCTCCATTTTCCATCCCACTGGGGACCAGGGTTAATCTCCCTGATTTCACTTCCTTGCTTCCTAGAGCTGCCCTCCCTGGCTCTGGGCAGTGGGGGATCAGGGACTAATCCTCCCAGAATGAGTCAGGCTGCGGTGGGCTCTCAGCGTCACAGCACGGTGGCTCCCAAGGGCATCACCTGCTGGTGGTGAACGCCAGCTCCCCACTCCAGGATGGCAGCGGCTGCTTCCTTCCCGTGGCTCAGCCAGGCTGTGTGGGGCCAACCTCGTTGTGAAAGGTGGAGAAGGCACTGGGGTGGGGCAGGGATGTGCCATGGGGTTTGCACAGTGCTGGCTTGTTGTGAGGCTGGTGACAAAAGACCTAGAGGAAAACTCAGGCAGCACTGAACAACATCAGTGCAATGTGTAGCCAGCAGCACAGGTAGTGGAGCTGCAGCTGAAACACTCGTGGTGGGCACTGTCTGTGTAATTACACCTGTTTCCAGCGGTTCTCTCAGCCAGCACGGCGCAAGGCAGCACCGAGGGGCTGGCGTGGCGGCCGCAGCCGCGCACTGAGTGATGGTGTGTGTAATAGCAGGGCTGGCAGGTAATAGCAGCCTTGGAGTCCATCAATAACTCCACTCCCTGATGGATGCCACCCTCCCCTCTCCTGGCACAGCCGACAATTAGTTACAGCAACGCTTGCCACTCTCCCCACTGCACTGGCAAGGTAGTGTTGGGGTTTTTGGCTGGACCAGGAGGTAGCTGTGCAGGTCATCCAGGTACCCTCAACTTCACTCCCACCTTCACACCTCACAAAAGAGCAGTTTGTTTAATATTCTATTAATAGTTTTACCCCCTTAAATTATTGATCAAAATTTACAGCCAGAGCTGCCAGCTTCAGGAATCAATCTGGCATCCTGCATAGAGGATTAGGGCCAGAGGGGAGGCAGAGGGAACAGCCAGGCAGGCAGGGAGCATGGCATGGGGGCAGCACAGTGTGGGGCTCCCCGGGAGCCCTGCTCGCCTCCTGACTCTGCTAAACTGTCTCAGGAGGATGTTCTCAGTGCTTCTCCTCCGTGAACAGCCCAAGCCCTTCCTTCCCAGCTGGCAGGTGCCAGCAGGCCCTGGGCAGCCAGCGGGGACAGCACTGCTATCTCTGCCACCCAGCCGCCGCCTGCCCGCTCGCAACAGCTGCCTGTGGGAGCATCTGTGCCCCAGCTCACCTCCGTGAATTATTTAAAGCTTCTCCGGGTGCTGCAGGAAGATGATAACATCACAACTGGGGATGAATGGGAAGCTGGGGACAGGGGACAGCCGGTGGGGAGCTGCTCCTGCTCATGCCTAGGGTCTGTGGCACCCCTGGATGCCAGGCTGGCTTTGGGGATAGGACTGACCCCTCAAGAGCAGCTGGCTTGGGACTGCGACCCTGGAGCTGGAGAGGAGATATGACCAACACAGGAGAGGAGTGTGCTACCCCTCCCACAATACCCAGGATTGTCCCCAAGGGTGCAGACAGGGATCCGAGGCAGGCAGAGGTGTCAGGGCCAGCCAAGGTGCCCCAGTGGGAGGGCGGCGAGGGTGGGGGGGCGCAGGTGGGTGGCCCCCGGCCCTCTCAAGGCTGATTGCGGATCCGCTTGGCAGGGGATGCGGAACCTGCCGAAATAGCGGATTTAATTATCTCCGTGGAGCAGCGGGAAACCAGTGAGCAGGGAGGGGGTGGCGGGTACATGGTGCTGGGGCGTCGCAGCAGGGGGGCAGCGAGGGCTTGATCTAGCAAGGCTGTGCCCCACNCTGTCCGTGTGCCCTTGGCATTGCCCATGGCCATCACACATTGTCCCCTGGGAACCCTTCTTTTGTCACCACCTGCCATCCCCGTACACTCAGCACTAATCCTTGGCACGATGCCCCATCCCCTCTGCACTGTTCCCTTATCACTGACTGCCATCCTGGTCCCCTTGGCTCCTCCAGCACCTCCCTGCCCCCTTGGCCCCTCTCCTTTCCAAGGGGTGCTCCTAACTGCCAGTGCAGCCAGACTCCCCCTGCCTGCTCTGCTTTGAGCCCCAGCCAGGAAAAACTCTGCTTTTCTCCCAGGAGATGGGCTCTGGCATCCCAGCCAGCCTGGACCTGGGGTGCTCCTTGCTGCACCAGCTGCTGCAGCCCAGAAGGGTGCCTGGCCCCGGGGGTCCCCAGGTCTGGAAGAGTTAACAGGCAGGGGCTGGGAGGTGAGGGAGCAGCAGAGGCAACCAGGAGTGATCAATACGGTGTGTTGGAGCCGTGCACAAATCGCAGCTTGGAGCCATAAATCTCCCTGCCGTCACATGCGATGAGGATGAGCAGGGAGCTTATCTCCTGGCTGCGGGGCTGCCAGCCGCTCCTCCCACACACGCCCCACCGCGCGCTGCCGTGGGACCACGCCAGGCTGGGTGGGAGCTGCAGCCTCCCGCTCCGCCAGGCACCCCACCGCCCTCGCAGGGTGAGGGGTGGGTCAGTGGTGGGGAGGCTGACGACGCCCAGGCATGGCTATAGCCAGGCTGCATCCGTGAGGACCACTTTTGTGGGAGCAGGCATGCGGATTCAGACAAGGGCTGGAGGCCGGGGTGATAGACTGGCTCTGGGCAAGACATCCTGAAACAGCTGAAGCCACCCTGTCTCTCTGGCTGCTCCTGTCAGCCACCTGGGATGAATCACCCAGGACGAGTGAGTCACCTGCTGGCCCCGCTGGCCTGGGCCACGCTGGCAGCAGAGCTTGGCAGCAGCATCCACTACACTTCCTCACCCTCCCCTTGGCACAGCAGCAGGGCTGTTGCTGCTCCACTTTCTGCAAGGGAAGAGCTGTGAGGAGACGTCCAAGGGCTTGTGGAAGAACAGGCAGCACAAGATACATGGCAGGGTTGCCAAGAGTGAGTCCAGTGCTCTGTGTGTCCCTTCCCAAGCCAGATGCCAGGTGACCCCCATTCCAGCAGCAAACGCTCCAGGCAGGCTCGGACTATAGGCATGTGGCAAGCAGCCTGCTACTGGTGTCTGGCCGGGATCAATTTAATCTGTCCAATCCAAGGAAAGCCAGCTCATCCAGATCTGGAAAGCACCAGTGCCTGGAGCAGCAGGTGGGCAGGTGGGCAGGCAGGCAGGCTGCACTCACAACCCCACTCCATGGCCCTGGCCAGGCTCCAGCTGCCCCGATACGGCGTGGCCTGTCGTTTATGGGAACTGGGGTGAGGCCAGGGCTGCTCTGTGCCAGCAGGCTACTGCCCAGAGCATCCCTCAGCTGAGCCAGCTGATGACCCTGTGCCCAGAGGAGGGCACACATGCTGTCACTTGCACCACTGCATGCAAGCCCATAGGCTCCAGCAGCCTCCTGCTGCAGGCAGCAGTGGCCAGTGGTGCCCTGGCCAGGGGAGGACCAGGATGTGTCACTGGGTGCTGCCCAGACCCCAACAGGAGACATTCCCAGCTGCCAAGGGCTGGCAGCCATCACCATCCTGCTTGGGAGCCTGGATTGGTGTGGGTGGTGCATCACTAGCCCAGGGTGGCATCAGGCATGAGCTGAGGCCCCAAGCAGGCAGGGGTGGATGCCAGGACCCTGTTCCTCTCCAGGATCTCCCAACCAAGATTACTGTGCAGTCAGCAGCGGAGCTGGCATTGATTTATTGATCCAGCATCCATAGGGGTGGGAGCTGGGAGGGGCTCAGGCTTTGATCAGCCTCCTGCAGAGGAGGCAGGCATCAAAGGCTGATGCGTGGGCAGCAGTGGCCTCTCTCTGGGACAGCAGGGAAATCCGGCTGCTGTCTCGGTGGGCATGACCTGGGCCGGGGGCCTGGATGCTCAGGTAGCCAGAACTGGCACCCACTCCCATTCTGGTGGTGCTGGGGAGGGGAAGGGGCTGGCAGGAGCCAGGGAACCCCTGGATGATGCTGAATCCCGGCCAAGCAGGGGTGCCGCAACAATGGGCAGAGAGTTTCTCTCCCTGTGCTGCTGGCAGTAGTGTATCTGCCATTCCCAGCAGAAGAAGCAGACCAGGCTGCAACTGCATTCTGGGATGCAACAGGCAGTGGTGTAGGGCACTGTGGGCCCCATGGGTGTGCCTGGCTCTGCCCCGAAGGTGGATGGGCAGGAGAGGTGAAGGGAGCAGGGCAGATGTTAGTGCAGCTGCTGTGCAGGGGTGACAGGTGGGATAAATGATCCTGGGTTCTCCAGGGGCCAGTAAATTAGAATCAATAGGAAGCAGGAATAATTTATTTGTTTGACATCGCCTGTTAATTAACTGGGCTGATGAGTGTGATGGGGAGTGGCAGAAACCCTTCCACCTGCTCAGCTGGTAGCTTTCCACAAGGATTGGGAATAGCATGGGGGAGTCCCATCCTCAGCAGCCCAGCATCCGTCCCAGCCCTCAGCAGTGGGGCAGGACAGGACAGGAAGGGACAGCATGCAAGAGCTCTGGGTGGTGGCCTGTCCACCTGTGGCAGGGCACAGTGTGGGGAAAGGCTGAACATGAGGATGCTGCATGGCCAGCAGTGCACATGGTCCCCTTGCTCAGCATTTCCTCCATGCCCAGGCGCTGCTAGACCTTGGCTCCTGCACCTCCCTGGCTGCTGCAGCTCTGGTGTGGTCCATGTGCTTGCTCCACCAGCTGAGTGTGCCTCCAACCAGGACTACCTCTGCAGGCTTCTCTACTTCCTCCCACTCCTGCCCAGTCCCCAGCACCACTGGTGGCTGCTGCACTGGCAGGGTCTCTGGCTGGGCCATGTGTTGTCCACACTCCTGGCGCATGTTCTTGGCTCTGCCTTCCTTGCCTGTGTCCTGCCAGGCTCACACGCATCCTTGGCAGCTCCGTCAGGAATGGCTGCAAGCACAACTGGCGGGAGATGTGTGCCCAGGCAGTGGCACCCCCACCAGGGTGCAGGCACAGAGCTGTCCCCAGGTCCCCGCTGGCAGGGTGCTAAGCTGTCCCTGCTCCACAGGCCCACCTCAGCCCCAGGCAGCACCGTCACCTCTCTCTGTTTTTTTTAAAAGAATAACATTTCTGCTAAATACTTTAATCAGATTAGTAGCAGTGTGTCTGCAGTGCTGTTAAATCAATGCTCCCCAACACATCTCGGCGGCTAGAAATCAATTACTGTTTAAGCCGTGCCTTGGTCCCTGGCCTGCGATCAATATGGGAGATGTATTACTCTCCCAGAGTCTTTCCTACTAAAAACCTTTCATTTGTATAACAGGAGCTCAGGCAAAGTGCTGGTGCCCTCCCGTCCCACCTGCTCCTCAGGGACCAGGGAGCCCCATCCCAGCTTCGCTGTGGGAGGCTGCTGGGGCCAGCTGGCTTGGAGACTGTATGACCCAGGATTAGGACAATCCCTGCTCCAGGAGGAGGTGTGCAGTACTGGGCCAGCACAAAGTGTGCAAGAGTGGGTCCTGCACGTGATGGGGTGGCAGCTTAGAGACCCACAGGCAGGGTTGGCTGGTGCCCTTCGGGCCTCCTGGGCCCTGTTCCCATGTGGCTGAATCCTCTGCCAGCTCCAATGCCCACTGCCATGGCTTCTGCCCATCACTGCCCCAACCAGGGCACTGCCAGACCCAGGCATCCCACAAGGAGGGTACGACCTCTGCTGCTCATGCCCCTGCCCCAGATCTTTGCCCCTCTGTAGACCCCTCTCTCCATAGGGCTTTTCCCCCCCCTCCTCCATCTTTGTCCCATAATTTGGAGAGTGATTTCCATTATTCATGATAAGGATCTTAAATTAGCTGTGAATATTAATGACTTACTCTGTAATTAATCATGCTTTGCATGCTAGGGAGGGGGCAGCTCCTAGCACCTCCTTGGCTAAGTATGGGTGGCTCCAGCAGTGGTGGCAGCCCCAGGGTCTCACCCCATCCCTGGTCAGCACCCCCACCCACCCCATGGGACTACAGGGAGAAAGTGGTCCTCCATGAACACACCGGCAGCTTACAGTTTGGGGATTCAGCCTCACACCCCCAGGCCAGGGCTAAGGGGTGCTGTGAGGCACAGTGAGGGGCTGCTCTCACCCTTCTCCCTGACCAGATCTTGCTTCGAGAGCTGAGGGCAACCTGGGCTGTGCTGGGCTCACATCTCCTTGCCCAGCTCTGTGGGTGCCTGTGAGGGATGAAAAGTGGCTTTCAGTGCATCACCTGCTCTTCTGCCCCATGCAGTGTGCTCTGGCAGGCTCTGGGCTGATTCCTGCTGGGGGTTGCTGGGCCAAAGCCCTGCGGGGCAGGTCTGCGTTGGCCAAATCCACCTCACCCCTACACAGCTCCAGGTGCCCTGCCTGAAGCAGACAGGCATCATCCTTCCTGCAGCTCCCTGCCCTCTCTGCCTGTCTGTCTGCACATTACCTCTCAGCCTCTGCTGTCAGGGAATTTGTGTAGTCCCAAATCTTGCCTGGTCACCCCAAATTTGGTTCTGGCATTGCCTGCACTGAGGAGAAACTGAGGCACCAGGGCTGGTAGTGCAGGGATCATTGCCTGTCCCCACCCTGACACGGCAGGGATGTCCTGGGTGCCAGGTGGGAGTGCCAGGGTTGGGTGTCCCAGATGCCTGGGTGACGGATGGTGAGCGGAGGCACCCGCTGGCCGCCGGAGGCCTCTGCCTGCCTGCGCCAAGCGCTCCCACGAGGGCAGAGTTTGCTTAAACAGAGACAGATTTAACTATTTCCATTACAGCTAAATGATGAGCCCCATAAACTTTATGGCTCCATGCGCATGAGAGCGGCTCTAATGGCCTTCACCATCTGGAGGAGATGGCTCCGTGGGGGACCTGCCGCCCGCTGCCCGTCCACAGCCAGGACCTGCGTGCAGAGCCAGAACCTTCCCGGCACCAGCGCCGGCGTGGGCCTGCCAGAACCTGCAGGTGGCATGATGCCACTGGCTCTCTGTGTGGGGCTGCCTGTGTTTGACCCCGATGTGATCCTGCTGTGGAGCAGTGAGCTGTGCCTGGAGGTGGCCCAGTTAGCACCAGTGCTTGTGGGGGTCTGCAACCCTGCTTGCACCCACCCTGCAGCGGGGTGAGGCGAGAGCACTCCTGGGTGCCTTTTCCTCCCATCCTCTGCCCCACAGCTCTACAGGGGCAGGTTGGGAGCAGGTACTCACTTTGGTCCTGCCTGCACCTCCAAATGCCTCCAGCACACTCCCTGCCACTTCTCTGCTGGTACCGTGCTGCAGGATTTGTCACTGGTGGGCGCAGGAGGACTGCCCGGCAAGGCCGTGCTCTGCACACCCAGCTGCCCCTCAGTAGTCCCTGTCCGATGGTCTGCTGGTGGCTGACTGTGGTGGGCTTGTAGGGGGCTGTGGGGCACCTGAGGGATGGGCAGGTGCAGGTGAGGACACAAAAGCCATCGCCTCTGTGCTCCTAGCCCCTGATTTTTGTGGCTCCCATGGCAGCAACCCCACGGTGCAGAGCATTCCCCCATGACTATGGGCTGGTGGGAGTGTGGCTGCATGGCTACGGCCAGCCAGGGCAGGAGGGCTGTGGGGCTGCCAGGCTGGAGCTGAGAGCGAGGGCTGGGGCTGCTGGCACAGTGCTGCAGCAGAGGATTAGGTTTGGTACAGGAGAGCCAGAGAGATGCTTTGAAGTCTCATGAATATGAATCAGTGGCTTGGGGCAGGAGCGGAGGGTCTACGGCTAATCTCTCTCTTGCCATGGTGACGAGTGTGACAAACAGTGTGTGGGCCGGGAGGCAGGGCAGGGAGCAGGCAGAGGACAAGGGATGGCAGGAAGGGCAGCCGTGGTGAAGGGGGGCATGTGGCTGGCACGTGTTGGGGTGCTGCACTAGGTGCTCTGCAGTGCACCCCGGAGAGCCTCGCCCATCCTTGTGCCCACCTCGGCTCCTGGAAGCCCACTCTGAGCAGGGTGGAGTCCCCACGGATGCTGGCACCCCACTGGGCTGTGAGCCCCAGGGCAGAGGTAATGGCATGGTTGCTGGCCGTGCCCATCTGGCATGGCACTGCAGGTGCCCCAGCTTGCCTCCAGTGGCCAGGCAGGGAGTGCAGTCAGTGCAGGCAGGATGCAGCCCCTCAGGGCCAGCAGTTCGGGCAGGGACAGCTGCCTCAGCTGCCCTGCTGGCTGTTTGGCCAGAGGCAGGAGCACAGCTGGGGCCAGGGTACCACAGCTAGGAAAGGGACCCAGCCCTTTCCCCGGCCCATCCCACCACCAGCCCAACCTTGTGTGAGCTGGTAGAGCCCCCATGGGAGCCAGCCAGCTCCCATTGATCCAGGTCGTGGTGCCATCTGCTCCGTGGTGCTGTGGCCCTGCCTGCCGTAGCCCGGGCGCCATGGAGATGTCATGTTTGGGTCTGCTCCTCCTGTGACAGCCTGAAGCCCTTGGTGCTCTCCTAGGAGACAGTAACTAGAGCAGACGCTTGCTCCTAGCAGGACATGGCTGGGGCTTGCAGGAGAGTCTCTGAGATCAATTTGGAGGTTGTTTTGATGCTCTCCTGTTGCAGCATGGCGATGGCAGCTGCCTGCTCAGCCCAGGGGACTGTGCATGGACGAGCACTGGCTGGCAATGCTTGGTGGGGCTCAGAGAAACTGTTTGAGCTGGTGCAAGCCACAGAGAAGGCTGTTGGCTCTGAAGCCCCTCAAAGACTGCGGGTGCTGGCAGTGAAGTTGCTGTTTGCTCCGAGGGTGCCCAGAGCTGCCGTCTCTCTTCCAGCACCCATGGCCCAGGATGCTGTGACTCAGGGCCAGGTCAGAGCACTGAGCAGGGAACGCTGTCCAGACTGCTTGCCGGAGGACAAGCAGGGGAAAATGAGGGCTGGAGCGACATCGTGGCAGGAAGACAGACAAATGCAGAGCAGATGTTTAATTATCAGCACAGCGTTCTCGGATCCTTGAAAATCTCTGCATCCAAATGTAGATATTTTATGGGAGCATACGCTTCTGCTGAGAGCTGGAGCTGTAACACAGTGCCCACCTACCCATAGACTGTGCATCACCAGGGCTGGCACTGTTTGCCTCTGCTGTGGATGGAGCACCTGTAGGGCTGGAGCTGGGCTGGAGAGGGCCATCAGAAACTGTGGGGATGAAGTTCACTGCAAGCTCATGGCCCCAGAGGCACGGTTCTCCATCCATCCTGCTTCATCCCACTGTGCAGGGACATGCTGGGATGCAGCAGCTGCCCCCCGTGCCCAGCTGGGAGCCTGGCCAAGCACAGGGCCAGGCAGGGGCTGGAAACTGCCTTCTCCTTACACCCATCACCTCTTAAAGCTGGTCCCTACTGGCCCAGGCAACTTGTAGAGATTTCTCAAAGTCCTCTGAGACCTTTGTGGCCTCTGTTTTATACTGTAAGACCTACAAGGCGTAGGTGTGCATGTCATCCCTGCATACAGGCTGTCTCTCCTCTACCTCACATCTCTCCCCTGTCCCTTGTCTATTCCCTGGCACACCTGGGGCAGCTGGAGGGCTCTGCCACTGTTAGAGTGGGAGCTGTGGGAGGCACAGGCAGAACAGGAAATGGAGCTGCCCAGGGTTCTGGGCTGGCCTGAGCTTTGTGCACCAGTTGCCTCTTCACTGCTGGAGGAGCTGGAAAGGCTGCCTGCCCTGCTGTGGGCTATGGACCACTGCTTGTCCCTCAATATAGGGATATGCTGTAGCTCCCTTGAGATATTCCAGCTTGAGGCTGCAGCCAGACGTGGGGCTGGTCTCCAGCACAGAGCCCGGTGCTGCATCTCTGTAATAGAGTCCTGCAGGAAAGGGCTGGTGGAGGGCAGCCCTGGTCTCCCTGCCCGAGCACGCGGGCACGGCCTCCCGACTGTGCCAAGTAAAGTAATCGGCAAGAAGAAACAAGTACAGGCTGGTCCTCACCCACAGGCAGGTGTGAGGGGCACTGGGGCAGAAAGCACTAAAGACCCCTCTGTAGCATCACTGTGAGAGACCTCTGCAATCCAGGGGAGCCCCCATTCTGGGACTTTGCCACAGGAGTGGGTTCAGCTCAGGGGCACTGGGCTTCCCTGAGTCTCCCCTGCAAGTTCTACAGAGCTGCTGGGGGGATGCCCATGCTGAGGAAGGGATTTCCAGTGGCACATTAGGGATGGCAGCAGACTGTCCCCAGCATGGAAATCTCATCCCAGGCAGCCCAGCCTGCCTTCACTACTCTGCAGTCCCTTGAGGCTGTAAACATTTTGGATTCCCTGCCTCGCCTGCTCAGGCACCTTGCAGATTCAGGGCATGTTGCTGTCTTGAAACCTATCAGGTTTCCTGTCACCTCCCAGGGCCCATGAATCTGTGGGCCTGATGGAGCTGGGACTGAAATGGTCCTGCAGGCGAATGGCTCTGCACACCCTGCACACCACCACCTGCTCTTCTCTCCACAGGTCTATAATTCCCTCCAACCCTTGGGAAACTGCTCCAGCATCATCCCCAGCAGGCTGGAACTGGCTGCTCTTCTCTAGCTCAGTCCCTGGAGTTCCCAGGGACATCCTGGGCATCAGGTACCACATCCAGCTATTGCCAGGACTGTGCCCTGGCTGCCAGCTCTGCCAGGGGGCTTAGAGCTGGGGCAGACGAAGGGTCTGTCACTCTTTCCAGCCTAATAAGCCAAGACTTAGAGTCTGGGACATTTTTCTTACCACTGTTATGCTGTTTCACTGCCTGCATCCCTGCTCTCGGGGAGGGGGGAGTTAGCGACGCTGTGAGTGCTGGAACCCCCTCAGGCAGTGGCGAATAAGGGCTGCACGTGCAGCCGACAGCCCCAAACCCTCATAAATCTCCTTTGCATGGCCCATGGCTCACCTAAGTAGATTTGATTTGTCAAATATTAAAATTAATTTAGAATTGAGTGGTGGCCTGTATGCGCACCCTGCTCTCCTGCCTTCCCCCCGCTGCCACCTCTGCTCCTGCCCAATGCATCATCCCCGGCCCTGCACTCTCGCCCCAGCCGGGGCGCCAGGAGCCAGGATAAATCATCCTGCCGCCACGCTCAAAGATGAGACGATTGCTTGCTCGGCGGCAGGGGATCACAGGGGAAATCACACCGCGTGCCACCCGCTCCGTGCCGGGGGCGGGGGAGACGCCACGCTTAGGCAGAGATTTATTTATTTGATTTTACTGGGCTGGGATTTTTTTTCATCTCTCAAACACCCACGAGGGAATTGCAGCCCCTGGAATATTAATGCCACACAGGACGCCAGCTCGTTAAAATGTCACCTGGCTGTAATTTCTCCTGTGCTTATTATTCCCCAGGGAGCACGAGCTCCCATTCCTCCCTGCTCACGGTGGTCCCAGCACATGGGGCAGCCCTGCCCGTCCCCTTTACTGCAGCATGAGCGCTGCTCTATCACATCCACCCAAAATGTTTCTGGCCCTCTTCCACCACCGCAGAGGTGGGCTGCACCGTCTCCAGCATTTCCTGCTGAGCTGAGCCCCAGGAACCGATGCTGTGAAAGACAGCACCAGCATGGTGCAAACCCAGCCTGGCTGGCACAAGGGAAGAGGGGTGCCACCGTGTGCGGAGGTGGAAGGGCAAGGGGTCGGCCAGCGGGCAGTGTTGGTATGGGCTGGGGACAGGGTGGCACAGGGAACAGCTGCCTTAAGGAAACTTTGGCTCAGTTCCTGCAAATTAATGTTTTTTTCCCAAACAGTTTCCTGGCGCTAAGCGCGACGCGGGGAGCAATTATCTTTAGTGTCGATGTTATTACCATAAAAATTGCATTGAGGACTTTTCTCCTCCGATTAGAAAGTTAACGATCATCACTGCCTTCATTGTTCCCCGCACCGTGCTCGCTCTAATAAAGAGTCTGTGCACTTTACTTTTCACTTAGCATGAAAATTACCCAGCTGCTGCTGTGCACGGCTGTGCAGCCCCCGCGCTCACCTCCCGGTGACGGGCCCTTGGCAGGTACTGGGAAGGAGCAGCCACCAGCTTGGCTGGGACGGATGGGCTGGCTGGCGGCTTCCCCGCGCAGTGGAGGCCAGGGCTTGGCTCAGGGCAGGGGATGCCAGTGCCCATCCTCTGTCTGAGCCTCAGGGAGCACCTGAGGAAGCTTTTCCACGTGCTCTCCTTCAGGGATGTGCCATCAGCAGTCCCTGCTCATGACCATCTGCTGGGCCTCCTTGGACCCACAAAAGCCAAACCCCGAGGGGATCACCCCTGCTTCTCTTGCCAAGGGCTTGGAGTGGAGGGGATGGGTCCAGCCTTGCCACAGTGGCTGCACTTCCGCTTGAGACTCCACTGTGGCTCTACATCCATGGCCAAGCTGGGGCTCCCTCCTGGCCACGCTCCTGTTACCTCTCACGGGCAGTGGCCCAGGTGAGCCCTGCTGCTGTCAGCTGCTTGCCTGCCCTGCCCTGCAGGCAGCACAGCATCACTGCTTATGGCAAACCAGTGCTGTGCCTGCCTGTGGACATCCAGGCTCTGGCACTCGCCGTCAATCCCACCACCTCTGATTGTCACAGGAAATATTTGCATCGTTTTGCTCAATACCAGCATAGCTCTTTAAATGCTTGAAGTACTGTAAAAATCTTAGCTAATCTTCAGAGAGCTTTTTTTTTTTTCAAAGCTCTTCATTACTCCCTAATTGTTCAAACTTCTCTTCTTTTCCTTCTGATTAAAAGCAGATTTTAAAAGTGCAGTTCAGTTTCTCAGCTATTTTCAAGTCAAATGGATTCCATCCCCCTCTCCATGTATTAATAACCTGTTCTCGTGCATCCCCCAGTGAGCCAGTAAAAGCCCTTCTGAGCAGAGACAAGGTGACAGCAGCACTCCGGAGGGAGCAATTGGAAGGGGGTTACAGCTTGGAGGGAAAGAGATCCATCCATCCAGCTATCTATCATCCATCCTGCTATCATCCATCTACCAGAGAAATAACATTTGCAATTCCGCTTTAGCTCTTCCTAATAATCATTAATATTTTTTTTTACCTTCCCGACCAGTAGTAGGATGAGATGCAGGGCTTTGGGGTGCAGGCAGCTCCACAGGGCTGGGGGTGCATGAGGAGGGGGTTATGGTGTGCAGTGCCATGCGGTGCAGACGGCTGTGTCTGTGTGCGGTGTGTGGGATGGCTGCGCTGCTGGGAGGGGAGAGCAGGGCAGCCCAGCGCTGGTCAGCAGCACACCCCGCAGCAGGAGGGGGTGTGTGATGAGCTGGAGAAGCACCTTGCTGAGGGGACTCTGGGATTCTGGGATTCTGGAAGTGAAGATCAGACAAAGTGCTGTTCTGGGCTCTGCCCCTGCCCAGCAGGGTGAGCCTGATGTCAACTGTGGATCCAAATGGTGCAGCATGGTCACATGCAGCACCCAAACGTGCAGAGTGCATCATCCTCTCCCTGTCCCCTGGGACTGGCCCCAAGGAGTGCCACTGTCCCCAGCTGGTCATACCAGACACCACACCCCATCCCAGAGCCCTGTCCTCAGCCAGCTGGCCTCCTGTAGGAGATGGGACAGTGATGGATTGCAGCATTTACACATCTTCCCAGGGAGGAAATGCCAGGTCCTGCAGGGCTCCATCAGCTGTCAGCAGCGGGCAGGGCAGGAGCAAGGCCATGCCGAGGAGTGGGTGCTGATTTCCAATAAGCAATGCAGAGGGCAGGAGGGGGAATCCCATGTGCCACTTCCCAGGCCGAGTACCTATTCCCTGTCTTGGGCACCTTCCCTCCTTTTAGTTAGAATCACACTACCCACCTTGGGCTGGGGCAATGGCCCCGTAAAGCATCCCTGCTCATCTGGAGGGGTCTGGGGGAGACCCTAGCATGGCCCAGGCGATGAGCTGCTGCAGTTAATGGTCCCACTCTGCAGTGGGCTTCAGACCTGCTCCCAGGTTGGCTTGCATCATCTTCGAGCCACTTGTTGCTCTTAGATCCTCACCTGCCAGTGCCAGCAATTGTAAAAGTTTTAGAAATTGTGAGCCATCGCTTTGGTTGCCAAGGTTCTTCAGACCCAGGCTAAGGCACTGTTCCGCAGCTCTGAGCTTCAGTATTATCCTGGTTGTGCATACAGCAACTCTGGATCCCCAGCCACATCTATGACAAGTCCAAGACGTCTCCTGCGCCCTGCTGGAGAGGTCTCTTCTTCAGGCCACCCATGCTTCCCGTGGAGCACCATGTAGCTGATGGAGCAGGGAGGTGGGAGAGCCAGGGGAGGTACCAGTGGCTGGCACCTGGTACCTGAGAGAGGCTGCAAGCAGGGCCACCCACACCAGTCCCCAGCCTTCAGGAGATGCCAGCAGGCTCAAGACTTTGGCCATTCCATGGATGAAGGGATGCTGGTGGCCCAGGCATGGGAAGAGCTGCTGTGTGCCAGGGTGCCAGCATCCCCTCGGCTGGGCTGTCCCGGCAGATGGCAGCAGGGATGCATCGCAGCCTGGCAGTGCATGGGGACCTGTCTAGTGCCCCGACCTTGGAGTAATCTTCAGTAGGATTAAGAGCTTAAATGTATCCGTGTAATTGCCAGGCCCCTGCTGAGCTGGAGAGAGTGTGAGTGCCAGCACAGGGAGGCAGTGCACAGGCGTGCTTGCTCCTTCCTGCTGCCTGCTGCTGCCTCCTGCCATTGCCACTGCTGCGGGCGCCACTGGGAGCCACCAGCCACCCTACGTATGGATGGCAGGTGGCTTGAGAGGGATGGTGCCCTGGCACTGACAAAGAATGGGCTCCAAAGGAGAATTTCAAGTTTGCAGAGCCCTGAATGTGCTGCCTGCATCTCCCTGGCATGGCCTCAGTCCTCCCAGACATCCCTCTGGATGCCCCTCTGGCACCCCTCCAGCACCCACCAGCTCTGTGTCCAGGGAAGGACATGGAGCTGCTCCTGTGTGTGCTTTGAGGAGTAAGGAGGATTGGCTGGGATACCAGGGGCCAGGGGAAACTGTCCTGCCAGGCTGAACCTGGCTGGGCTGGTGATACATTGGGGTTTGTTCCTCTGCCGGGAGGAGCAGGGCATGCAGCTGGCAGTGTCTGCATCCGTAGGGTGCTTGGTGTGGATTTTCAGCCCCCATCAGCAATCAGAAGATATTCAGGGTTGGCAGAGGTGTCAGGGGGTCTCAGACACCCCCAAGGAGCACCCAGGTGCTGGACTAAGGACACACAGAGCACTAGTGTGGCCCCTGCCCAGCCATGCCAGCGGGGTGCCAGCACCCCAGTCCCAGCCCCTCCGTCTGACTCGGGGCTTGGCACAGAGTGGGGAGCTGCCATCCCAGCCCCCTCACTGTCTGCCTAATGGTCCCTGACATTTAAATGAGATTTAGTGCTCAGCCCGACGCTGAATATTCATGAGCCCATGCGGCCCTGACAGCCCGGCTGGGGCTGCTCTCATGATTAATAATTTGTTTTTCCCTTTACTGTAAACCTCACCTGCACTCGCTGCTTGCTCTGGCACTGCCAGCTCCGTTGCTGCCAGGGAGCACCCATGCCTTGGCCCTCCAGGTCCCTTCTCCTCCATGCCTGCTGTGGGGCACCCACTGCAGGGCCAGGCACTCCCAAGGACCCAGCCAGGGTGGCATCTGCCAAGCACCAGGAACCTCTTCATTGCTCTTAGTGGGCCAAGCCCTATGCATGGCAGCAAATATCCTGCGTGCTACCAGAGCAGAGGCAGCCTTGGATGTCTGGCCTCTGTAGTAATTCCAGTTGCCCTCACACAGAGACGCCCTGGAGAGATACAACCAAATTCTCCTGCTGCTTCCCTGCTGGGCTCCCTCTCAGCTGGCAGCAGCTCATGGGGTGCTAATGCTTCCAGGCTCTCTCAGGTGGACAGGAAGCGAGTAGTCCACAAGCCCAGTTTCCAGGACCTGCTTTTGATGCTGTTCATGGGGTTTGTGGCTAGCTCAGATGTTCCCTCTGCAAACCCAGCACAGCAGTGTCCAGCCCCACCTTGGACGCTGACACCCCTTACAACCATTCCCAAGGTCACTGCTCCCAGGACCCTCACTTCCCATCTCACTGCTTGCAGCTGTGTCCTGGAGGTGTGTGCAGCAGCACAGTCAAGAGGGACCAGCCCCAGGGAGCTCCCATGGGACCTGGGGGAGGCTGGGGGCCCAGGCTGCCATCTCCCCTCTGGCTCAATAGATCGGCTCCAGCAGCTCTGCACAAATTGCATAAATATTCATGGGGAACCGAAGGAAATGTGACTGTCCCGGCTGATTATACGTGCCCGTCCTGAAGGCTGCAGCTGCTCTCCAGGTGCTGCTGGCCGAGCTGCTGTCTCAGGGCGAGATACAGCAAGGGTACCCCAAGCTGCCCACCTGCAGTGTGACATGGGGCACGGAGCTGCTGGGGCCTCACACAGGGCTGGAGCAAGGGCCACAAGCGCAAGCCAAGGATGAGGCTTTTCCAGAGAAGGTCCCAAGATACCCAGGGCTTTCCCAAAGTGTCACACCAGCCTCTACACATGGCCCAGGGACTGCCCTGCATGCAGTCATGGTAAACTGCTCTCCAGTGACATGTGACATCCACTTTGGTGACTCTGGCACGTTCAGCACTGCCTCTGCTCCCTGGTGCTTTGGGCAGACATGGGCAAAGAGTGGGACAGAGCTCCCGAGAACAGCCCAGGGAGACATCCTGGGGAGACAGCCCAGCTGGGATCCCTACACGCTGTAGAGATTAATCCCCTGCAGACCTGAGCAAGGTGCTGGGCTAATAGCCTGATTTATTCCTTCCCATCTCTCTGGAGCACGGGAGGTTCCCCACTGTGTCCTGAACGACCTCATGCATAATACCATGCACAATCCTATTAATGCCGCCCCGCCACGCGCTCCCTGCTTAGTGCCGCCACTCGCCAATGCAATTTCCCCATGATATATGGGAAAAATAATTGAACTATATTTGAAAATATATTGAGAATTATGGCACGCACACGACGGGATTTATAGGGGCCATATTTCACAAAACCATAGCCCTGCACACCAAGGTGCCCGGTGTTTGCGGGGAGAGACCCATGGTCATGGTGGGTGTGTGTCCAGGGCAGGCAGTGGGGGAACAGCTGCCACCACCCTCGTGGGCCTCAGTATGTGCCCGTGAGATTTGGTACAGGGCTCAATGGGATCTGGCACAGACCTGTGCCCCAGGAGCAGGCGGTGGGTGCAGCAGGATGCAATACCCGGCTGCACTGGGAGCTGAGGAGGCAGCTGCAGCCACACATGCAGCTGTGTGGGCACGGCCACTGCCAGCCAGAGCTTGGCTGAGCTTAATCCCCTCCCAGTGGGAGGGAGGAAATGCTCCTGGCATCATGCTGCCTGCTCAGCTGCATGGCCCAGCTCACTGTGCCAGGTGGCCAGTTAGCCGGGTGCTGGATCCCCTGGCCTGCCCTGAGGTGTCCCCTCGAGGGACTGGTGGCTCCCCACCCTGAAGGAGGTAGGGAAGGGGCTGAGGGCTCTGCACAGAACTTCCAGACCTGTGATCTTCCACAGCTGCCTCTCTAGCCCCTCCGGCCCCTACGCTGCCCTGCCTGCAGAGGCGCATTTCCCTGCCTGGCTCTGGATGCCCGATGCGGTGACAGTGCACAGGGGACACATCCTTTCCCTCCTCATCCCACCTCTGCCTCCTGCATAGCCCCTCTGCTTTCTGGTCAAATGTCCCGGGCCCCCCCTGTCTGCACACCACCCACCCCCCCCGCCCCAGGTTGCCATGCTGGGCACGTCCTCAGCACCGTGGGTGCCGCTGGCACAGGTGCCGCGGGGAACATTAATCTTTAATTTCCTGTCAAAGCCTCTCGCTGGAGAGAGCAGCACCTGGCACAGGGGTACAGCAGATGCCCGCTGTGATGGGGGGGCCAGGAGACAGGCTGCCCCGGGCATGGAGGGTTCAGGTGGGGCACTCAGCCCTCCGTTGTGTCCCACAGCTGCGCAGCCCTGCGCCTGAGGCAGGCAGGGGAGCAGCGGCAGCAGATGTGCGCTTGCCTACGGGAATGAAGGGGAGAGAGGCAGCTATGCTGCCCAGATGGAGAAGCTCCCTCAGGACCACTGGCAGCCAGGGCTGGGTAGGGAGATGACCCTGTGGGAAGCCTACTCTCTCCCTGGCCCTGGCTGACCCAGCTGTCCTCATGGCTGCCCCTGGAAGGAGAGCATGCAAGGATGGGAGGTATTTGCTACCAGCTCTCAGGGCTGAGGAGTCACAAAGCCTTTATCCCTGTGGCCCATTGAAGGGATCCCAGGGCATCACTGTCTGGAGGAAACTCCCAGCGTGCCCTGGGGAAGGGGAACTATAAATAGCTGCTCAGTGAAGGGCGGAGGGGGACTGTTTGGGAAGCTGCTTTGTGAATAGGACAAAGAAGAGGCGTCTTTGCACTTGCTCTTCATTAGCTGCCTTCCTCTGGCTGGCCGGGCCAGGATGCGCTCACATCGAATGACAGCAGGATGTAGCTGTCGGTGTCAAGGACGCGAACAATAAGGGCTTTAAATAGCAGCGCTGCCTTTGAAACCCACTCGCCTGCGCCACAGACAGAGCCCAGGAAAATTGTACGGCACGAGAGGCCAGGGATGTGGGAGAGGGGGTGCCCTCACCCCAAGGAAGGGACCCCCAGTGCCACAGCTGCTGCCTGTGGGCAGGGGGTCTGTGACCAGGACACGTGGAGCCGTGCCCAGAAGTGCCACGGGATGCCTGGGCAGACGCACCCCAGCCCCTCTGGCAGCTCCCAAGCAGCAATGTCCAAAGCTCCCACTGCATGGTCCCCTGAAATCGGTTAATTGGCAGCGCCTCCCTGTGCTGCCAGAAAGGCGCCTCTTGTTGCTGTTTCCTTTCCTCCTGCTCTGTTTCCTTTCCTTTCCTCCGTCTGTTCCTCTGCCTCTTGTTGCTGTTTCCTTTCCTCCTGCTCTGTTTCCTTTCCTTTCCTCCGTCTGTTCCTCTGCCTCTTGTTGCTGTTTCCTTTCCTCCTGCTCTGTTTCCTTTCCTTTCCTCCGTCTGCTCCTCTGGCTTCTGGGCTCTGATCTCCTCCCACCTTCCAATAGGAGATGAAAGAGCCCTGAGGGACTGCTGGTGGCATTCCTGCCATGCCAGGCATGGAGGAACCTCTTCACCTCCATCATGCCAAACAGCCAAGCGGCATCCAGTGGTCCTAGCAGGGTTTTGGTGGCGCATGAGATGGATAAAGAAGGTGCTTTGCTGTCCTGGGTGGCTCCGCTCCGTGCTGTCCCAGTGCAGGACAGCCCTGGTTGGACACAGGGTTGGGTGCTTGGGAGCAGCACATGAGATGGATGGAGAGAGTTTGGAGCCAGCGAGCCACGTGTGAGCACGTGCGTGTGCACGGGGGGGCCTGGCTGTGCATATTAGCAGGCCCTTAAATCAACACAGCACTTCAGACAGGAAGGAAATAGGCTTTGCCGACGGCAGGAGCGGCACTTGCTTTGTGCACATTACAGAACATCAGGAAAATGTCAAATTTACATAAAAATGATACAAACTCATTGGAAGAAACATGCATCCAATTATCGGCCCCAGCGCTGGCACGGCTCCACAGCCAGAGGCTGGCCGGTGGCTGGCTGCAAGGGACCCAGCCCCGGGCCACGCATTTCATCTCTGGGTGTTTAACATCAAAGCTGCAAACAGCCTCGGCTCAGCTGGCCGCCCTGCTCGCCTGCTCCCTCCCACCATGCCACTGCCACTGCCACTGCCACTGCCACTGCCACTGCCACTGCCACTGCCGCACCGCTCGGGCACGTGGGGTGCAGGGCAGGGGTGGTAGCGCCTGGCTAAGGCTGGGTGGGATTCGGTCCCACTTCTGCCAGCTCCAGTGGGGAAGGGGCTGTCTGATTGCAGCTCGCCTGTATGGCAGGGGCATTGAGGGGAGGTAGGGGCACAGCTGAGCAGCCTGGAGTAGCAGGGATGGAGAGCTTGCTTATGCAAAAACACCCAGAGATTTTTCTGGCACCAGCTTGGGACCCCATTCCTGGCTCTGTACTAGGCTGTCCCAGTGGGCCCTTCCCTCCTCCTGTTCCCACAGGATAGCCACTGGCATCCCCAGGGCTGGGGGAAGCCACATCTGGCCCAGCCCTCCTGCTGTGGCCCCTCAGCTGCGCAGCATGGACTGGGCACAACAGCCTGCATTCTCCTGGGGCTGGGGGCACCCAGGAGGACCAGGGTTAAACACTGGGATGTGGGCAGGGGGCTATCTCAGTGGGTGCCCTCCAGCCTTGCCTGTGCTGGCATCACACCCTCCTGCCCAGGATTGATGGCCCATCCTGCAGCCCCTTCCCGGCACGCTGAACTCTACATTTCTGTCCCCGCCACCCGACGGGATTGATGTCTCACTGAGCGCAGGCAGCGGCTGTAACTCATGCCCGGGAGCCGGGCTCCCGGCTCGTTACTCACTGGGCACCGTCACCACATGAGTTATAGCTCTGCCTTGTGCTGGGACACCTCAGTAGCGAGGGATCAGGGCAGGGGTGAAAACGGCTGAGGCAGGGTTGGGGCAGGGGGCAAACCTCTCTCTAAGCTGACTTTCCAAGCCATCCCTCAGGCTGGCATCCCCGGCACACCCACATGCAGCCTGCTAACTGCCTCTGTCCCTGGCTGGGAGGTGGGCACGCGTGGCCCTGAGGAGTGATGCTGGGGTCCCGGCCAGGGGTGGAGGGTGGCACCGCAGCTGGGATTCCCCGTACCACACCCGCCAGCTGGTGCCCAGGCTGCAGCGTGCGGGGGAGACTGACGAGCTGTTAATTACAGGTGCCGCTTGGCTGGTGCAGCCCGTCTCTGCTGCTCGGCTGGCAGAGCCGTGCGGCGGGTGACACACTCCATGATAAATTGATATCCCGTTTAGCATCAATTTTCCCTTCTCTGGTGGCAGACAGCTGTGCTAATGGGATGGGACAAGTGAAAATGAAATAACAGGCCCTGAGCACACCGGCACACGCTGCACTCTTGGCACTACTGCATGGCTGTCGCTCCCCAAGAGACAGGCAGGACCCCACGCACCCTGGTGTGGGGGAACTACAGGGCTGGCAGTTCCAGGCTGGGCTGCCTTCACCTTAGTTGCTGATGCCTACCCAGGGTGGGTTTGTGACCTGTGGTGTGTCGGTGCTAGGTGCCACCAACTCTGGCGTTTGCAGCACCTGGAGGAGCTGCTCCTGTCAGTGGGCTTTGAGGCTGGCACAGGAAGAGGGCTGGCTGCAGTATGACCAGTTCTTGATGGTCAGCATGAGACTGCGTGGTGTCTGCATCCTCTTGGTGTTTGCAACGCATTTAGAGGGTGGTGACTTGGCACATTTCTTATTTATAGCACAGCACATAGCTAGGAGCCAGTGAAGGATTTGGTTGGCATTCAGTGCCCAAGCTATATTGGGTATTTGTGATGCACACAATGCCCGAGCTGATGTGTGCAGCATTCCCAGTGCCTGCACCAGATTTAGTGTATGCAATAGCCCGTGGCACTCTGTACCCACACTCGCACGCTCTTTTTGGTGCACTCAGCACCAGCCACATGCTTGTTATCAGGAGTGTATTTGTCAAATTGATGCCTGCAGTGTGTTTGCAGTCGTGGTGTGTGCGGTGCTTGATGCCCACAGTTTGCTTGATAATTGCAGAGTGCTCAGCACTTAATACCTGTGGCATCATTGTTATTTACACAGCCCTCGCAGTCAGTGTCAGCAGCGCTTGGCATACGCAGTGTGCTCAGGGTGTGCGCCCCGCCACCGATGATGTTTGCAGCACCTTCGGTGTCTGGTGTCAGCTGTGGTTTCATGTTTGCCAAGCGCTCAGCAACCTCTCCAGTCAAGGTGTGCCCGGTGTCTGTTCGGCTTGGCATTTGCGGCGTAGCCCGTGCTCGCAGCAGCCGGCTCTCCGCGGTGTGCTCAGTGTTTTGATTCCTGTGGTGTGATGAATGTTCACAGCAGACTGCTGGCACTGCGGTTGGTGCCCAGCGCCAGTGCGTGAGCAGTGCTCGCAGCGGGCTCAGCCTTGGTGCCCGCAGCACGCTCCCACTGCCCGCGCACTCCCGCTCGCTCCCGCAGGTATGAGCACCTGCCCTGCATCCCGCCCCAGTGCCCAGTGCACTGCTAACTCACAGCGTGCTCTGTAAGTGCAGCCCATGATGTGGTCAGCACCAGGTTCCTGCTCTTTTGCCATTTACAGAGTTCACTGCACAGTGTTAGTGGTGTTCCTGCCATCCAACCTGTGCTTGGTACCAGAACTGGACCGCTTTGGGGCAGCTGCACAGTCTGTGTGCACTGCTAGCACCAGCTCTTGCATTAGCAGTGCCACCAGCCTGTGCTGTCCCTGTTGAGGCTCACTCCAGAACTCACAGTCCATCATGCATCCCATGTCCACAGTTTCCAGTGTCTGTGGCACTGGTGGTGCCCTCAGTGCTCAGCATCAGCTGCCAGTTTGCAGGGAGCTGGCCCTTGGTGCCTGACGGTGTCATGTTTGCAGTGGTCCAGCTCACCTTTGGGGTCGACGCTTCCAGGGTGCTCAGCAGTGGGATGCTTTCCCTATTAGCAGTATGCTGCAGATGAAGACCAATGAGGTGTTTGGAGTTTGCAACTTGCACTTGGTGCTGCCAGCCATATGCCTGGGGTTTGGAGCACATGGGGTGCTGAAGGCACCAGTTCCTCAATCCCTGGCACAGAGTGTGTGCCGTGTTTGCCATGTGCTCCACAGCCAGGTGGCACTTGCCTTGCCATCAGTGCTCGTGGTCCATGCAGTGTGTTCAGTGCCCAGATGTGCCTGTGGTGTACTCAGTCCAGGGTCCACTTCCCAGTGACTGTCTCCAACTTCCCATTCACCTTTCAGACCCAGTCTGTCCACCACATCTCCACCAGCCACCAAGGGGCAGGGGCAGTTCTGGGCTTGGCTCCCAGCCTGTTTGCCCAGCAGCCTGAGGAGGGTAGGCAGGGTGCCCCCACCATATATGCCATCAGCACAGCTATGGCATTAAGTTTGAGGTTTTAATAACACAAATGTTGGAAAATGGGGAGGGATGGTTCCCATGGTAACATAACTCTGCCCCTTGCCCGTGGCGCACGGCTGTGCACGCACAGGACCGTCATGGGCACCGTGCAGCTGAGCTATGGCTGCCGGGGGAACCATAACTCCCAGCCTCCTGACTTGGGTGCATTTAAAACCTCAGCCCTATTGCTATGCTGAGGCAGCTCTGCTGGCAGTTTACGACTCTGTTGTTTTTAGGAAAGCCAAATGGGAAGCAGGAGCTGCCTTGGTGAAGTACCGCAGATGGGACAGGAGGAGACACGGGGTGCTTGACCCAGCACCGGGTACCAACGACTGCAGGGGCCAGGGCAGGATGGGGCCTGAGGGCACAGCTGAGCATGAGGGAGCTGCTGAATGATGTCTCTCAGAGCATGAAGAGCTGATCTGCACGCTCCACTGGCTGGGGACACTCCCATCCAGCTTCTCTCATCCCTCAGGGCCAGAGATGGGATGGAGGAGTGGGGTGCGTGGGTACCAGCCCTGCTGTCCAGTGTGGGTGCTCCTGGAGTGCCAGCATTTCCTGTGCCCTGCACTGGGGCTACTTGCAGGCTGCACTTCCCCAGAGGTGTCTGAAGAAGCTGGTGATGGGCTTCCTGACACTGCTGCGTTGGCCTTCAGCCCTGCAGCATTCATCACCCTTCCACTCTCATGCCAGTGCACAAGAGACCTGCTCCCTGCTGCAGGGTCAGGGCTGTTTGGGGTGGGATGGAGCTCTCATCCTCCCTGCACACCACAACAAGGCTACATCCTCCTGCACACTGCCTCTCTGGCGTGGCACAGCTCTTGGCATGTCCCCTTGGCTGTGAGATGGCATCCCAGCTGTGCCAGCTGTGTTCAGCAGCAGCCCAACCCATGCCTGCAGCTGTGTATGCCAGCATGCTGATGGGGGTGTGCCAGGGCTGCCGATGTCGAGGCAGGACAGGGACACCCAGCCGGTGCTCGGGGGCTGCACATGGCTGGGGCTCACCCAAGCATGGAGCCCAGCGCTGTGGAGGCTGCCCACAGCTGGCTGCAGGGTGGTCCTCCAGGCTCAGTCCAGTTCATCCATCCAAGCGTCCCCTGCCCATAAATCAGAAACTGATGGTAGGCTGCCTTAGGGGCTCAAGCTCCTCCCAAATCTTTTTCCCCGAGGGTCTCCTGGCCTGCCTTGTGATCAGGGAGGACTGTGGCTATGGTGAGCTGCCTGCCCTCCAGCCACCTTTGCTCAGTTTTTGCTTGGGAGGGAGTCAAGCAAGGGGTTGCCCTGCTCACAGCAGTGTCCATCTCTGGCTGCACTGGCTGGAGCATCTCCCAGTGCTGCCCTCTCTGCCTAACTGCTGCAGCTCCCGTAATGTATTCATCCCAGGATGCCCCGGTGCAGCTGCAATATAATTATTGGAGTTTATTACACCATTAACTTTAAAATTTTATAAACCACCAGGCAGGTGACAAGTGATGGAGGCAGGGGGTTTCAGGCTGTGGACAGAGGGGCTGTGAGGGAAATAGTGCTGGGGACTGTCCCAGCCAGGTGCTGAGCCCATTTCCCTGCCATGCTGGTGTTTTTGCTAGCAGTGCAAGCCCAGTGGCACCCCAGGAGGGTGCCCTACTGCCACGCTGCTCAGCACAGTGTGGCCATGTGCCAGCCTGCCCGGCTGCCCTCCTCAAGATGGCAGGGAGAAGGGAGGACCAACCAGCTGCAGCAATAAAAAGCTATAAAACCAAATGGCTGTCTCTGCACGCTGCAGCGATGGCTCCCAGAGTGCCTTCCCCTTCCTAACAGTGCTGAGGGCAGGAGGGACTGTGCACATCCCATTGCCCATGCACAGAGCCAGGGCTCCCGCTGCCATGCAGCCGCTCCCTGATCACGTCTGCGACAGCCTTTCCAGCCGTGGGGGATGCTCTGAGGGTGGTGAGGCCATTTCCTCCACTCCTCCCACTCAGGATTGGAGGGCAGCGTCAGCCGAGCCTGACCTCCTGCCAGTCACGGGCCAGCGAGCATTGCCGGATCCGGAGTCAGGAGATGGGGTGCTGGGTTGAGCATCCTCATGGGGATGCTGAACACCCTCTGTGCTGAAATGTCTGGGCATCCTGCTGGGGAGGGGACTCTGTTTTGCTCCTCTGCATGGGTTTGGGAGGCTTTCAGATGTGTTTTCTCTCAGTGAGAATGTTTGTGCAGTGCGATCAAGTGGCCAGCTCAGTTTGGGGGTGGTTTGTACCGACAGGGTCAGAGCAGAACATGGACACGGGGTGCTGGCTTTCAGCCTGGCAGAGCCAGGACAGTGCAGATCCATGGCATGTGGTCTGTCAGATGGAGACCAGAAGCAGGGGCTACTGTGTGTGGGTGAGAACCCCACAGCATCCACTGCCTGCTGCCTCTTCCTGGGCACAGGGGCAAGAGCTGGCTGGGTGAGCATTTCCGGGAAGAGGAATTCAGGAGGGTGATAAGTGAGGTCTCACTGGTCATCAGGGTTAAATTCCATGGAATCAGCCTGGGCTCAGCACAAACCCTTTTCTCCCATGATCAGGCAGGGACTGGACCCATTATCCCATTGAGTGGCCATGAGATCTAACCCAGCTCTCATGCAGGCCTTGTTCTCTCAGCCATCAAACAGATGCTCCTACACCCAGATCCTACTGAAACCCACTCCTTAAATTCCTGGAGGCAGGACCCCAACAGCCATGTAAACTCAGTGCTGTTTTCTTGGCAGCAGCAAAAGGTGTCCAGGGCACCTTGTGTGAGCTCATGCACACAGCTTACAAAAGAGACTTTGTAATTGAGGTTTTGCGCTTAATGAAGGAATAAATTGAATGGGAGTGTTGTCTTTAATTGGGGTGTTGCATTAATTAAGCTATTGCACTTAATTGGGGTAAAGCATTTAATAAGGTATCGTGTTTAATGGGGGTAGTTTGCGTAAATGGGGTCAGTGCATTAATGGGGTGCTGCATCTCCCATGCATCTGCTGGCCCTGGCGGACTTGTCATCTGCCACAGTGGGCTAAACTGGGGACCAGGATCACCAGTGAGGCTGGTCTGCAGCACTGGAGCTGCCATCTTCCCCATCCCAGCACCATGCAGCTGGTAACAGTGCTCAAATCACTGGCTCTGCTCCTACCCTGGTGCGTACAGCTCCCTCCCGCCATTCCCAGCCCCACCACTCCCAGTGGGTGCAGGAGGATGGTTTCAGCAAGTGGGGTGCAGGCAGCATTACTGCTCCTGTGGCCCCCCCACAGCCAGCTCCACAGCAGGCGGTGATGCCTGGCATGCTCATCACACTGTCGCCAGCCCTGCTCTCCTGTAATTGGAGTGGACATCTTGTCATCCCACATCTCCCCACAGCCGAGGCACTCGCCGTCCTTGCTGCAGAGCCTGACCTGCTGGGCAGGCGCCGGCAGCATGCCGGGGAGGCCATGGAAGGAGGCTGTTCTTGTTACGCCAACGTGTTTGCAAGGGTCTCAGAGGATACAACTTGCATGAGGCAGAGCTGAGTGCTGCGGCCAGCTGGGCTCCGCAGTCACGTTCCCTTCAATTAGATCAAAATTAATGATTGCCCCAGATCCGCTTCCCTCTGGGCATGGGGCTGTGGCCAGCGCCAACTCTGGAGTGTGAGGAGCTGGCGAGGAAGACATAGCAGCCAGCTCACAGGCTTGGGCTGGCAGTAGAAGCACTCAGCAAGCTGGACCCATATCCAGGCCAGTTTGGCCTAGCAGAGTATCAGGTGGGAGCTCCCTGATGGGGGCCCCACTGGACAGCTGCCCACTGACCACCCAGGTCTGTAACTGTCCCGTCATCTGTGTCCCCACCCCTCCTGGGCTGCCCCTACTGTTTGTGCCCTGGGCTGATCTCCTGCATCCCTCCCGAGGAGCCACAGCCCCGCAGGCTGGCTGGGAGGGTGAGCTCATGGCAGTGGCACAGCACCAGTGCTGGAGTGCAGTGGGAGTTCGGGTCTCGGTATGGAAAAGAGTCAATCCATCAGCTGGGTGACAAGAAAGGGAAATCACAACCTAACCCTCAGCCAGACTGGGCTAAGAATAGAAACAGCCAGTGCCTGTGTCTTGGAGGGGCTCAATCACCATGAGGGTGCTGGAGGGTACCACAGCAGGGTCAGGTTCACCAAGCATCCCTCCAGACTGTGGGGTCAGCTTCTCCCACGTGTAGATTTCACCTATCTCCTGCTGTGTTCTATGGTGTGTCAGAGCCCTGATGTCGTAGAAAGCCCCCTCCATGGGGGCTCAGTTATTTTGTCCATGGATGCAGCCTCTTAACCTCCTTTGCTCTCACCCAAACCTCCAGTGTCTCCAGCTGGTCTCCATCACTGCTCTCTTTTACTGCTATCCTCTCTACTCTTTACAACTAGTTTGAATTTTTCTTGATGTGTGTCCTGGACCAGACACAGGGTTCCCGGCAAGGCCTTGCCACCAGCAAACACTTCCGATGCCTCATGAATGATTCTCCTTCTCACACAGCTCTGAGCAACGTTGTCCTTTTCACAGAGCTCAGTGCAGTTACAGGGCTGCCAGACATCCCATATTAAACTGATAGATTCCATATCCCAAATGAATGAAGTTTCTCCTATTTTCTTCTAACTCCCAGCTGCTTTTCCAAGCATCTGCCTGGCTGCTGGGCATCTGGAAACACAGCTCCTGCTCACACAGATAATGGCACCTGCAGAACATGTCCCGCCTTAGGGTTCTGCCCCTCTGCATGCCTTGTTTATCCACCTGGGATTGTCCTGGGGTTTGGTGTTAAACTCAGACAAGCTGATGTTGCTGCCCACTGCTGAGCTGGGCTCTGTCCTGCCCTCCTGCCTGCTTGGCAGCCCTGCCCTCCAGCCGCTCGCCCTCTGCTTGCTGGGCAGATTTGCTTCCCGCCCCAGCCCAGCTCTTGGCGCTTGTCCTTTTGAATTGTATCTGATTGTTTTCAGGCCATTTCTCCGATTTGTCAACATCATTTCGAATTCCAGTCCTGTCTTCCCTGGCACCCGCAGCCTCCCCCCATCATCTGAGTGTAGTACATGGGCCCTGTGCCAAGTCCCTGACGATAAGCATTCCCCTGACCGGGGGGCACAGGGGTAAGCAGGAGGGACTCCACTTTCCCAATGTGCTGGCAAGCCCTTGGCTGGCTCTCCCACCCTGTTGACTTGCTTGCACGGTGTCTAGTGAACTCAGCACTGGAGCCCAGGGCATTGTGCTTCTCCTGACTATTAGCCTCATATCCAAAGACTGGATGAGGGACCATCAGTGCACAGACAGACTCTGTAGCTGCATGTGGCCCCATGAAGGGGCAGATGAGCCCCACTACACACCACAGAGTCCCCCCGTGTGGCCTCATGCCCCCTGTGTGCAGGCACTCAGCCACAGGTGAGAGGCTCCAGTGTGGAACCTTGCGGACCTGCAGACGTGTTGGCAAAGGGGCAGCACCAGCCATTCCTAGCTCGTGCTTTATTTTCTACCTTGTCTGCTGTGAGTAGAAAGCAGTCCCCAAGCCCTAGTGCCCAGCTTCCCAAGCCATGCGGCTTCCCCACTCCCTGCACCTCCATCCCAGACTCTCCCAGCATGCTCTCTCTTCCAGAGCTCCCTGGCTGTGAAGCCATAGTCCTCCCCTCTCCATGGTTTGTAGAAGGCCTGCAGCTGCAGCTGGGGATGGGGCTTGTGCTATGGGTGCCACTGACTTGGGCACAGCTTGATCCCAACCCATCCTGGCTGCACTCTAGCCTTGGGTAATCCTTCAAGGGGACAAGCTCCCAACACCCATTTGCCCTTGCTGGGTGGACAGGCAGGAGCAGAGTACAACAGGGGAGGAGAGCCAGGAAAGGAGACAGGAGAGGACTTACCTCTTTGGCCACACAGGAGGGGATCATGCTGTGGGGACAGTGCTGAGACATGTCCCCAGTCCAGGTGGCAGTTGGTAATAGAGCTGAAGATGCCCAGAGAAAGCAGGGGTATGTGTTCCCCTTCGTACGGAGGACAGGGTCCTGCAGGGAGCCAAGAGACAGTCCTGCTCCCATGCTGTGACTGTCCAGCACACAGGACACTGGACTCCAGCTTGTCCCACACTCACACAGCCCAGTTTACCCTGTACCTCAGGGTCTGTTCTTATGGGGTGACCTGTCTGGCAGACCCTCCATGCCCTCATGGCCCTCGCCACCACAGCGCCTAAGAGGTGCAGGCAGGGACTACACACCCAGCTCCACAGACCAACGACCCAGGGCTGGCCATTACCTGGCTCCATGGAAACTCCTCGCCACAGGATCAGGCCCTTTCTGCCCGTGGTCCTCCCTGGGCCAAGCATCCCCCAGAGGGCCAAGCGTCCCTGTGGCAGCAACTGGGGTCTGGTGGCTATGTGGCTGGGGCACCTGTGGTGGCAACAGTGCTTGGATCACCTGCCCACTCCCACCATGCCTTTCCGAGTTGGGGGTGCAGGGCTGGCACGTGCACGCTGCATCCCTTGGGCAGGGAGAAACAGGCGGCTGGGGCTGTGCGTGCTCCTTGCCGGAGGCAGCCTATCATGCTGTATTGACCCACACAGAGGCAGGAACATGTGTGCCATGCACAGATCGATGGGAAGATTGAAGATGCGTGTGCGCTTGCCGGACGACTGGGGAAAGCTTTGCCGTTGGCATTGGCAGCACAGTGAAGGTCATGCTGACCTGCGGCGCAGTCCCCGAGGAGAGGCGAGGCCTCTTGTCGCGCTCATGGGCGGCTGTCTCATCATTTGTCCTCCGGAGACCCCGGATTCCCTGCCAGGCACGCACCTTCTCAGCAGAGCCATGTCTGCGGGGGGGGGGTACCCAGTGCTGGGCTTGTTCTGGGGACAAGAAGCTGGTGTTTCCCCCACCACTGTGCCACAAGGCAGTGTCAGAGAGGGTTGCTCGACTTGTGAGACAGGGGGTTGGTTCAGCCTTTTTAGCTGTGCAAACCCTCCATCACCAGCTGGTGAAACCCAGGCAGGAAGCTGGGAGAGATCAAAACTTGCTGGCAGAGGTGTTGTGCATCGGGAGCAGACAGACCTCGGTGCCATGTGGTTCGTGCCTCAAGGTGAACCCATCACCTCATGATTGAGCCACGCAGGCAGAGCCCCACTGCCGCGGGCAGGACGGGGCAGGAGGACACCCTGCTTCTCACGCTGCCTGCAGGGCAGCGCTGCCGCGGGGGCTGGCTGGGTGCAGCTTGGGGCTGTGCGCAGGGTCGACGGCAGCGTGCCCCGGAGGGAGCAGAGCCCAGGAGGAGCAAGGGCTCAGCAGGGCAGGACAGGGTGAGGGCTACCCCGGCTCAGCCTTTCCAGCAGAGTTGGTCACTGCCTGTGGTTCCCCCCACTTCTTGTGCGCTGCCGTGGAACAATGAGGAGCAGCGAGGGAGAGAGGGAAGGGGGGCAGAAATGAAGCCGGAGGAGCCCATCCCGAGTGTACAGCGAGCGCAGTGGAGAGGGGTCGGCGGACACGGGGCGCGGGTGGCGACACTGCCGCCCTCCTGGCTCCGGGGCACCGAGGAGCACGGCGGGGGCGGGGGGAGGCACGGGAAAGTGCACCCCTAGCGCCCCGTGTTCAGGCCCGCTCCGGCGGCGTCTCGCCGGCCGGATCCCGCCGGGACAGCCNNNCCGGGACGGGGACGGCCGTGACTCGGCGCTGGCCGCCGTGGGTCGCGGCGGGCCGCGGCAGGGAGGCGGTTAACGGCCAGGGAGCCGCCGAGGCAGGAGGAGTCCACAGGCGGGCGAGCAGGAGGGGGCCGCCGGGCGAGCTGCCCGCAGGCTGCCCGCC